>JAFIDM010001028.1:56361716-56389188 GCA_023159025.1 Thereuonema tuberculata
AAAAAAAAAGCTCTCTTAAGATAACGTTCCATTTAATTTTCTTATTGCTTTATTTAAAAGAGTTATTTATTTTTTACTTTTATAAAAAAATATTAAAATACCGGTAGTAAAAAAAAAAAAAAATCCGAAATATAAAGATGGTGGAAGGGGTTTTGGCGTAAACAGTATCTCATAAGAAAAATATTCTTTTCAATACAAAAATGATGGTCAAAGTTAGAATAAATTATTAGAAAAGAGATGTCTGCCTTGTAAGGGGGACTATATTAGCAATGTCGGAGGAATAAATACGATATAGAAAGGATATCGAAAGTTAGGTTGTCTTAAAGCTAAAATGTAGACTGCCTTTTGTTCATCAGACACACGTAATTTCTGTTGGATGTTACGGTTAACTTAAGATTGATTATGAAAATTAGAAGATGTAAGATATTAGTGAAGTGCTGTAACAAATCGATATTCTCCTCAGAAATAATAAGGAACTTTGTAAGAAATTTGTTCCTTTTTTATCTGACAACCCATCTGTTCCATTTCTTTTAATGAGATTTTAAAATAAGGATTAATTTCATTACGAATTATAAGAAAAAAACTAAATTAAGGTCAGATTTAATGATAACTTAACCTGATATCTTTTACGGACCCCAATTGGATTCCAATGAATTTTAAGAGGCTGATTTTTCTTGCTTTTTCTTTTTTTTTTTTCTTAATCATATAAAAAACACGTGACTTTTTTATTAGGTTTGACCTTAATTAACATCAAATACCTTTCCAAGTAAAAAAAATATATAATTGTATATATTAATTATCAAATAAAATTTATTTATCAATCAATTCAAATACTATGAAGCCAGCAATTCTTATAAACTTTAACTGGAAAAGGGCATAGAGATTTTAATGCAATGGTGTGAATCTGTTTTCGGGTGCGAGAAAGCGATTTAGCTAGGTCTCGACTTCGGTGAAAGTCATTTAGGGGATAAATGATTGACCTGGCTACCAAGAAATTGTCTACTTGGTTCTTATTTTATTTTCGTTTTATTTTATTCTTAATAAATGTTCTGTGCGTTTTCACGTGTAATGTAATTTTATTTTTACCTGTAATAAAATAATAATTTTTTAAAACTGTTTTTCCTTTCAACCTTGCGTGTATTCACCAAAGAACCTATATAAAGTATAGAGGTATTATATTTTACATATAGGTAGTATTTTTCTTTGAATTCACTGCGGAGCTGCCCATTTCCCCGAAAGGAGGTTAAATAACAGGTGTTTGCTACAGTGTTCTGAAACATGTACTATGGGTTCGTGTACATTAGGAAAACAGGTTTTTTTTTTGTCTGTTTCAACAACCAGCTTTTCACAAATCAGACTTGCCAGATAGGCCTGAAGACTGTAAGTATCAAACAGTACTCAAAGTACATTTTCACTCAAAAAAAAAAAAAGGCAGCTCTGATAAAGTATTCACAGTTCACGGTAAAATGGCAAAAACAACTGTCTCATTAATGTCAGCGAATCAGAACTCGTTTTTGTAGTACATCTAAAAATCTGCATATTAAAATACCTTCTTGTCTAATACGTATCTTTCTCATACAGAGTTTTACCGAAATCACAAAAGATATGAAAGGCCTGAGCAATTCTGGAAAAATTGCCTGTTTTGAAGCGTCAAATATTAAGTAAAATTTGACGTATATTTTCTAAAATTTCTAATTTGGGATCAATTCCTTATTTCGGTTAACGTTTATTACATATAATTAAAATTGAGGTATATCTCTAAATATTTCATTTTTGAATAAGCTGCGAAAGTAAATATGTAGAATTATGTATTTATTCCCTCACTGAATGTCAGAAAATGAATGTCTCTGAGCAGAATTCAGCGTGTGGTTAGCCAAAGCAAGCTTTACATTGATCATAAATTATCACTTACTGACCTCGATATGGGAACTTTTGGAACGATTGAATTTGTGATTTTAGCATATAATTACGGTTAAATAAAATAAATAATTTTTAAAATCTGCAATTAAATTAAGTATCTGTTTTAAAAATTAATTAAATGTAGTTATTTTTTAAAAAGTGAAGCGTGTAAAACTTAGTTACAATATGCGGAGTTGCCATGATTTATATTAGTGTTTGTTTTTCCCTAATAACAAATGAATAATAAAGAATTTTTTTACGTGTGCTTAGTATATAATTATGCAATGATAAAGCCGGCACACCTGGTTAACTTAAAAAATTTAATAGTTTAAAATTGAACATATTTACAATAAAAATGAAAACGACCCGGTTTCGTTCAGCTAAGCGTGAACATTCTCAAGTTCTTAAAGAAAACGGGAGCGAGAACCGGGATTACGCCCCCCCCCCCCCCCCGCAACTTCTGAGTCTGTCACCGGGGAAGTTTGGCTAGCTGCTGAGTCCTAAAAAGGACGAAACGGCCCGTCCCAGTCTCTTCCCGATGACAAACACCGGGTGTGAATCCTTTCCTATCTTGTTATTTGCGTTGTGCATTCGTTTTCTACTCTTTTCATTGAATCATCAGGCACGTAAAATCTCTTTTTCTTTAATGAATTTACAGTATATTTCTATTTTAAATGCCATTATTAAATTCCTCTCGTGCCTAGCCATGTGCAGGCCAAGGAATAATTGTATCCTTGATTGATACTTATTAATTGTTGGGATTTCTAAGGTGGGAAGTCCCACACTCGGGAGTGAGAACTGGGATTACGGTCCCCACGCACCTTCTGAGTCTGTCATCGGGGAAGTTTGGCTAGCTGATGACTCCTAAAAAGGACGAAACGGCCCGTCCCAGTCTCTTCCCGATGACAAACTCAGGGTGTGAATCCTTTTCCTCTCTTGTTATTTGCGTTGTGCCTTCGTTTTTGCTCTTTTCATTCTCAAGTTCTTGAAAATGTTTACACTAAGCTGAACGAAACCGGATCGTTTCAGTTTTATTGTAAATATCTTCAATTTTAAACTATTACATTTTCAAGTTAACCAGGTGTGCCGGCTTTATCGTTGCGTAATAACAACTGAATAATCCTCTTAAAACTTGGCATGCATATTCTTGGACAACAGAAGATTGAACTTTGTTTTTGAAATTTTTTTCAGTATGAGTCATTGCCGTGAAATTAGCGCGTGAAGATGATAGAAATTCCCATAGCAAAACATGAGAACCAAAACAATGAAATCTATGTCTTAACAGTACATAATAATGCTTCTATTAAAGCATTAATTTGCGCATTAATGATTAATATTAATTAGATTTATGCAAATTAAATTATGTAATAGAAAAAATTTATGTTCAATAAATGTTAATTAAAAAAACAACAACTTTTTATATTGTTTTCGTAATTTAAAAAACAAATAAATAAATAAATAAAATAAAATAAAAAACATAGATATTAAAGAGTTTCATGTTTCTTCAGGAACTTAGTGATTTCTAGATAAATTTTTACAACTAGTGTTTGTAAGCGTTGTTAAATAATTTGTAGACGTATTTCATTTTTTATTGACTTATCTTTTATTTATTTTTTTTAGAAAGAAATGTTTCGCATTCCAAACTTTCGAATAATTGTATAATTCGATCATAAAAAAAGAAATTGAGAACGTAGCAAATAAAAAAAGTCGTTTGCGTTTACTAAAAAATAAAGAAAAAAAACTGTTCAAAGATCAATTGGGAAGACGAGAATGGAAATTTGCAGCGAAGCGAACTTTAGTTTGAGGGATATGTACGTACTAGAATTGAATGTCAAGTTTAGCGTCTTTTGACGCTACCTCAGTGGATCAAAATTAATAGGTATCTTCTTTGTAAGAACCTAACCTTTCTATGAAATTTTCATCATAATAGGACTATTAGTTTTTGGGTTAATTTGATCATATGAGGGAGGGTGAAGATCAAACTTATAATAATAAGCTCATCGAGCCGATATAAAAATTAATTTTTTTTACTTCAATGCATATTTATATTAGATGCTGATCTGATCTTACTTAACCATTAATGCTGAAAGAATTTAACTCTTTTTTTTCAAATTTATTTGTTTTGGTAACCTATGAACATACGACTTCCAAAATTGTGGTAATTGAGAACTTACACCTTCTATTAGATGATGTTACATTCACAGGTTTCAGCTCTAGAACTTCGTAGAAGCTAACATAGCCAACATACGAATCTTACAGGGTTAAAAATAATTGTTTAAATTAAATAGAAAATATAGCCTAAAGTAATTTTTATCAATTTTTAGATATTATCTTGATTGAACTCTTAATCAACAAATTTAAAAGTTATTAATTATCTTATCAACAACATTGCAATTTTGGCATTGAAGCATTTAAAAGCTGATAAAACATTGCTATAATTTAACTTCACTGATAGGTCAAAATAGCCCCGTGTAATTTTGGAATACTAATGCTGACCTCAGCTATAAAACCACACAAGAATCATTCGCGAATGACTGGTTGACCGTTGGGTCATTAACAGTTCAGCAACAGATTCCTGTTCCTCATTTCATCAATTGACGGAATTTTAACCAATTTTTAAACAAGTCTACAGAGATTTGGTAATGAGAGAATGATTGAAGACTTTCCCCTTCAATTAAAGTTTGTTTTAGACGTTATTTTGATCTAACTGAATGCGAGAACAGTTTGTACGACTTAATTGAGAACTTATCGACTGACTTAGTAGGTATTAGTTGAAGAACATTTGTTGAAAAGTCAGAAAATAAATAGAATTCAGTCTTTTGTGTTTTATCTTCGAGACTGAGGTTCTCCGAAGCAGGATATTGTTTAGATCAGTGTTCCTAACTTTGTGATCCTCTGTAGTGTTTCACCTATGTTTGTAGAGTTAATGCTAGAGCGTAAGCAAAAGCTGGAGTAATGGAAGTGAATAGCGTTGCTGCTTTGAAGGAAGAGTGGCCTCGCGTACTTGAAATAGGATGTAAAATGAAGGCCTGCTGTTGTTTTAGTTGGAAGATACGATCCACTGTTTATTTGTTTTTGTTTTGCTTTAAAAAGATCGCGGTGGCCCTGCATTTTGATCATTTACTTCGGGCTCTAAAAATAATCTTACTGTACCTCACTGTGAAATGGGATAGTTTGATGCTTGTGAAGAGTTCTTTCAGTTCAGCTATGAAGTTTTGGATTATCATAGAATAGGAATAAAGTATCAATATCAGTATAAAAGAATAATATCTAAATGATCTTATTTTCTTGTGAATCTCTCAAGGTCACCTTACCAGGTTTGACATAATTGGGTAGAAATAGATTCTTTTAGAAATCCCTACTACATAAGGAATAATTCTTATCGTACTCAATTGTGATCAGATTTAATCAGTTTTGTGAAACAAACTAAAATCAAATGAAATAAACTGAAAAAGAATCTAAAACCAATTAATGTGACGTAGATTGTTTGTTGTCATTATCCTTAAATATATTATTTGTTGTCATTATCGCTAAATGTATTGTTGTTGCAATGTTACATGTGAAAATATTGTAAAAGTAACAATGTAATGTGAGATTGAATCAAAACATGTGTAGGATACAATAAGAACGGTAGTATTATTAAAGTAGTTTCCCAAAAAAAAAGGGTTTGCCATATATGATCATTATGTAGCGATTGATTTTGTCTGGAATAAACGTCACTAGTCATGACGTCATCAACTTAACCTCCGAGCAGTCAGTCCAAGATGGCGCCGTTTTGTGATCGCATAAGCATGACCAAGAAAGGACAAACTTTGCATAGCCAAGCAAGGGGAATGTTTTTAATTATTTCAATAATAATAATAACATAAAAATGTATTCGTAAATGTTGAAAATATAAAACCAGAACGTAATGTTCGTAAGATTCAGTTACGGATTTCAGCAACAGATGGCGCTGTTACGTCCTGGAAACATCAATCCATAAGGAAATTACATCATCAAATGCTTTTCTTTCATAAACTGAACTGTAGTGCGGTAATGATTTTGTCTTGTGAAAGAAACAAGGACTATGAAGACGAAATGAAAGGCTTGTGTTTTGAAGAGACATCTTGTTTAAAGGACGATGAGTCTTCGAATAAGATTTTGTCAAAGTAAATGAGTACATAAAGAGTGAAATAGTGAAAGTGTGCGGATCGCACCGTTACGCCAAGAAAACGGTCCAAATTAGTCATCCAGTAATAGTTTAAGAAGAAGTTTTCTTCGCATGTAACGATCGACGATGGAATACAAGCGTTACATGCAAAACTGTTACGCCCATAAGATCGTGACAGATAAGTAAAGTTTCAAGAACGTTATTCTCATAAACTGAATTCTTGACAGACGAAACAACGGAATCATTTCTCTTCAAGGAATTGGGAAAAGTTTTGATATGTATCGTTAGGTTTACGCTGTACGCTAACCACAAGTGCATTAAGTGTTTTTTATTGTTTCATTTTGAATAACACTTATCACCTCATTTATTCTCTATTTTTTTTTTTTTTAAGGTAGTAGGGTAACTATTTTTACTCACATTAATGGTAGTAGAGTGTGGTTGATTTTAATTCAGAACACCACAAAGTTCAGCAAGGTGACAGTTTGGTACAGTTTTGAATATGCTTTACACTGTCCAGTCACATGTTTAAATTAGGCTTATTTCAGGCTAAGGCTGTCGATGTTAAATCTAATGGAGTCCTGCAGCTCGCTTGTACGTTTATTCTTTTGTGTTTGTCTCTTTCTCGGATATTTAATGCACTATTCAAGTGATACATCCAAGGCAACGAATGATATTAACAATGATCATAAAGTAAGAGTCTGAGCAATGAAAGAAAAAGAAAGTTAATGATGGAATATGGAATAAAATGGAACATATGGATATAAAATGTTGATGCGTGTAGATAAGAACATTATCGTTTCTTTTTTTTTCTACTTACTTAACAATCTTGGGGAAAAAAAATTACTGAACTGAAAGTGTGTAACTATTTCTGTAAACTACAAATAAACCAGCAGTGATTATGGCTTCAACGTGCAGAAAACGGTTAGAGTTTGCTGTTTAATAGTCGAAATTAATAGACCATCACAGTGGAAAGGGTTAGTAGTAGCACTAAACTTAATCCTTTCGAAATTTGTAGTTCACGTAGTTTAGTTTATATAGTTTATTTTGTAACTAACTCGCAATAAGTTGATTTTAATGGCTTTCCGAGAAATGTCGTAACATTCTAGTTTGTATGTCTGCGCATTTAGACTGGGCAAGAGATTTTAATAAAATTAAATAAAAGGGCACTTAATAAACCTTGAATCTATTATTAAAAATTAATTTTACATAAAGTAAATAGAGGACCTTAATGTCTTTTCAAAAACTGTTTTTAATCTAGCTTTTAAAATGATATAATGGGTAGTTTAACATGCCATGAGTAAACATTTAGTAAATGAGGAAAAACAAGAGAATGTACAAGGTGGACAATAATAATGAAGACACATATTAATTGTTTTATTATATATATATATTTCTACAATAAAACAATTAATTTAAGCTTTAATTTAGTTTTTTTTTTGTGTGTGTGTGTGTCATGTCCATATCTTGAAGATGGTCTCCCGTGGGAGATTGAAACCATCGGTGGTAAATTAATTAATTATTTTTTTTTGTATATCACGGATACTCAAATATTTAAATTTATTCTCATTTATTTGTGAGGATCTGAAGGCATTCTCGGGCTAGAACAGAATTTAAAAAGCAGAAATAAATATAATGCAGGTTGTAAATAAATAAATTCTTCATAATTAACGTAATATTATTTAATTCCACAAACTTCTTTCTCTATATTATCTTACATCGCAATATTTCGAACAGCCTAATCGGCCTATTCTTTTTCAAGCTATATCTTAAACAGGAAAAGATGTAGCTTGAAAAAGAATAGGCCGATTAGGCTATTCGAAATATTGCAATGTAAGATGATATAGGGAAAGAAGTTTGTGGAATTAAATAATATTACAATTCAGGTTATGAAATATTTCAGAATTTTATTAATTTCCTTTAAAATTTTCCAGCTGTAAAAAAAATGCTGAAAAACATTCCTTTTAAATCTCCATTCAAATGTTCTATTTTCTTTTACTTTACTTTCTTTCTTAAGTTTCTTCAGACTAGTAACAGTTATGTATAGACAAGTATCAGTAAATCATAAGAGTAAATGTTGTAACATTTTCAAATGTTTTCTTGACGTAGTTTCTATGCAGACTGCTTAAACATACGTCATCATTTTCGATTATTTTTCATTCAGAGGGGAAAAAACAAATTTTCCCTTTTCTTTCCTTCCTTCCGTCTACAAACTGTCATTTCTACTGAACTCGTTAGTTTCATCTAATCCCCGTAGACGTTTTCGTCATCTTCTCTTATTCCTGGAAGTCCAATTTAGAATTTCTATTGTTAATGATCCTTTCTCCTTCCCGTACCATCTGGATCCCAATTCATTCACTTTCTTTATGGCTCGTCAGTTGTTAACCAAAAGGAGAGAGAGATAGACCTTTTTTTTTTTCATTTAATTTGCATTCGTTCAGATTTCTTTGAATGGGCTTATAATCTCCAAGTTCTTTCTTGGTAAGAACTTTGCAAAAGTAGAATATAAACATGTAAGATTTATCATTAAAAAATCTCTTCGTCATATATCTTAATCCTTAATATATAAAAAGGAACGTTTCTTTGTTTGTTTGTCCCGTATGTGTTCCTATACTATTCATCAGATTGCGATGAAACTTTGATGAGTTGTTGTGCGCACGCCCGCGAAGGTTTCTGAATTAGTAGAACCATTTTACAATATCTGGTGCGCGTGCGCACAGGAAAAATCCATACACATGGAGAGCTGTATGTGGCCTGCTCACGCGTCGGAAAAACCTTCTGATTTATTCGTGTATGCACCAGACGGAAAAACAAAAAAATATTGTGTATCCAAAAGCACTTCAATAAACAGAATTAAAACAGTTTCTTTCTTTGAGTGACACTGCAACGGATGCCGGGTACAGCTAGTTAAATATATTTCTTCTTTAAAGCCATTTCCAAATTTCTTTCAACTACAAACGATAATTCACAGAAGCCATCGTTCTGCCTTTTTCAAGTTCTGAATTTCGTAAATTAAAATAGAAATAATAAGATCTAATAACGATAGCAACAATGTAGATACACTAATAACAATAGCAACAATGTTATATACACTGTAGTTATCTCAATGGCCTAAAAACAATAAATAATACCCGTATCCTTCAACATAACCAAACAATTTTGATACCAATTATTTAAATTTATCGTCTTTATTCCTCATGACTCAAGCAAATGAAGGCGACTGCAAACCTTTTATTTCTTTTATATATTTCTTTTTCCAATGCAACTAAAATTCTGAAAATTTAAATATGAACTTGTGAAGCATCTGGGATTTCTATTTTCTTGTTTACAATTTTCAAAATATTCTGCAATATTTTAAATTAAATTCAAAAACAGTGCATTTAGGGGGGGGGGGGGGCGAGTATTACTCGATGTTTTCAACTTAAAAAAACTTGACAAAAACCAGAAGTGATAAAAAATTTGTAAAATAATGATTTGTATTTATTAGTGCTAATAAAGAAGGTTTAACGTGGATTGATGTAATATGAAAAGGGAAGAAATTCGAGAGCGGGAGACGGAATCATAGGTACCGACGCATTCCGAGCTCCATTATCAAAGCTAAAGCTGGCTGATGAGTCCTAATAAGGGCGAAACAGCTGTCCCCGATTGTATTTATTAGTGCAAGAGTTAATTTTTAAAAAAATAAAAATTATGTTTTAAAAATTGTTTGAGATTAAATTATTTTTTTTTTTTTTCGTGCTATCAAATATCTTAATAAAGGCATTTTCATCAAAGACTTTCTAAATATCATGCAAATTCATTTGATGCTATTCGTTTCCAAAAATAAAATTGGAGCATTTTTTTTATAGAAATAGATTTTAATAGAATTAACAATTTTTGAATTTTAATCTAATTAATTTTACAGAATATTTTGAAAATTAAAAACAAGAAAATAGAAATTCCAGATGCTTCACAAGTTCATATTTAAATTTTCAGAATTTTAGATGCATTGGATAAATAAATATATAAAAGAAATAAAAGGTTTTTAGTCACCTGAATTACTTGAGTTGCTGTCGTAAGATTATTATTTTATGAGAAATTTTTCAGTAATAAATTTTTATTTATGTCAAGTCAAGGTGCAGTAAATGTCTAGAGTAACAATATGTAAACATAAAAATGTTAGTATTTCATCTAATAAGTAACTTTGAATATTTTCACGAAATCCAAAGTATCTACACTACCTATATTCCTACATCTTGCAAGTATATCTTAGTTTATTTTTGCACTTCATGTCCTTACAAGATTATAAGGAGCAAACGACATTTCCATATCAGGATATTTTTATGGGTTTCTTTGGTACCTTAGAAAAAAAACAAAAAACAAGAAAAAAAAGGGGGGGGGGGCGAAATTGTTGTTAGGACAACGATGGTTGGAGGTCACCTGAAGGTTGTCAAGTGATTATTATTTGGGCTGGGGAACGAATTTGTGGGTCAAGCTCACCTTGCAATATGTCACGAAAATGGTATCAGTAGATGCTTAAGTGTTAACTTGGAAATAAATCCAACTTGACCTTTGGTTTTCCAAGAGTTACAATTGTTAGGGAAAGTAATTACAGCCTAATAATACGTTTTGGATAAAGAATTAGAATTAGTTGCAAAATAATGGCCGCCTAATAATATGTTATTAGATAAAGAAGCTGTGTAGAAATGGTTACCAGCTGTAATTGTATATTTAACATAGTTTCATCCTTGATCAGTGACAATAGAATATTCTTTGATGGTTCCATTACTTGTTATTAGTTTTTGTTGGTGATTACTGGTAAGGTTTACGAAGGGTGATTTTAAGTTTATATCCTGAAACGCTAAATTTAATGTATTGGAAGGAGAAAGCATAATTACAAAGTGAAAGGAATCGTCTGTATTCATTTGAATATTTGATAGACGCCATCTTGAATCTTTTGACGCCATCTTCTATCTTTGTTTATTTACGCTTTTCATTAGAATAAGAGAACTTTTGGTATTCTTTTCAAAATAATTGTAAGGTTTGTTTAATTTCCACTTTTTTAAGGATACCAAGTAGTGTTTCTCAAACGATCAATCCCGCAGTAATATTTTTATTATGCCGGCGTAATATTATGAAAATGTCAAAAAATAATATAGTTATAAAAAAATAATATTCCATGTATATATTCTGTTGTATTTAATATAAAAAATACACTCAGAATCTACATACAGATTCACTTGAGAATCTCGTAGGAATGAAATTGTAAATATATGATCTTCTTAATATATAAAAATGAATGTTTCTTTGTCCCGTATGCGTTCCTATACCATTCATCAGATTGCGATGAAACTTTGGTGAGTTGTTGAGCGCACGTCCGCGAAGGTTTCTAAATTAGTAGAACCATTTTGCAATATCTGGTGCGCTAGTCGTTTCAACAAATGAGTGTATTTCCGGTTTCAACGTTGCAGTTTGCGGTGCGACTCGCAATGCAAAAACCATCAACAAAGCACAGGAACAACCTATGGACAGCTGTAAGTGGCCTGCTCACGCGTCGGAAAACCTTCTGATTTATTCGTGTATGCACTAGACGGAAAAACAAAAAATATTGTGTATCCAAAAGTACTTCAATAAACTCAAACACTTTCTTTCTTTGACTGGCATTGCAACGCATGTCGTGTACAGCTAGTATAGAATGTAAATTGAGAAATAATGTAAATCTATTACAAGATAAGAATATAATTAGATAGTATAATTAAATAGATGGAAAAACAAAACATATTGTGTATCCAAAAGCATTTCAATAAACAGAATTGAAACGCAAGCACTTTCCTCCTTTGAGTGGTATTGCAAGGCATGCCGGGTACAGCTAGTAACTAAATAAAAAAAATCTGTAAAAAGTTACTGTAAATAGTATTGAAAAATAAACGTATTATATAATTATTCTACTAATTAGTAAATTGACGTTGTAGAGAGTTGAAATTGAGACAAGATAAAAAAAAAATCCGTTTTTTTTCCTCCATTGATGAACTTAACCAATTAACGAATTAAGAAAATAATGAATTAATGGTTAATTTATTATTTTCATAGATCTCAACGGAATTTCCCTAAGTTCAGCAAAATCTATTAATTTTTTGAAATAGTTATTTTACAGGAGTTGACTAAATATCGTAAATGTTAAAAAAAAAGTTATTAATACACTGAAGCTCGGTTATAACGCGACCTTTCGGATCCAAAATTTGGAAGATCGTTGTAGAAACGAACTTTTATTACTTCGCGACGTCAAATGCCGTCTATCGCACCCTATTATCGCCCACACGATTCCAAATCGATTTAAAATGGACATTTCGCGATTACCTACATCATTCAGAGCTATGTGAGTTAATTTTATATTTACAAATACATAAATCATTACCTTTTCAACACTTTGATGGGTTATATTAGCCAAAATCGATTTGGCGCCGCCATCTTGACATCTTGTACAAACGACGAGTCACGTGGATCGAAACTAGGTATTCATACACCTATTAGATTACATGGGCCTCTTTACTGGAATGTCATTGGCAGAAAAATAGATCTCGATATTCATTTTGGTTAAACGAAAAAGTCCGCGATTCTGGTATTTTTTTTAAAAATATATTGTATTTGACGCCTTTTCGTGACATTAGGGTGGGTATAGAGTCTCAATTACTGAAAATAATAAGGAAACAAGCATATTAATTTATACCTTTGATTTGATTTTAGGCGAAAAAACGATAAATTTTGAAATTTTACAATTATACACCTTTTTCAATAGAATGGGTCCAAGACCAAATCGCGATATATCCGAATTCGCGATATAAACAACCGCGTTATAACCGAGCTTCAGTGTAATTTCATTTTGTTTTAATAAATAAGAATTAGAGATAATAAAAATAGGAAAAAAAAAGTAAATTTTAAGATGTAAACCAGCATGGTTTATATATAAAGAAAAATTCAAATTTTCATAAACTTTAAAATTGTAAAAGTAATAGCAAACTCCGGATAATACGCTTATCTATTATCATAGAAAGAATGCTCCCCGAAATAGAAAGTAAGTTTTCCTATAAATTAATTAATAATTAGTTATCGAAAATATAAGATTTACAAAACTCCATAAAACACATCATAGAATTTAAAATAGATTTATTTTAAATATTAAAATTGCAAATTTTCGAGAAGTAGTCCGCCTTCTCTTTTTCAAGCATAATAAAATTGGAATAAGTACAACAAAACAAAATAGTTGGAAGCTTAAGCAAATTTCAAAAACACGTGAATCAATAAGTTTCGTTGTTTTTACAAAAATATATTAATAAGGTACAATTCAATTATTAAAAGTAGTAATAATAAGAAAATAAAGACCATTATAAAATCATAAATTTTATTTTTACTTTTAATAATTGAATTGTACCTTATTAATATATTTTTGTAAAAACAACTGAACTCATTGATTCACGTGTTTTTGAAATTTGTTTGAGCTTCCAACTATTTTGTTTTGTTGTACTTATTCCAATTTTATTAGGCTTGAAAAAGAGAAGTCGGACTACTTTTCGAAAATTTGCAATTTTAATATTTAAAATAAATCTATTTTAAATTCTATGATGTGTTTTGTGGAGTTTTGTAAATAATATACAGAAGAAATGAAAAGGAAGAAGTTTATTGAAGAATATGGAACTAAAATATAAGATTGTTTGTGATCGATTCCTTAAATAAGTTATTTTAAATTTACCTCAGATTTCTGTGACATTAACGTATGCATTCTTTCTATTAGGCCATGACAATAAGTACTGGTGAAAATTAAGATTCATTAATGTTTCAATAAAACGTAAAAGTTCGAAAGGATGGTTAATGACCTACAGAAATTATATAATTAAACTAAATTAAAAATATTAGTTAATTACAAGTGAAATTAATTTCTTTTTTAAAGCTGACGGTATTAAATTTCGATTAGAAGTTGGGGATGTGTTTTTCTGCCGCATTCTTCTATTACTGGAATTCCCTATTGTAGGAAAGACTGAAAATTCCGAACAACCCGAAGGTGAAAAAGGAAAGATCCCGTAAAGCCCCGCTCCCCATCTCCTAACCCCATCACCTTCCGTCTGCCCTGAATCGCAATTTGTAACTGCGAACGGGCGCGGGTTCCCCTGGAGACCATGGCAAGCCTCGCTGCTGCCGAATGGGGCTTGGGAAAATGGTCGGAACACTTCGTTACACAGAAGATCTTCGTCGAAATGATGTGAAAGGCTGGAATAAAAAAGAAAACAGGAAAGGAAAGAAGAAAAAAAAATACTGCTTCCTATTGGCAATTAAAGCTTTGAGGTTCTTACTTCAGCCAGCCAAGAGAGAATTCCTTGAAAATCAGTAAAAAAAAAAAACAACAAAACAAGCAAACAAACTCTGTAACTTAATACTAATACAAAACCTTCCAAGTCAACAATCACTTTACAATACTGCTCTAAGAATAACTGATTGTAGTAAATAATGCCTAATTAAAAAAAAATATTTATTACCTCATAACAGTTCTTAAATTCATCTTAAAAAATAGAAAGTAAGATTAAGATATTTTTGTAAATTAATAGATGTAATCAGTCTCTTCAAGATTTTAGAATATCCTGATATTTATTTTTTGTTTTTGCAGTGCGCATGCGTAAGACATTCATGTGTCAACATGTCTAATCCAACACGAATACACTGTTGTACATTTAAAAATCAATATAGTGGCCAACACTTACTTTAATATGAAATCCCTGAATATCTCATTTTTTTTTTATTTAAATGTTATTAGTTTTAACCTAATAATAACTTTAACTTGCTGTAAATTTTAATAAAAAAAAACAAAATTATAAAACAAGGGCAGCACAAGAATAAATAAATTGCCTTTCAGATTCAATAATCGGAGGGAATCGATGATTTTTGATTAAAATTTACAGCACGTTAAATTTATTATTTAGGTTAAATCCCTTTTTTTGGAACCTTAATTTCCTTGTAATAATAGCCTTCAATCCTATCATTTATTAGGAAAAGGTTTTTGGTTTGTGCAAAATAGCACAACATTTATTATTGTTGCTTTTTTAGTTTCGGGGGTCACTGCCAGGTGTGATGGTGGCCTTCACTTAAATTCTTGCCTTTCTGGGTTCTTTATCTGGGAGGGCGGATTGGGCTGATGAGTCCCTTGCAGGACGAAACGGCCGTTCCCGATTCCCTCTGATAATTGAATCTGAAAGGTAATTTATTTATTCGTTTGCTGCCCTTGTTTCTAATTTTGTCTTTTTGATGTTATTAGTTTCATACCTTAAAAAACAAATAATAAAAAAAATCTAATATTTTTTAAAAATGAATAAACTCACTATATAATTTTCTTTAAAAAAAAGTGTAATACATAATAAAACGTATACTACATTATATTTATTACATTACTTACTTTTTTTATCAATACTAAAATGTAAGCTACAGTGTGTAGCTATTTACTTTTAAATATTATTTCGACATACTTTTTTCAACAGAATAAATTATAACAGACCTACAAAAAAAAGCCAGCATTCACAACAATAGAATTGAACTATAATTAATTTTTTCTTCAATTTCTATTCTTGTATTCAGACGTAATTTAACCATTCACTTTTTGATTGAAAAATGAGAACGTGCCAATTATTACTTTTTCAATTACATTTATATCTCTCGGTTGCCAAAATGAAAAGAAAAAATTATGATTGAACAAAAAACAAGAAAATTGAAACATTTAATTAGCTCCTATATTTAGGGAATTGTTTTCAGTTATTTGGACTTCAATTGATTGACGACCTTTTGTTAAAAGTAGTTCACAAGTAATACGAAAATAACACCTCATTTACTGCCCTTAGATTTTGATAAACTGGTCCTAAATTCAGCTGACCCATTTCTTTTTGGCCTGGATTGAAGGCAACAAAAGATAATTTTTCTTTCACTATAATTTGAAGAGAGATTGTAGATTTTATAAATTTATTAATTTTGAAATTGGTTTTCCTGGAATTTATTCGTAACCTAAGTAAATTGTGTGAAAATTACGCGGAAGTAAGTCTATACTTATTGGAAGCAAAATCTATTTTTCGAAAATACGGAGTCTTGGATAAAACGTTGTTACTACGGGCCATTAACTTTATCATAAAAGAAGAGTAGCAGATCGATGAACACATTGCTGAGGAATAGCGATGTGAAAACAAAGTGTTAGAATAAAATAGTTTCAGTGAAGAGGTAATCCTCTCCCAAAGTTTTCAGTGAGAAATTATTTTAAACCATCCAACCAAAAAAAGAAAACCGGGGGTTCACAATAAATACTACTCTTTCTTGTTTTCTTTCCTGATTTCTCCTGTTTTCAGTCTTTTTTTCCAATAAGAAAATAAAAAAATCATAATTTTTTTTTTTTTTGTGATAGTTTAATGTTTTTGATGTAGCTTAATATCTAAAGAAGGTATCGGAACAATAAAGATAGATAAAGTAATTTAGACGAGCGAAGTGAGTCTCTCCATTCCCAACTAGATCACATTTGGTGAACCGTTTTATTCAAAATCTACAGTAGCTACAAATATGAAATTTTGCATGTCCACGTAGAAATCCATGTAGAAGTGCACAATCATATTTTCAACACTTACAACTATAAATTTTAGAAGAAATTATTTGGTTTTTAAAACTAGGGAAAAAGCCATAAGAAAAGCGTCATTAGTTCTGGAACCGAAACAAAAATTTATAATTTCTAATAATCCTACAGCGTCGTAGCATTAGTCACTTTTAAATTCCTTCAATCTTTACAAGTAGGCCTAGATATGTTTATTATGCAAATTTTCGGAAGTGATTTTTAACAGTGCGCGACTCGACTCAAAGTGCAAAATACCGGACTAAATCTTAAGGAGCAGCGTTTCAGAGAGGACACAAATTATTTGTCTGTTTTATACTGAAGTTCCGAACTGACTTATGAAACTATTTTCCAATTGGAAACTGAGAGCCATCAAATACGTCAGTGTATGTGTTGTTGCCCCTAACAACGTGTGAACCGCTGAGTGGATCTTCTAGAAACTTGATATGCAGGATTAGGGACTATCTGACTTTTATATTTGAAATCTTGTCCAAAGGGGTCCTTGTCCAGAAATGAGCGCGAAAATATGACTACAATTCCCATAGAAAAGCATTGGAATCTAAATAATGGATTTGTATCCAATTTCTATTAATACTAGTTGCAACCCGTGAAATATTCACGGAAGTAAAACAAAGGTCCCATTTTTGAAATACCGATGAAATTTTTCAAAAACACAAGATTGCAAACGATGTTCTAAGCTCATGTTTTATAAGGAATAAAATTTATAAACCCTGCTGCATTCGATCTATTTGTGTCTGCAAACGTGACTGTCATCTCACACTGGAAGGAACATTGTTCGTAGAGGTTTTCGTTGTTCCAAAGGCATTCTGCATGCGCAAGATATTATAACAGAATATAAAAAACAAATAAAGACATTTAATAACCATATTATTACAAATTGCGTTGTTAGATTAATATTTTGGTATGTTCACTCTTATTTTCACCATTTTATAGTAATTATTTAAAACTATTTTTCTTCTTATTAGTATTACTAACACTCAAAGAAATTATTTTGTTATTGTATTAGATGTTTTTTACAGTTATCTCGAAGTTTCGCTTGGAAACTTCAGAAAAACCTAATGCAGACAAAATCTTGCTCTCATAGTATTGAGAAATGTTGGTGGCACCACCTTGTATTTTCTTTCTGCGTAAATACTGTTTCTGTAGCGCTGTTGGGATGACAAACGTACATCCGTACAGTTTTCGCCTATTAATAGTATGATCTCCTTGTCTTAAACAAAGAGAATTAATCCTTTTAGCTAATCCATTATGAGCGATTTAATGCGATTTTAAAAGTTAATCGATTCGATAATTCAAGTAAATAAAGCTAATTTAATTCATATTTTAAGAAGGAAAATTTATAGTGCTTGTATTTTGTAGATATTTTCTTTTCTATATTGTCTAGATAAATGTTGACTTTTCGGTTTCACGACATAAAATAAAAAGAATTTATAAAATAATATTTTTAAGAAATGAAATAGGTTATAAGTTTTTTCGGACTTCTTATTTTTTTTTCTTTCTCTTTCTTTTTATTGAAGCAGAAACGTTTTCTATGATTTGTTTTTTTCTGTCTATTTCTATCAGCAATGTATTTTATGAAATTAAATCGTCTTCATTTCTTTCTTTTTTTTTTTCGAATCTCTTTTATCTCTTTTCAGTGACTTCTTCGTCTTAGTTCATATCGTTTTATGTGTATTCGTAACAGGAGAAAACCGTATTAAATCGTAGTGTTACAATATAGAAAAAAAATAAATAATGGGAATCAAAAAATGAGTGGTCATTGCGTCTACTGAATATGTCGTCTGTTTATGATGCAGGAGAGGGCGCTTTATATTGACTTTTAATAGTTTTTATTAAGATTTTGATTTAGACTATAATAAAATGAGCGATTAACCGTGCCGCCATGGTCGCGCGATCTCAGGCGTCGGTCTGCCGTGCGGCCTGTGTGCCGGTACCCGGGTTCAAACCCTGGTCGAGAGCATGGATGTTTCATCTTTCTTCTTGTGTGTTTCGTCCGTTTCTCCCCTGGGACTTACTATCTCAGGGTTATTTCTGGACGGGATGTGAATCTCATCCCCCTTCTGGAATTTCCTAGCCTCACCCTGACGTTGTCAGGTAGGGTTAGCCGTGGTCCATAGTTGGCCAAAGCCGATGAAAGGAAGGAAGAATGAGTGATTGTTGATTGTTTTCCTTAATGAAGTGAGTTTCGGCGAGATTAGAGCTTCATTCACGCCTTCCAGTATATATGTAAAAGCTCTCACCGATGAAACCTCAGATACTTTTTAATTTCTGTGTCATTCCTTCACTTGTTTGTATTAATTTGGTGGTACGTTAAACCTTATGTTTATTTACCAGGTTGGGTTCAGCCTTGATTGTTTTTATCTCCGAGCCTGACGGATTCGCAGGCCAGGATTTGAAGCTTTGTTTTTTGTTTTGATTTTCTTAATTGTGTTTTCTTTTGGAGGGAGGCCACTGTTGGACGCAAGAATGGTTTCCCTTAACACTTTTGCACTATCTGAGCTTTTCATCGGATGAGTGAGTCTGGCTGACGATTCTACTAAAAGGACGAAACGGCCGTCCCAGACTCTGATATTTTTCATTTCTATGTCGTTTCTTCACTTGTTTGTATTTATGTACAGGTACTCCTCACTTTACGACCGAGTTCTGTTCCGACGACTACGTCGTTAAGCGAACTGGTCGATAAGGGAGAAGCTTGCGCCGGGAATATAGAGTCTTTATAAAATTATAAAAATTTTGCAACAAACTTCAAATTTATTCATATAAAGACATGCGTAGGTGCATATTATCATTTGTTTATTAAGTTATCTGGATCAGGTAAGGGAGATGACGACGATGAAATAGAAGTTGTAGCTTCAAGGGCGGAGGTCATAAATGCGAGTGGTCATTAAGCAGATAGGTCGTAAAGTGAGGAGTACCTGTATTCTTTTAATATTTATATTTATTTATATAAATGTTTCAAACAAATATAGCTCAGTTAAAACTATACACATTTTGATTAACCTTTCCCATTAAATTACAACTTTGTGAATAAATTGAATATGTCTTAAATATTTAAAAAAAATATTACATACTTATATAGAAAATGTAAACCTCGCAGTTTTCACTTTTTGTAATTTATTGTGGTTGTTTCACTGTGACATTAGCTTGCTTTGTTTTTGTGTTCGTCCTTTAATCTACTTTATCTTAAAAATGCTTTTGGAGGCTGAATGCAATTTCATTGCTAGTGGAGTCACGTGATCCTTACCCCTACGCTATCCCCCCTCAAACCCCATAGGTCTCCAACTGAGTCCGACTCCATTAGGGGCAGTCAGAGCACAGCGACCAACATCGCTGTAGACATCAGCAAACCGTCCGCAAAAGGGTAGAATAACAAATAGCTATTCCAGGCCATCTTTTAAAGGTTATATACCTTTAAAAGGTCATTTATTCTCATTTTCTACAAAGGTTATTCTTTTTTAAAAAAAAACTTTCTAAAACTTTGGTAAATTTTGTTGAAAAATTTCATTTATTTGTTCTTTCATTTCAAGAAATGAAATAAATACAGTTTAAGTAATAAAATGTTCTAGTGCCTACAGGTGTTTCAATTGTGTACATCTTTATTATTAGAAATATTATTAAAAATGAGTTATTTATTAAAAGCTGTAACTGTTAACTAATTAGATACAAAAATTATGTAAAGATATTTAATTTATAAATAAAAGAAGTTTAACGTGCCCGAATAATTCAAAATGGCCCAGTCTCTTCCCGATGACAACTCAAAGTGCGAATCCTAACTTTAGCTTTGTGCCTTGCGATTGATGTCCATTTTTATATTTAATTTATATTTAATATAAAGTAAAAATATGAGGGCCGTGCTGGCGTGGCCGTGCGGTCTCGGCGGCAGCCAGCCGTGGCGACCAGTGCGCCAGTACCTGGGTTCGAATCCCGGCAGTGGCATGGCTGTTTCAATTTCCTTTCCTGTGTTGTCCAGCCTCTTCTTCACTTTCTCGTCGGTCTGACGTCATTCCTTAATGGCGTCCTGGGGAAGGCCATGGGAAACCACCCCAGTATCTTTCCCTTGAAATTTTAGGGAGTCTGCTAGGAGTTCGCCATCAACACTAGCGCTCCCTTCGGAACACGGAGGCTTCGGCTAAGAAGCGCGCACTTCTGTGCGAACCGGCCATACATACATAAAAATATGAGGATGTAATAACTTTAGGAAAATATGTGTGTTACGAAGTTTAACTTCAAGATTATTAACAGTTCCCTTAACGAAAAAAATAGATTTATTTAAAATTTTTATTTAAAAAAAATTAAGGATAACAACGTAGATATTTAAAGGATTGACTGAACTATTTTTGGAAGGTTCATTCATATTTTTCGAGGCTCATACCTCTCGTCAGTTGGATTCGCCCAGTACTCATAGCTCAGTGGAATCCAAAGAAACATATACAAAAGACAAGATTAAACAAAACAATGGCCCTTGAGTTTAAGAAACATCAAAAAATAAATTAAGATTAAAAAGGGCAAAAAATTAATCCCCGCTAGATGAACGCGAGGCTTATTTGTAAAACAGACATATACATAATAGCAAAATTTTACCTGCATAGTACATATATATTATGCCAGAAATAACTCGGTGGATCCTTTTAATGTGTGCGTTTTTTATCCTTATTTTTCTTGTTATATAAGTATTATTCAAGGAAAATTTTGCTACTAAAAAAGTTGTAAGTTCCTACACTTTTTCCGTATTTTTGTTGAAGAAATAAACTTAACCATTGATATTTATCAAAGGAATGTTAAAACATTTGTTTCTATATATAACTTCGTGGAAGAAACTTAAAGAAAAGCAAGGATGATTAAAATAGGGAGAAAATACATATCTAAATATACATATAATATCGTATTATTAAATAAGTTCGTTTAAAAGACGTAAATTAATAGTAGAAGAAGAAGAAGAAGAAGAAATTAATAGTAATATTTTAATTTGCGGTTGTTCCCAAAAATGATCAATTGAAGAAACGCAGAAAAATAATCCGTTGACACTTTTAGCGAAAATAAATGGATAATAAAGAGTTCCTGATAGAACTTAAAACATACTTTCCTGTAAATTTTGTTCTTTTTTTTTTTTAAGGCGTAAAACTAAAAAAAAAAAAAAATTAAAAAAAAAAAGTCTATATTTAAGATATTTGCTACAAGCAGTTCATTTAATTTTTTGAAAAAATTAATTAATTCTGCATTGTACAATTAAATAACACAATCCAGTTAATTTAATCATATTAAAGTATACGCAAATTAGTGAAACAGATAAAAGGATTAATAACCTAGGATTTTTTTTTTTTTTATTATTATCCTTGGAAATTTTGCGATATTCATGCCCAAATTTCTGGACAACATAAAAAAAAAAAAAAAAATGGAATATGAATGTTAGTTAACTGGCCTCATGACCATAAATGTGCATGCCCTGTTTCAAGAAGATATATCCAGCTGTTCACAAGTTGTTATGGGGAACACGCACAAACTTAGATTGATTTGATGAATCCTCTCTTTGCTAGAGACGTAGGTGATTAAGCCACAATTCCTCTTAATTAGATACTTATCCGAATTTAGAAAATCGAGGTTAGATGTAGTAGAGACGTTCTTTTTAGCTCTAAAACATTAGAAGGTTCCAGAAAGCCTAGATCCCAAAACAGCATCTTGATTCTTTACTCTGGATTCAATTAGTGTCTGTGGTGTAAAATGCTCTCAGTGCAGAATTAGTCCCATCATTTAATTATGCTGTTTTGTAGCCACTCAGCTGCTTTGGTTTTAATTTGTTTTTTTAACTTTTGTCCAGGATTTTGCAAATCAACAAAGTCTAATCTGTTCTCTGAAGTTGTCAGAACGGGAATGAAATATTTTAAACAAACTCAACTCACATTTTGATAGGATGACCAGATTTTGAAAATAAAAATATAGAACATTTTAATATAGCATTAAAAGCAACCAACACTATTATTTGTATTAGGGGCGTCCATTACGTATTATGTGAGCTCAAAATGAGGAGGAAGGTCCGTCAAAATCTCACCAAATCTCATTTAAAGGGGGGGAGGTGCTGTGCACCGTGGACGATAGGCTGGAGTGGCTACACGAGGGGGATGTACATACGTCTAATGACTGTCTTCCTATACTACCAAAAGACATGGACGTCATGTGTCTCATCATTACAATAGAGGAAACACATGAATGCCCATGGAGTGAGGGAAGAATTAGCCCATGGTGGTGTCGCAGCCTATTTTTTTTTACTTTTACTAAATTTAATTAAATTCGTTGTAGTGCACCTTAAACGTATATCATTTTTCTCCTCTTCTTTCACAGAAAAAATGTATTTCATAGAAAACATCAGTAACGCTTTAGGTATTTAGTGGTTTGAAGCAAAATATATGAACATACCAAATAAATTTAATTATTTAAAAATTATAGGGGAAATCTCACATGAGGGGGAGGTGGGGTCCCACCACATCTTACCAAATCTCACCAAGGGAAAGGGGGGGGGTCCAAAGTTTTTTAAAAAACACCTCACATAATTAATGGACGCCACCTAATGGAAATGAATGCCACTGTTATTGAGTGCTAAGCGTGTAAAGCCCTGTTTCCCAACGTGGGGCGCACACCCGACAGGGGGGCAATTGGAAAATTGAAAATTGTTTTTTTTTTGGTTGTGAAAGTTATATCGAATTTGGTAGGGCATAACATACTTTCGATACTTTAGGTGGGGCATAGCACAAAAAAGGTTGGGAAACACTGGTGTAAAGGCTGCTTCTTACAAGTCTCCAAATAGGTAATACTGCACGGCATAGTTTACCATTGTTGCATCATTATTTTCAAATGCTTACTTGCAAATATATAATAATTTCCTAGATCAATTATAATGATTATTCATGTATTGATTACAACGTTAAAGTAATAATACAATTTCATTTTTCTCGTGTAATTTCATCAATTTGTTTATAAATTTTATTATTGGGTTATATAATGATATAAAGAAAGCGTGTCTTTAGGTTAAATTCTAATGGACACTCATTAAAATATAGTAGGTACATGAATAAGATGTTCTTGTGCATAATATCTAATCAATCTAAACGCCAGCGTAATAACCATTGTTGGAAACGTGTTCTTAATTTTTAAAGTGCAGTACCAGTAATCTTGAGAAAAGCCTCTGAACAGACTGAAACCAGTTGTATTAATTTATGTTTTAAGTATATATAAATGTATATTACTGACTTTTTAACAGTTAAGAAAAAGGAAAATATTATCATTTATTTACAAGAAGGATAAAAAGTAAGTTATGAAGAAGGTAAGGAAATGCTTATATGGAAAATGTCCTGAAAATTTTGACAGAGCAGTGTAGTTAACTGTTATGGATTCAAGTCAACGCTAGTTTACTTTAAAGCTAATGTTATTATCAACTTGAAGCCCCATTAAAGAATTAGGGCCATTTTGGATTATTGAAAATTAATGTATTTAATGATTGCGCTGTGTATGCTTATCGAAGAACAAACCTTTTATTTAATAGTGAAATTTATTTATTCAGGGAATTGTTAATCCCTATCAGATGAGGAATACAAGTATGGATTAACAATAAGCAACAAATCATAAATAAATTTCACACCAGTATTTGAATAGCTTCTGTTCCTTCTCAGTTGGTTTTACTTATTTCCGTTTAATTTTATCTTTTCTTACTTAAAAAAGTTGAAATTCCTATTATGACGAAATATCCGGTAATCTACTTTTCTTAACATGTAATTTTTTTAAAACACATTTAACGTGTGCTTAGTATAATTTTAACAATCCACCAAGGTAACGCAACAAATTAAAAAATGAACATAGCAAAAAATCAAAGCCCACCACACAAATACATTTGTAATAAGTTTATACATTAAAAATCACAAACGTTTTCAAAACTACCTGCGTTCCATTTTCAAGTGAGAATTCTCATTTGAAAATGAAGCGCAGGTCATTTTGAAAACGTTTGTGATTTTTAATGTACAAACTTACTACAAATGTATTTGAGTGGTGACCTTGATTTTTTGCTATAAACATTAATCTACTTAATTTAATATTATTGATGAATTATTATATTATAAGATGAATTATTAAAAATTCACCACATAATGTTCATCCACATACAGAGCGCAGGTATCTTTCTTTACAATTCTTTCTTTATTTTTTTATTTTTTAATCCCATACACGAAAGTGTAATAGTTGAACGGGAGGAAGACGTTAAATATTTACATTTGTCACCATCTCTGCAGCCCACAATACAAGTAGGACAAACATGTTCATATTGGGCTGAAAAAGTGGAGAAAAAATACTAGTTCCGGTCTGACGTAACTTTCTATCTTATAAGGAGAGGTCACGGGTTGTATAGCACGGATTTTAATACCCTTCTGTGAGATGAAAGTAGTCATTAAGTACTTCAAAAATATATCGGGGTTTGAGGTCTAATAACTCGAAACATGTAAGGAGTCGCTTTGGTTTCGTGTAAACTACAAAGTCACTTTTTCAGCCACTAAGTTTCTTTGAAGTTCGTGAAAATAGCAAAAACGGAAAGCCTACACTTAGATTCCAATTCTAATATCCTTCCCATTTTCTTAAAAAGAAAAAGAATTAAATGCGTGTTACTTAATAAGAATTAAACAATTTTGTTGGTTATTGATGTAGCTAATCCACGCGCAATATATTAGCTAAAAGGATTTAATGTTCACTGTTTAAGACAATGAGATATTAACAGCAATAGGGTAGAAATCCACTGTTTAGATTCCAATGGAAGTTTCTGTAGTCTTCTCGAGCTTTATTTGGAAAAGATTTCAAATAAAAGCCTAGAATGTGCATATCAAGTTTGCAGAAGATCCATCCTGTGGTTAAAAAAGTGTTGGATTAACTGATTTGATGATTCTGATTTTCCTTTTCGAAGATAAACTAAAAAAAAATTGGTAAAAATAAAAGACGGCCTCCTTATTGCTTTTCCTAAGCAAGGGATTAATTTCTAATAAATCGATTTTCTTGAAACGTGGTATTTAGAAAGAGTAATTAAAAAAAAAGGACATTTCTAAAATTTCACGGAGACCGCCTGAAAATTAAGAGCCATTCTTACCCTTTGAATTTTTAAAAAATTAACATTTTGATTAATTGGGTAGATTTCTAGTGATCTGATATTTCTTTCATTTTAGAGGTCTTCTGGCTAAATATTTAACTGTGATCCCAAAAGAACTTGCAAAAAAGGGCTTTAATTCTTGTCCGTAAAATACGAATAAAATGTATTTCGCTTTGAATTGAGGAAAACTAACTTTTCTTATAAGGAGAAAAAAAGTAAAAGTTACTCTTCCTTATATAAATTTTTTTTAAGTTATTAATATTGTTTTAAAATGATATTATTCTAAATTGCAAAATCGGGTTTAATTACCGATGCGCCTTTTCGTCAAGTCTTTTAATTAGTTTCGAACAAACCTAAAAGACAAAAAACAGATTGAAGGACTAAGATCGAGCGAGTATAGCGATTAAATTACATAACATTCAATTTATTTACATTAAGCAAAGTTTAAGATTTAACATTTTTATTTATACTAAAATAAATTCTGATTACTGGCTTCAGTAAAACAATACTTACTTTTTACAGATAGCATAATGTTAATAAGAAATTTCTGAGTTTCTAATAAATAAGCTTAGAAAGTTTCTTAAAATGTATTGATATTTTTTTTTTCCATCCATAAAATGTTCAGTCAAGCCACTGTTTTGTTCAAAGTAATGTTAAGTCATCTCTGACCTTTTTAACGTCCATTTTTCTAAAACATTCTAACATGGTCTTCAATCGTTCATATACTGACTTTCCCGTTTCTCAGATGCACAAATTGGAACATGTTTTATGTTTAAGTTTTTTGCTATTTTGTAGATTAAATTTTGATGCTGCAAAATTTGACTTTAAATTTAAGTTGATTAATTTTGATCAAATTTCTTTTCTAAAAAAAAAAAAAGTTAGCCAGGTTTTCCAGTGATATTAAAGTATGAAGGTAAAAGGTTCTCTCCGCTTCGTTTTTATTTCTTTTTTTTTGTTTCGTCATCAATTTGATTAAGGTTTCTTAATATTCCGATGGAGTAGCCACTCGGGGAGACCCAGTGTTTCACGTGAGGTCACCGACGGTTATCAAACTTCTCTCCCGCGCTTCATCGATCTTTTAACGGTGAAGATTCATTACTCGGAGCCCCGCTGTCAGAGCGGTTTTAATCCATTCATCGGAGGTGAAGAGGCCAAGACGCTAAATTCAAGCAGACGCAGTTTACCTTCACACCTGGGCAGTTGTGTGATGGACATTGGCTTCTGAGCACCGAAATAAAAAAAAAACCCACTCTAGGATACTCGAGTTTCATCCGTCATTGAAGTGTCATTCACGTCTAGTTCCTTGGGAAGATGGTAAATAAATTAGAGGCACCCGAAGATCCATCTAATAGAATATATTACAAGAGACGACGTAGATTGGAAGCTGTATTATTTTTTATTACGAGTAAAGTTAAACTTGCTTTAAAACGTGATAAAATGTCATATTTTGGCAAATTTTAGCACTTAAAAATTGTTTAATTTTCCAATCAAAAGACACTATTGCAAATTTTAGCACTTTAAAATTTTTTAATTTTCCAATCAAAAGACACTATTGCAAATTTTAGCACTTAAAATTTTTTTAATTTTCCAATCAAAAGACACTATTGCAAATTTTAGCACTTAAAAATTTTTTAATTTTCCAATCAAAAGACACTATTGCAAATTTTAGCACTTAAAAATTTTT
>JAFIDM010001028.1:56397172-56412698 GCA_023159025.1 Thereuonema tuberculata
ATGATCGCGATACAGGACCAAGTCATTCCCACACTCAACTACAAGAAACACATTCTACACGACACAAACACACACGACGACAGATGCAGGAAATGCCACACTACACATGAAACGATCGACCACATAATATCCGGCTGTCCCCTTCTGTCCCAAACAGACTACCTCCACCGACACAATCAGGTAGCATCGATCGTTCATCAACAGCTAGCACACAAACACTCACTTATTAAGAACACGGTCCCATACTACAAGTACACACCACAAAGCGTACTAGAGTCACCCTCACATAAGCTGTACTGGGACCGTCCCATTCACACAGACAAAACTATACATCACAACAGACCTGACATTACACTTGTTGATAAGGTCAACAAACAGACCTATCTCATTGATATTGCAGTGCCTATCAGCAAGAACATGCAGAAAACTCACGCAGACAAGATAAGTAAATACACAGACCTAGCACACGAGCTCCAGAAGCAGTGGAGGCAGGACCGAGTACGTGTTGTACCCATCATCCTGTCCGCTACTGGTCTGGTGCCTCACACATTGCATCACAGCCTCAGCACACTAGGACTTCATAAAAACACTTATGCACAACTCCAGAAGGCTGTAGTACTTAACACAACACGCATAGTTCGGAAATTTATGGACACAAGCACACATCCCTAACAATTCTTCCAAAAATTTTTTTTTTTTTTTTTTTTTAATACACTTGGCAATATGTGCTTTGGTCCTTGACCCGCCGTATTGTCTTAGCTGGGGAAATCCCATGGTTTGAAACTTTTTTGATATAATAATAATAATAATAGTACGTGTTGTACCCATTATCCTGTCCACCACTGGTCTGGTGCCTCACACATTGCACCAAAGTCTCAGCACACTAGGACTTCACAAAAACACCCATGCACAACTCCAGAAAGCTGTGGTACTCAACAACACGCATAGTTAAGAAATATATGAACACAACCACACATCCCTAATCATTCTTCCATACTTTTTTTTTTTATGCTCAATATGAGCTTGCTCCTTGATCCGCCATATTGTCTTTGATGGGAAAACCCATGAATTGAAACATTTATATATTATTTCTATTGTTATTAATAATAAATGGAAGACTTATATGTGTTTCAGTCTTATTTATAATTTTGGATTAAAAAAAAAATACACAATTTCACAAACGTTTTCTGCAAAAATATCCGTTAATCCTGCGTTTCGTCTACTCCCACGTTTTCATTAAGAACCAATAAAAAAAACGTCGAAGAACGAACACATTCTCTAATCACTGTAAATTTTCTCTAATTTGTTCAGTTTTCACAAGGCGAGAAAACAGGCTGTTTTGTGGGACATTCCATTCTTGTTCCAATAACCCCTGATGCTTGTAAATTACTTCTCATTGGATGCATTAGTGCTAATTATTTTGGATGCTAACTATTCTCGCTTTTTGGCGCCTACGCTTTCTTACTTTCTTTTTTTGCTTCTGTTTTAATTTCCTCTTATTTCATTCATCCGCCCCCACATATAGATTGATAAGGCTTTTCCCTTTGTGTTCCCGCAGGCTTTGTTCTTTGCAGGAAGGATTTAAGTGCATTAATATGCCATTAGTTCTTCCTGCGCCAGACATTCTGTATTGCATCTGCAATAATCTTCTTTGCTGAGTTCTTTTCGTCTGGGGTCTGTCGCAGCACGACACCAATCAGCAGAACCCAGCAAAATAAAAAGTACTTTTTCCTCGTTTCCCACCACCCCTTATTAGACGCGTTGTAATTTCGATTTTCGTCGCTAGAAGTCGTGGCCGTCAACAGTTTATTTTCGCCTCCCCAATCAGCGCGGTCTTAAGAATTGAGGGAGTAATTAAGAAAATTACGTGTTCAACGGTTGTATTTTGATGGCATTTCGATTCTTTGCAATCACCCTTCCTCCTGTTTAATCTTCCTGAAGTAGAGAGAATATTGAAATGCATACTAAAAGGTGCTTAGCCCCAAGCATGCATAAGCAAATTAGGCCTAATGTGATGGCATAAATATTTATCATCCACCCAATCAATTTGAAATAAATAGACTGTTTATAGAGAAATTAAACTGATTTCCATACCTTGGAGCGTCTTTCAAAATGTCAATCTTACAGGAATTAAATTGGCTTAGTTAATCACATTAAGTATCTACAAGGAAACCCCTAATCTTAAATGAAAATAAATAGAATTCTGTACAAAAGCAATAACAATGATTAAATTTATTTATTTATACCTACAAATAGCAACGATTGAGATAATATATCACTGGTAAGCAGAGGGGAGGGTATTATTGGAAGGGTAAGATACAGTCTCTCCCCACTGCAAACGAAGGAAATGAACTGCGTGGGTGGGCTTTCATTTACTGGATTATAGGGTGGGGCAAAGTATTTTTCCTTTTGGGACATCTGAAATTTGAACTTCCACCCCTTGCACACACTTAGAAAACCCTGAACACAATTTATAATATGTAATAATAACAAGAGAAAGTATTAACAGGAATTGGGTGTTCTTTGTTGTTGTTTTATTTATTTACTAGCTGTACCCGGCCACTCGTTGCTGTGGCTCAATTTAACAATGCGATCAGAAACATTTAAAATGCATAATTGACAGCAGCTGTCAAGAAGCAGGCTGTCCGGCATGAGCAATGTTTATTATTGCGTGTGTTTCTTTTACTTCCAACAGATGGCGCTGTTTTTCTAAAAAAAAAAGCAAGCTTTTACCAGTCACAGATGTGACATCTATATAATAGGTATATAAAAATACGCGCGTATTCGAATGCAACGTCATGTCAAATTTTCAAAGCAATCGGTGAAGAACTTTCGGAGATTTAAGATTTTGAACAAACGAACTTATACATTTTTATTTAAATAGAAGATTTAGCTTTTTCTCACTGACTTTTTTATCTTTAATAGCTTATTATAAATATCGGAAATCCATCCATTTCGACAACCATTTCGAAATTTTGCGATTTTATTTTAATTCCGTCTGATTTGTCAATATATTGAATGAAAGAATTGATGTTTTTTTTTTCTAACTTATGAACAGCAATTTAATGTTTGTTTAGTGTTATATCGTATACTTAATAAGGTACTTCAGGAATTAGAAAAAAAAAAGTAAGAACAATGACAAAGAGAACTCTTGGCATAAATAATTAAAAAAAGCCCCCCCCACCACCAAAAAAAAAAAAAAATTGACATATTGAAAATTATTACATTTATCGTGATTAAAGAAATCTTCTTTTCCTTATTATAATGAGTCTAAAAAATAGTTATTCTATTGCGTTCGTTTTTTTCTGTATTGTAATCAAATTCTACATCAATATAAATGAAATAAAGTAAATTACATTTTTTTTACGAATATTCAGGTTTCACTAATACATCGAACGTTCAATTTTTTTTCCAAAATTTATCGTTTCATCCATATTTTCTTTTCTTTACTATATTAAGCTGATATACAATAACAGATGGTATACAATAACCCACAGCAGGGTGTCAGACCAGTGAAGTGCACTTTTGGAGATTGCCCTTTCAGGTAAGGCTGGGAACATTAGATCCCAGTACTACCCCCGACCCCCGTCATGCCGCTTCCAGATTGCCCTCGTTTCGTTGCCACGGTAACCGTTGCCCTAGATACCGTCTCGAACTCCAAGCGGCCTCATCTTTTTGAAGCACAATTATTATCGTATTCATTCACAAACATACTATCCCAGAATTCATTTAGTATTCATGATGGCGCGCAAAATAAGATAGGCGTAAAGCGGCCTCCCTCCCCGTCAACGTAGAGGAGTAATCCACAAGTGCCATCATCTGCAGGCAGCTTATCAAACGAAATTTCACCCTCGTATACGTTGGGCTCAGAGAACACAATTAGCCAATCTATGTATTCATATAATATTTAAAAAAAATAGAAAAGTCACATAATTTCTTATTTCTTGAATCCAGCAAATATTGAAGTTTTCTTAAAGAATATTAAGAGTTTAGAAAGGATATTCGCTTAAAATATCTTTTAAATAACTATTAAAATAAAGAAAAAAAAAATAAAATGTATATTTTCTTTTTATATATATATGTTTCTTTCATAACCTCGGAGAAAACAATGAAAGGTATATTAATTATTACGAACAATGGAAATATATCAGTAATAAAAAGTTTAATGGTTGTGTATTATTTATATAAAGCTATAAATTGGTGTTTTTATCTAAAAAAAAGTTATTCCTTTGAAGATATATAACATCAGATTAGATTAAATATATGATTCTTAAGGAGGTATTAAGTACATGGCATTTTATAGGTTAACATTTACGCATATATAATTACATCGTTGGTTCTGTATTTTTTTTTTTTTTTTAAAAAGACAAGTATTTTTAAGTTAGGACTTTATTTTGAAATTCTCAAGTTGTATTTTCTTGCTTTTCAATTTAAACTTAATATGAGCAAAAATAATAATTTCAGATATTTCTATTCTATAAAAACTGAACCGAAATACATTTAAAATTTTGAGAATTTTTTTTATTTTTACTATGAAAGATGTGGATAAGCATTTATAAAGCTAATAAACAGTAGGCTGTAATCTTATATCAGCGCTGTTTATTCATTGTGGGGCAATATTACAAATTTGTCTTCTCGATCTTTCTAGTAGCAAGACACATATCGGCTACTGTTGATCAGATTTTGATGAAATTTTATATTAATCTTTTTTTGTAGTATTTTCAGAAATCCAATTTTATTCAACTATTTTCTCAATTTGTGAACCTTGTTACTTTTTTATTTAATATTTCTTGATAATTTTATCCGATTTAATTGTATTTTTTTTTAGTGCTTATACCAACAGAGGAAATATTTAATGTATATGTTTTTTCCTATTCAAACTTTGACGCTATTCAGTTAAAGCGAAAAACATCCGGCCTTGCTTGGGAATTCATTAAAAAAAAAAAAAAATGAAAAAAATTTGGAATTTTATTTATTAAATATTTTAAACTCTAGAAAAAAAGCACGCCAACTTCACACTTGTACAAAGGAAAAGTATTTTTATAAATTTAAAGTGATTAGTTATTATCCTCAGTGTGAATCATCAATAGAATAATAATAATAATAATAATTTGTGCTTTGGTCCTTGACCCGCCATATTGTCTTTGCTGGGGAAACCCATGGTTTGAATCTTTTACGATGTAATAATAATAAAACCTGCAAATTTCTTAATTTTTCGTATTTTTTCTTGTTTTGTTTTTTTCCTGAGCTTCAGTTCCATTGGATCTTCGATGTCATATTATTCTATTCAAATAAAACGATTTTATTGAATGTAAAAGTTTCATTTTTTTTCTTTTTTATTGTGTAACATTTTATTAAATAAGGCTCAAATAAGATTATTTTTGTTGTTTGTAAGGTTATTGAAGGGATAAGTGGTTTTTTTTTTGGTTGGATAGGTAGCTTTTTAAGTCTCTTTTTTTTTAAACTTTTTTCAAGTCATTTCAACTGCATTCATTTTTCTGAGATTTTTAGATCATAAAAATCCGGACCACCACAATGTAATAATGTAAAGTTATTACTTTATATCGATTAAGTATTATCCAGTCTATTATCAAACTCATGGAAGTTGACGATCCCGTATTTTCGTGATTTCACGTAATTTACGCGAGAGTAGTCTCCATCCATGTCTTCTCACAAAATATTGAAATATTTAAATGAATTATAATACGGGGAAATGCATGAGACTTTTACTACATTTTAATACAGTATTAATAAATTGAAATCGGTCAATAAACAAACAATAAATTCATTATGTAGCATTTTCCTTGTGACAGACATTAAAAATATTAAATTTCTTGAGACCTGCTGAAGAGGCTAATGGCGAGATCTCGAGAATTTCGTAATTCTCGTGCAAACGTGATCGTCAAAATAAATGTGTTAGACAGTATTAATTAGTTGTAATTATTAGTTAATTCCAGTTGTTCTCAAACGAAAAATTTTATAACTGAATAAAGAAAAAAAAGAAGCAGTGAATAAGTAGAATAAATAGCGATAAATGGATCAACGGTTTTTCTTTTAGTTGTTTCCGGATTGATGAGCGCCGCCGTGAGATGGCGCTGCGTCTCGCAAGTGTGTCGTGTCTGACTTGTGAAGAATAGCTCTACGGAATGAAATAATCATTGTTATAACTCTTAATTTATGTAGACATTTTCCAGAAATGAAGGGGATTATTATTTGTTTAGCCGCGCTGGTGTGGTCGAGCGGTCTCAGGCGTCGGTCTGTCGTGAGATCAATGTGCCAGCGCCCGGGTTCAAATCCCGGTAGCGAGCATGGATGTTTCAAAAATTTCCTTTCCTGTGTTGTAGCCTCTTCTTCACTTTCTCTTCGGTCTGACGTCATTCCTTAATGGCGTCCTGGGGAAGGCCACGGGAAACCACCTCAGTATCTTTCCCTTGTAATTCTAGGGAGTCTGCTAGGGGTTCGCCGTCTTGGGAACACTAGCGCTCCCTGGAGCACGGATGCTTCGGCAACGAAGCTCGCACTTCGGTGCGAACCGACCACACATTATTTGTTTATTAAACAAATATTTTACGAAAAAGAAAATCGTTCTTATAAACAGCTGATCGTAAAGATGCAGCTGAGAATAAGCAAAAATTATTAGGATGTTCCATGCATTTTATGAAATGATGTTTTTGTAACTAAAAAGGAATATTGTATTACTTAATATGCATTAAATGTAAGCTGTTTTTAGAAGATTTTTTTTTAAGGACTTCTCTCTATTATTTACTTTGGATCTTATTCCATTCAATCATTAACTTTCTCTTAATTGTCTTATAATCTTCTCTCTTACAACTCCTTTATTCGGTTCCCTTGTTTTTGCTTCTCGTGATTAGCAGCTAGCTTACAGTTCTTTGTTTTCATGTCTTTATTTAGAATATAAATCGAAACATTCTAATTGTTGTCCAACCTTCTTGAATATTTTCACTTCAGTCGTGGCTTTGTTTTTTTTATTAATCCTTTTCGCTTTGAAAACAAGTCTGTTTTTATCTCCAATTTCAATGTTTTTCTTATGTCCACTGCTATTAGTTCCTTGACATTTCCTAGTTTGGGCAGTTGTTTGCAAGTATTTACCTATGCTTTATGTTATTTAAAGTAATTGCAATATTATCTTATTTTATTGTACTTCTAATGTCACTCTATATTGTTTAAATTCTATTTATATCAGTTTTATTGTAGTCACTGTACTGAAATAAAAGGCCTGCAGTGTCATACCACTCTACATATAGTCCTATTCTCTCTGTTATTGTGACGTCTTGTTTGAAGATTGAAATCTAAAACCTGAAACCAAACTTGCAAAGTTTATTTAACATTATATCTTGCTAAAGATAAGAATTATTAAATTCAGTTTATATTATTCTTAAATGTAGTCCGCCTTATTTGTTGTTGTTAGGTCTTAATTCTATTGCTGTTTATTTATTTAAACTGAATTTTATAATTATTGTCAAGATCATAATTTCAAATGACAAACGATTGTCGTTTCTAGTTTCGTTTTTATGTCCAGGTTTTAGATTTCGAACTTCAAGCTTAACGTCAAAGGAAGGAGAGAGATTATATTTAGAGGACTGTGTCGGAATCCTCTGTGACGAACACCATTTTGTATCCATTTCCATTACAAGAAAAATTTAGTTGATAAAAAATAAGCTTTTTTAAGGTAAGCTTTCAAAATTCAGAGAAAGAACCTAAGTTCTTCAAAATCCTTACAATAATAACATCTATTAGGTCATTCAAAAATAAATAAAATAAATAAATAAATTCTTGCAGTAATATGCTTGAAAACCTCGCATTACTTACTTTTGAAAAATGTAATGAGAATAATTGATATGTCTTCAGGTCAGCATAAGTCCAAGTAAAAAATACAGGCCTGGGTGCGTAAACTTGACGGCAGTAGTCTCGACGCTTGCGCATAACGAGGTTTTTAAGCAAGTTATTATTAAATACAAACACAGTTATTATATTGCATTTTCTGTGACATTTCCCATTTCCGTGTCCAGATCTATATTTGTAGCCAACAATCTATATTTGTAGTCTATATTTGTAACCAAAGATTTTGGAGTCAACACAAAAAACTAAACGAATGCACAAAAAAATTAATGATTTCAGATTTGGAATCCCTTTACTGCAATGAAATTAGAAATTTTAATGTTATTGTAAGATCTTTTCAACGAATGTAAGATTCGGTCTTGTTTTTGTCTGTATTCTTAGATCCAGAAAAATACTAGATCATTCAATCAGTGAACTGTGCAAAAAAAAACCGTTTTGCGGTTTGTTTCTTTATAGATCTCTTATTTCTTAATTGAAACTTTCGTTTTTACCTAATCGAATTGCTATCGTGCGTTTTCGTGATGTTTCACTTCCGCATCCTTCTCTTTGCTTTGAGATTGTCATTGTCTTAACATTTACCAATTCTTTGATGTTGTTTCCTCAGCTGAGATAAGTTCTGCAAAAAAAGCAGCGATCTGTTTGCTTTTCTTTTGTGGTAAATCTTTTGTTTTTAGTATTATCTCGTTCAAATCAAAAATGATTGGAGTCATTTACTTCGTGTTTTTTGTTAAGTTTACATCCAGACAACTCTTGATAAAGATATGTTCTCAGTTGAAGATAACCCTGAAATGAGATTGATAGAGAATAAATGCTTCTCACAAGGGAAGTGCGTGACCTCGAACGCTGAGGACCGCACGAAAATGTGCTTAGAATACAAAAAGAGTGGTATGAGTCAATCCCATGCAAAACTCAGATGTTGTCTTCTAGCACACTTTGAAGACTGAATAGCTGTGCAACACTACCAGGTCAGTAAGAAAAGTTCGTTGTTCAGATAGCGTAATTATTTTAAGCAGAGGGAAATATAGCAATATAGTAACGACATTGAAATATGTGTTTTTGGTCCTATTATATCGATACTTTGTTTTTTCGCGTTACCAAAGTTCCTCTCTTGGACCTTCAATAGGTGATCATTCAAATGTCTCTCGTGGTAAGACGTGCAGTTTTGCTTGAGAATGACTCATAGCACTGTTTTTGGCATGAGCGATTTATATTCTAAGCACATTTTCGTGCGGTTCTCAGTGTTCGAGGTCACGCACTTCCCTTGACAGAATTGTCTGTATTAAGTAACCTCAATTGTATTAATGTGAAGCTCACCATCCAAATCCATATTTTTTTTTCCGAAATTCCAATCGTATACTGAGTGTTATTCAACTTTTTTTGTTCGCATACCCTTAGATGTACAGAGTGGCCCCAAAAGGTTTCCAGGTATATTTTCATTCTGAAACTGGTCACTATTTAACACTGTCGCTCCTATTCATATTATCTGTGCATTATTGCCGGGTATATTTTTATTGTCCTGTTCACAGTAGATGTTGAAAGTGGTCGCCATCAGTCTCCATGAATTTCTCCGCACGCCTTGTGGAATACGTCATTACTCACACGCAGGCCGACGAACACTAAACAACACTCATCAGCGCATGCACGACTGTGGCGAACAATATCCGGAGCGGATAACATCACATGCGCATGATCATTAGCGTTGAATACTAGAGCGAATATACGACATACACCTTGCGATCTATAGGGGATGGTTTTATATGCACCACCCTGTAGTTTAACTGTAACTATATACCCCCAGGGGTTTGGGTGCATAATTCAAAGCATTAAATTTATTTGCACATAAATAAAATTGTAGATCATAGGGCAAGCACCTAAAATAAATTACTTAATTTACACCAACTTAAGATTTTTTTTTTTTTTTTTTTAATATTTAAACAATAAGTTTTAATTTTTACAGTACATAATTTACCTACTTAATTTTTACGTGTTTCTTATTTTATAAAAAAAATTTAAGTAACAAAGGTACATCTGAATTGTCACCGGGATAACTAAAGGTTGATATCGCAAATCAAAATTAATCTTAAATAATGTTTTTTCACGTATCCCTCCATTTAGATGCCCCTAGGATTATCCCAGTTTGAATATCACTGGTCTACAACTGAATACTAAAGTAGTAAAAAATCTGAAACGTTGCATGAATAATGTAGTTTTAATTTTTATAATGAATTTGATCTGTAATTGATAGTTTCAATAATAATAATTTCAAATACGTATGTGTAAAGAAAAAAAAATTATATTGTTTTTAGAAGAATCTACAGAAAGTTTATATTAATAGTTAAAATAAAATAAGCAAAATAATTAAAAGTTGTTTAAATAAGTTTTTCTTAAAAGTTAGCCTTTGCATTAATTTTATTTTACATTTTAAATTAATTTTAAGCATTTATTTAATGTTTTCTTGTATTGTAATATTTTAGTTGCCGTAATTACTGAAATATGAAAAAAGAAAAAAAAGGAAGGACAATTTATTTTTCTACTTTGATTGTTAATTATTATTATTATTATTATTATTATTATTAAAAGTATTATAAATCAAAATGCATTTTAAAAATTACAACTACATTTATTATTTGTTTTTCAAAATATACAATCTAAATCCAAAGAATTGGCGAGATACCTATAAAATACATGAATACTAAAATTACTTATGTAATTTGCGTCGTTTAAAAACATCTACAAAATGTCAGAACGTTTCAACCTGCCACAGTTGAAAAACATCTGCGGGCAGGTTGAAACGTTCTGACATTTTGTACATGTATTTAAACTATGCAAATTACGTAAGTAATTTTAGTATTCATATATTTTAGAGGGATCTCGCCAATTCTTTGGATTTATATCTATCTTATCATTTTCTTTTTCATACAATCTAAATTTAAAAATTTTTTTTAATGATGTTAAGATAAAAGAACAGATTTCTTAGAACAAGTAAATATAAGATTTTTCTTATTTCTTTTGTTATAATATAGAAATATTGTCAACGAGAGATATAAGGGGGAGGGTGAATAGGGGGCCGTTGTGGGGAACCCTGGCACAGAAGGGAGTCTCGTGCAAAACGGTTTTCCCTGCAGAAATTTCAAAATTTTGGGGGGAAAAAAAAATGAAGTAACACGAAAGGAATGTGGGGTTTCCAAAAGAAATTTCTAAATTTGTCGTCTTTTTCTGTATTTCTTCGATGTTTCCTTGTTAATGACTCTCCCTGTAATGGTTGTACAAACTATCCGTGAATTAGAACTCTGATTAGTCATCGTTAGTGATTAATGAATTCTGTATGTTAGAAAGCAGTTTTTAATTTTTGTTTAAAAAATAAAAATCGTTAGTGACACTACGATGTGTTTCGGAAGATACGTAGAAAGTAATCTGTTTTATTATTGCTTATTCATACCATTAACTTCAACAAAATACTTGAAAGAGATTTTAATAATAAAAATAATAATAATAATAATAAAATGCTGATTTCCGTATTTCGACAAAATTTAAGTTCTATCTTGGTCTGTATATCCATGATTCTTTTTGTATGGGGACACATTGTAATCATAAGTGCGAATTTTAACGTGTGTACGAAGTCATTAAAAATGTCTTAAAAAACACACAAATTGACTAAAATAAAATTAAAAGAAAGAAAGAAAAGTTAAAAATGAGCTGTCTCGTTTTGAATTTTACTTTCTTTTAATTTTATTTTAGTCAATTTGTGTGTTTTTTAAGACTTTTTTAACATTGTAATCATATTATCAAGAAATAAATGTTAAAGAGGTTAATTATTATACAGTGAAGTCTCACTTATACGAATATGAGGGGGAACCAAAAATTATTCGTGTGAGTGAATATTTCTTATAAGTGAATTACATATAGGACTATGGGGGTTTCGCCGGGGAATGAGAAATTCTTCGTATAACTGAATGTTTCGTATAAGTGAGTTTCGTATAAGTGAGACTTCACTGTATTAGTAAATTAATAATTTATTAATACTATTCTAGATATAATAAATACAATATAATGATTGTTTAGTTAAAAAAATCCAACAATGCAATCCATAATTAAGAATAAAATAAACTAAAGATTTAAAAACTATTCAGTTTGTTAAAAAATACATTCTTCCTTTTGTAACAAAATCAATAGTTTTTAAATCTTTGGTTGATTCTATTCTTGAATATAGATTGGATTGCTGGATTTCTTTAATTAAACAGGAAATTAATAATTTATTTAATACTATTCTTAATATAATAAATAACATATATTTAAGCTCCAACAAAATATATCTACCAAGGAAAACAAATAAAATTGTAAAAAAAAGAGAAATTCATGTATAAAATTATATTAAAAAATTTCTTTTTTATAAAAAAAGTTTAAAAAAATTATATAAATTAAAAAATTGCGGAGAACCAACACACAGTACTAGTTAAAAAACATTATATACAATTAAAAAGTTCACAACCGGTTTCGCCTCCAATACGAGGTTTCGACGAGTGAAAATTGTTAAATAACATTCTTGGTTTGAAATAGTCTTACAGATGAGTGGTGGCGAACGAGATTTCTCGAGATTCACATTAAGTCCGAGACGGTAGCCTCTTTTTGAAGCTTCTCGCAAAATATCGACACTTTTTTACAATGCATGGCACGAAAATTATATTGCAAGTAATATTTTTGGAAAGAGGCTATACTTTTGAATCTCGGACTTAACGTGAATCTCGAGAAATCTCGTTCGTCACCACTCATCTGTCCGACTATATATGGGAGTTTTATCGCCTTCTCGTTGTAATTTCTCGACAAGGCCCACCCCCTCCCCCCACAGACATTATTAAAAAAATCTTAAATATTCATGCCAAGTGTTAAGAAGACCGTTCTTAAACGTGTGATAATTCATTAAATATACCGTAAAGTAATAATGCAGCACAACTTTAGCAGTTTTAAGAAACCCCTTCAACGGTTCAAACGTTACTAAGAGGATACAAACTGACAGACAGACTGCTTCTTTGATAAGCCTCGCTTTCGGAGTAGGCTAAAAAATTTGGAAAGGAGCGAATCGTCAGTCATTGAAAATAATTGACGGGTCGAAGCAAATCCTAACTAATGACGTCATTGGTACGTCATATAAAAAAAAAAAAAACTATATCGATTTTGCATGGCTGAAAGTACGCCTGAGAAATGGGCGTGATGTTTTCTGTTGGCATTATGGACAGCAGCGCCCTCTGCCAATCCCATCTTCTATGCACAAAGCAAATAAGGTTGAAATGGAAGAAAGCGGATAGCGTAAGTTGGAGCTCTCAATTCCATCAGTCCTCCGTGATTCCTTTGATTGAAAATGCTTGATAGACACATATAGATTATCTCTAGACCAATAGATAAAAAGCGGAAACGCACTTCGAAAGTTAAGCGGAACCATAATGCATTTGCTGTCTTACTTTCAACCCTTTGCAAACTTAATTGAAAAGAACGAATTTAAAAACAGGAAAATTTGAAATAATTATAAATACCTTGATTTTACCGAACTTTTACCGAGCTTGACGTAATAGTAATATTTTATCCTGCATTTTTTCCTTAGAATATATGAATGTTTTAGTTTTCTATAATTGACAAATAACTTTCCTTGAATTACAAACATATGTTACGTAAAAAAAAAAAAAAAAAAAAAAAAACCAGATGACATCTATTTACTAAGCAACTGAAAGAACGTGAAATCTACTTTCTCTAAAATCTTGCTAATTTTTTTTTTAAATCTTGAAAAAAATACAAACGAAAAATCTCCAATTTTTGTGTATATACACAAAAGAGTATACATACAGGGTGAATCTAAAATAGGGGGACAAAGTAAAACAGATAAACGTATGACCGGAAGTGCATGGTTGCTGAGTTATTCCAATCCAAAGAAACGAAGCCAGACTATGGAAACTATGGACATGAACAGAGGATATTTCAAACATTTACTATGACGTGTGCGGTGATCACAATGTGGTATTGTACGAACTATCAATAAAGATACTGTTCATATCTATTGTTTCCATTGTAGTCTAGCTTCGTTTCTCTGATTTGGAATAACTCAGCAACCATGCACTTCCGGTCATATGTTTATCTGACCTTTTTACTTCATTTGGTATGAGGAACCCGCCCCCACAGTTTGTTTCCTTATTTTAGATTCACCCTGTATACATTTAATACTCCGTATATATTAATTGCAAAATTGGCTGAGTACAAACAATAGAGTTTTTGGTTTTTTTCCTGAAAAAAATAAATAAATTTCTCAAACACTTAATTAAGGTACCGAACTAATTTAATTATATTTATAGTTCGCGTAAACATTAATAGGATTACTAAGCGGATCAGTATTTACGATGTTGATAGGAATCCAGTATAGTGGTTCCAGTGGTTTTCCTTGCGAATTTTTTATCATATTCACTTGTTAATTTTCCACAAGGAGAAAATTTCAAATATAGAAATTAGATTGTATTTTTTTACATCATTTTTCAACAAGAATCATCCGACGGTTCAAGTTATTAAGGGAACATACACACAGTCTCACTTCGGTAAAAATTGTGAATTTCCCACGATAGCCTAGGTACAGAAACAGTTAGATTTCTTGGTAAAATATTGTGTAGAAACTTTTGATGTTTTTAGGATGTACAGATGATCTATTTTTAATCAGTAAAAGAGAATTCAATTAAGATATTACGTGAATATCTTAAGCTAAAACACAAAATTCTGTATTGAAGAGAATAACAAAATTAATAACTGCTTTCCTGAAGAAGTTATTCAGTTTTTTTATTCATTTTTTTTTTTTAACTTTTGCGGTTATTTGGGTCAGGATTTTTTTTCTTTAACCTAAAAATTTTTTTAGACATATATTTTTGCACTTCATGACTAATAGTTAAGACAAGAGCTAATATGATTTAAAAAATTAATATTACAAGAAAGCATATAATAATTTTAAAACTTTAAAATTAATGAATTTTTTAGCAACCCATCTAACCATAAAAAGTTTTTTTACAACCATTAAAAAAAAGACATTACGTTTTCCTAGAAGCAAGCGCTGTATCCCAAAAATAGCCATAAAAATATGTCAAATATGCTCTTTACGCTCTGAAATATACTCCTATTTATAGAAATAACTAAAACGAAAAAAGAAAAAAAAATGTGGTTACGTACAAAATAAAAACCCGTTTTGTTAATAATTGAGAAGTATATATATACATATATACACAAAGGAGCTAAAGATTTACACCAGATGTTTCTCTTATATTTGTGTAAAAGATTAAAATAACTTCATTAAATGTAATTTAAATTCATTTTTTTTTTACATTATTTATTTTATTTTATTTTTAGGAAAGATACAACGGGAATATACCCAGTTACAGTATCTCTAAAAATAAAAAAATAAACTAAAATATATGGAAATATAAAATGTACTTACAAATATACAAGTACAGATAGAAAATATCAAAAAACAAAAAAAGATACAAACAAATTAACCCAATATAACAGATGTATTTCTGTGTATTTTGCACACTTAATATAAGAATAATGATACACAAGAAAGCATAAAAAAAAAATAGTTACATAAATAAGAATACATAAGTATTCTCAAAAATACCATAAGAATAACATAAGAATATAAGAA
>JAFIDM010001028.1:56412708-56423101 GCA_023159025.1 Thereuonema tuberculata
AAAAAAAAATACATAAATAAGAATAAGTACGACACCATCAAGGGATAGGGGAAAAATGAAGAAATTAGGACTGATGATGGAAAGGAGAGACAGACAGAGAGAGGAAATTGAAGAAAAGACAAATGAAATAGAGAGAGAAAAGGAACAGTAGGGGAAATCAGATGACTCTAAACAATGGCTAATTTGAAAGACGTAAGATTCATATTAAAAATATCAAGATTATTACACTGACGATTATATTCGCACAAATTCTAACAACAGGCGAGTTTTTGGATCTGGGAATCGCATAGAGGGTGTATGTAAATATTACCTATGTTCATAAATTTTTAATTTTGTACAAGATCATTCAACCTGCAATATATGAATTGAGTATAAGTGTGTTTTATCAATAAACACAAAGTGTATACAAAATTTTTCTATAATACATTGTCTTAATACTTATCATAAACTAAAGAATATTAATCATTTTTTTTTTAAATTAAAGTGATAACAGAAATGTTTACCATATTTAGGAAGGCAGACATTATTTAATTCACTAAACAAGGGATAATAATAGGCAAATGTGTTCAATGACATTGCTGAAATAATCTACATTTCGAAATATATCTTCAGACTAATTTTTATTAGGAATTAAACTTTTAAAAGATACTGGAGCATAGTCTTTAAAACCATATCATTTCACAGGCAATGTAGGCTCTAACAGTATAGGGATGTCGGCAGTATAGGCTCCAACGATTCGCGACCATTGAGATGAAGTTGGGTGGTCAGTCCGACGCCCTCCTGCCTTATAACTCTGTGAAAGAAACCTGTTCCTCGTTTTACAGAGGGCTGGGTAAAATTTGGGGCCTTTTGGAGAAAAAGCATTTAAGAAAAAAAAAAACTCTCGTCCTCCGCTGGGAATTGAATCCGGTTGTTGCAGCCCACAATTCAAAATTACACTTTTTCCCTCTTTTCACTAAGGAAAATATATCTCCTTCTCCCTATACCGGGCCCACGGATTATAGTCTTTATTAAGCTATCACACTTCGAAAACATAAAGCTGAAACTTGGCGTATATTCCTAACAACGAGTAAATCCAACTGGCGTGCAATTTCCAAATCACCGCAGAAAAAAGGAAGAGGGATTTCGTGATGTTATCGTGCAAAAAAGTTTCAGCCTCCTAGGAGAAATAATTGCTTAATTACGATAATGGTAGTAATGAATAGCAGCGTAATAGTTGATGCCTCTAACTCCTTAACTTAGAATCCAATTCCTTTCAAAGTTAATACACTAATGGAAGAGTAAATCTACCATCAAATTTTCAGTCATCTAGGGTATTTAGATTAGAGATGACAGACTTCCTTTTATTTCAAATGCACTGTAAATCATTATTTTAACATTTTTTTTTTTTATTATTTATTAGCCCAAATTAAATTATATTCTATAAAACCCTTCAGAAACAATGATCTTCGAGGAAGATGTTCTTCAAAGAAACTTCAAAAGCATTAATTACATCTTTTTTTTTAGTACAATAATTTTTTTTTATCAGTTTGTAACTGCAGGTTTAAATACATAAAATATTTCCAACATAATACAATTTGCAATTTTTTATAGCTTATTCTTTTTTAATTAGATGTAATTTTAATCATTGGCTTTTTTTGAAAACACCTACGTCAATTCCATTCCCAGTGACACCATATCAAATTTAATTTTTTGGAAAACTATTATCTAAAAAAAAATATAAAAGAAGTTTTGGATTCTTATATAATGAAAAGCAAGTTACATCAGGGTGAAATTTCAAAATTTCCGCTGTGAAAAATTAGAACTGACGTAATAGATAATGTAGAGCATTAAAAAAACCAGGAAAAATATTTATTTAAATAACGATTTTAGTAAACGTTTTCCTTGTTTCATTATTATTATAATTATAGTAGAAAAAATTAGTGTAATATATTCCAACTCTCAACTTCATGTACAGATGCCTATAAATAGATATTATAAAAACATGTCTGGTTTGTTAGAATTTTTATTAGAATTTCCAAGTATTTAAATGACGTAGCAACTCCCATAAATTTTCATTTAGACGTCAAATAGAGTTAATTATACTTTTTAGGAAATCTCTTCCCTGTAATTTACCTTAATTAGAGTGACGTCTTATTTATTTATAGACGAACCTTCTAGATTATGAATAGTCGAACTTATTAGTGAATTACTGCATTTGGTAGCAGAATTGCCCTCTTAAAAAAAAATATATAGCAGCGAATATTTAAGACTCAATTTGTGGATATATTTAAATGCGAACTTACTGTCAAAGAGTATGGAAGCTAATTTAAGTGCTTCGGCAGCGAAATCGTTAGGTTTTAAAATTCAGATTTTTAAAACGTAGGCTAAGGATTTTTATGAGGATTTTTATCGTTCACTATAAAGCTAATTTCATAGCTTGTGAACGAACTGAAAGTCTACATTTTTTAGAATTTATTTTTATTTATTGTTTTATATAAATATATTAATTTTTTTAATTACAATTATATATCTTCTGAATAGAAAAGTTACAAAATTTTCGATATTCTGAAAAAAATAAATTAATTTAAATCTGCATTATTTACTTAAAAATTAATCCGATTTAGGCAACTTAAGTCGTATGAGAACCAGAGATAAGATCCGCAATGAGAAGATTCGTCAAGACACAAGAGAATCTTTAGGTGAAACCATAACCAGTTCCAGAATAAAATGGTATGGCCATGTAATGAGAATGGATCCTTCCAGAGTAGCCAAAGAATGGCTGCTGAAAACTGTGGACGGCAAAAGACCTAGAGGCCGACCTAGGAGAAGATGGTCCGATCAACTTAAACAAGATCTGGAAGATAGAGGAGTGGTTTGGAGCCAAGTTCAAGAGGAAGAGTGGTATCTGAGTCGACATAGATGGAGAGTGCTCTTGCACCTCATCCGGGAAACTGGAGACAGTTGAATGATGATGATGATGATGATGACGAAGTCGTATGAAGGCATTCATTCTGAGCCAAATTTAAATTTAGATAGATCCCCAGATTTGTCCAATTATTATTTTCATGACCGAAGTGGCCTGGACCTGAAGTCTGGTTTTTACCTAAATTCCAAGCCATGTGAAGTCCACAAGGAATGACTCACGGGGCTTCGACTCATGGTGTTGGCTGTGGAGGACATTACACACGACACGCAATCCTAATAGCTCAGGTTCGTTAAAATAATTAAAAAAAATTAAAGAAATAAAAGTGGAATTAAATCAAAGATAGAATCAAAACAAAATTAATTTTGCAACTGTTAAATTAAGCAGAACACGAAAAAAATACAACAATGAAACTAGATTAATTATAAATAATTCCAATGACTTCTTAATGAAGTGAAAACCAAAAGCTTACTATCAATAATAAAATCAACGATTGCATAAAAATGAAAATTACAGTAAAAAGTGTGCCTTTTATTGTACAATCAGGGCCGTCCTTGATGACAGGGAACACAACCCGGGCCTTTGCAGCTAATGTCGAAAAATCTCATAAAGACAAGAAAAATTAGAAGAATACCGTAAAAGAACTTTTCATTTTAGTCTATTTATAGTAACAACTAGAAAATGAGGAATGACGAGTTCTTAAGGCGATTTCACTAAACTAAATTTGAACTCTGCAAATGATTGTTTGTCTAGGGCCTCCGAAATGCCCGAGTCGGCCCTGCCTAAGCCACTATTGTCCTCCCAATGAATGATGGCCGCCCTGTTTTTGTGAGATCTGCGCATGTATCATCAATTAGTCTGGTCAGGCACTTCCGTCTGATGTTATGAAAGGACGCCGCCATTGTGCTAATCGCTTGTTACTTTGCAAAAGAGCATTGTATTTATAAATAATATATATTTATTTATTTATATAAATACTCATTGTTAGCAACTTGTATTGAAATAACGCTAAATAGTCGAGAGAAGTTTTAATTTGGTGTTATCAACATGTCTTTCTCAGTGAAAAGAGACTACGTCATCCATTGTGACAGGAAAACGTAATTGATCAGCTACCGGAAAGGCTGCGCAGTTCAAACTTCCGCCGGTCATCTTTCATTTTGAGGACAGTACCGTAGTCCGTCTTATGCAGGATAGTGGCTTATTTTAAGTCAATACCTTTTGAAGGATTGACTAAATAATCTTTTTTGTGGATTGTTAAGTGAATAACAATCACATCAATACATGCTTTCTCTCAATCAGATCTCTGTAACAGTGACTTTCAATTAGAACTCTCATTTGTTGTGATGACCCAATGGAAAGAAAGCATGGGTCAATCGTCCACAGAAATCTGAGACAGATCTACAATCATATTCGAAGAAAATATTAGGCAGCAAAAATACTACCAGTATATACAATAATGCTGATAAATAAAAAAAATATTTTATTAGTTTTTATTATTATATTTTTTTATTTATCACGAATTGTTAGTTTACTAAAACTGTAATAATCAGAACATTTTTAAGTTTTTTAATATTTCAAAATGAAAATCACCTAAATAATGGGATCGTGCTCCGAATTTCGTATCTCTATTAAAAGTTGAACCAAATGATAGGAATTTAAAAAAAACAGTGAAAATAGAAAGAGATTCTAAATAATAACGATTAAGGAGAAAATAAGTAGAAGAATATCTCAATTCAGAACGTGTTGAGGAGAATTGCTGACGAAGCAAGGATGATGTACAAATATGCCAAGAAAACTGGTTTGGATTAAACACAGAATGCTTGTGTGTGCAATTTTTTTGTCCTTAATGAATACTGTCTTACAAAAGTATAGACACGTTATCTTTTTCATTATCAATGCTTCAGGATATGCTATATTTATATAAAAAAAAAAAATTTACGATCTTTCTGAATAATTTTTAACTAAAATTTAACCCCAAAATTAAGGTTATTAATAATTTTTTCTTTAAGTTTGTTAGTAATGAATTTGACAACGAAAATATTTTACATAATGAAAATAAATTTTTATAGAATATCCTTTATTTTGTTTTTTACGCTCCGTAAAGTAATATTTAATTAAAAAAAATATTATCAATAAATTTTTCTTATTTTAAATAAGCTTTTCATTTTTAAATAATATTAATTTATTGTTTGAATATTATGTTTAATTGCTTTTAAATAAATGAAATTAATGTTCATCAAAATTATTAGATTTTTTTTTTTTTATCCCCGCATATATAAGCCTATCCCACAATAACCAATAACAATTGCTTAAAATTTGCGTAATTATAATAGATTGTCTTTTATATTGTTTATTTTCTATGATTAAAAATTTTGTCAGAAAAATGCACAACCTAACGTTTAGCTGAAGTTAAAAGCTGTCCAATTATATATTGGGATTTCGTTTGTTTTGATACCGTTTTGTTTAAAAAAAAAAGCATAGTATATTTTATGAGAATAGCGTCTAAATAAGATGTCCTCTAATACTAAGGAGACCGTGATAGTCACGTTCACATAAACACATTTTGACCGTCTCGGAAGATGTTCCCTGCTTTGCCACAATCTCGAAGCAACAATGAAGAGTTCTCAAAAGCGCTTCGTATTACCAAGAGCTCTTAAATATGATCTACGGCCGTTTATGAATTGATTTTGCAAGTTGTAACCAACTGTAACATCCTGCTTGCTAAACTTACCGTATTATAATGTGTTGATTTCGAATTGTTTTTATTATAAAAATGTGTGTGTTTTTTGTTTGTTTTAAATGAGGTATATATATTGAATGAAAGAGTGAACTGTTATTAACACATCATTTATTCCAAATCTTAGAAAAAAATGCCGAAGAAGCTGAATCTCCTCGTGCTACTAGACTGACCACCCCCATGGAGAAATTAGCCTCCGATACTTTCCGATCCGTCGTAGAAAATGTAGGCAGAAATTTCTATTATATAATATTGCAAAAGTAGTGCTTTCCTTCTTATTTTTATCATATTAAAGTTAGAAATTTAATTAGGAATAAACTGTTCTTATTTTTGAAAGTTCCATTAATTATTTTGTATTATTACGATGGTAATTATCATCAGATGTGAAAATTCCAACTTATTTTCTTTTTAAATAAATTTTACATGATCTAAACATATATCAAAAATATGCTTCCGATGAAATAATCAAAACCATATATTCAAACTAGTTTTATTTATTTATTTATCTATCTATTTACTTAATTCGAAACGTTAAAACTTAGTCCCATTAGGAATTCAAATTTCTATCAACAGATTGATTTTAGGTCTATTGTTATAATTGATATCAAAAACAAATATTTTTTAATACAATGTTAAAAAGGATTACAAGACTTGCATCAATATATAATTTTCAAGTGATTTTTGTCAAATAGATCGTTAAGTACTAATTTTCCAAAATGTTATATTAGACAGTATCTTAATAGTAACATTTACAGTAATATTATTTTCTGATAGAAATGTTCTGAATAGAATTTACTATTCAGGAAGTAAGTATATTATTTTTAAATTTCTTACCGAACATGTACGTACATTTGTATAGCAAAGTGATCTGTGTTTAGCTTATTTTTATCGTCAAAACTAACAAGAATAAATTAATATAAGAAAAGGACTTTCGAAGTGGACAAAATTAAACAAATAACCAATTAAAATAGAACATACAGAATATATAAAAACATTATTACGATTGAACAACAGATTTATCTTAATTATATTTTTCAGCCATTTTTTTTAATAGTTTCTTCACATTGATTATGCTTCCACTTTTTATATATATGTCTTTTTCATCTATATTGTTGAATATATTTTTAATTATATAATTAGAATTTGTTTTTATAGTTATTATACAGGGTGAGTCAAAAGGATTTAAACGATTTCAAAAATTCACTGTGAAAAGTGTATTGAATATTTTAATAAATGAGTTGTACATTTGGATACAGTAACTTTGGAAGTTTTACCCTACACGAACGATTGCCGCAGCGGTGGATCGGCCGTGCGGGTTCTAGATGACGTTCCCCGGATCTCGCTCCTTGCGACTTCTTCGTATGGGAGTATGTTAAAAACACGGTGTTTGTACCTCTCTTACCAACAAATCTGGGCGACTTGAAGATGCTCATCCGCGCTGCAATGGTCACAATCGACACACCCCTGTTACTTAGCTTTTGGGAGGAATTTGAGTACCGCATTTACATTTGTCGTGTGACGAAAGGTGCTCATATTCAGCAGTTATGAAATCTGGAAAAAGAAAACCTTCCAAAACTGCTGTATCCAAACAATTCGTATATTAAAATATTCAATACAATTTTTACAGTGAACTTTTGAAATCGTTCAAATTATTTTGACTCACCCTGTATGTACACGGATAAAGAAGACGGATATTTTTCTTGTTTTTCAGATTACAGGAGGATTTTTGCTTTTCTTCTTTCTCGTGTTCAAATATTTTATAATAGTTTTTAATCAGTATAATTGTACGGGAATTTTTGTTTAAAATTCAGTAAACTTATAATGAAGCTTTTTTTTTTTTTTTTCTTTTTTTTTAAATAAATTATACATTTATCTTTTACATTTTTCTTGAAGAAGTCAACTTTAAAATTTTATTTTGTACATTAATTTTAGATTTGATACAACTGTCATTAATGTTGACCCAAATATTAGCCGCGTAGTTTATATTCGAATCGAACATAGCATTATATAATAATATTAATATATCTATATGACATATCAAAATATCTATATTATTACAGCGATATACAGTTCCCCAGATTTTAATATTCTAGTTTAGAATATTCCTTTTCTTTTTCTACTGTTTTTAAAGTAAAATAAGATAAATAAATAAAAAAAAAGAAATAAGTTTATACATTTTTTTTTTTTTTAGTTGAAGGAAATCGAGTTACAAACTTTCCTGGTTACTGTAATTTCTTTTGCATGTCGTTCTTTTGATTGGATTTCACTAAACCAATGATTTCTAGTCTTGCATCAGCCAATCCCACCAATTCTGTTTGCACTTACAGCGGTTCTTTTAGTGGATTTGTAATGATTTTTTTTTTTTTTCTTATTCACAACTTTCGTTCGCACACAGTTTAAAAACAAAAAACATTGCACACTATTTCCGATTACTTTGAGAATGATTCACTCGGAAGTAAAATACTAAAATCTGAGAAATGTTTAAAATAAAAAGAAAAATATTCTTTATTGACAGCATTAGTAAATTCGGTAATCTTAGAGTTTTTGCGTTAGATTAATGAAGTAGGAATAGTAAAATAAATTTCGAAGCATTTTTTATGAAGCCGTATAGGATAAAAGAAATATGAGAAAACACTTTCTTAATCTCGACGTATAAATATTAAATTTTTGGATAATAGATCGTTTACTCATCACTGGATGTTACAACTTCTAGGTAATCTTACTGATGATGGATACCAATTCGGAAACAGGCTATCTCAAAGTCCGATGAGGAGAAAATTATCTAGAATCGAACAAAAACAAACAAACAATAAAAAGTTACTTTTTAGCGACACAAATGGGAGTTATTGCTTTTGCCCTGTCCGTCCGTCCGTGTCTGTCCACCTTTAACAACTCCCGAACGGAAGGTCAGATCGGCAAACGGACTGCACCATCGTGTTCAGAGGCCTAAACAACGGAGGAATAGGGTATTTTCAGGGGCCAACGTCCCCCCCCTCCACCTCATACTCTGGGACGGCCGTTTATATATATAACTTTTTTTTATATTAACGTTTTGGTCGTTAGTTTGTTTTTGTCGTTTAGCCGTGATTGTGGATGTTATTCGACTATCAAACCACCAGGATATGGCTTTGAAAGGCTACTTTTTTTTTTTCCCCACTCCAAAGGTTCTGGAAACGCCTGGAAAAGTCTCCTCCCGTCTTCCTTTGAATTCTACGCAGTCTTTTCCATCATCAATGGCTCTATCACAGTACGCCAAATACACTTAAGCCAAATTAATAATTTATTTCCAGTCTACGTTCACAATGTAAACCTGTTATTATTTAGAAATCAAACCTACCGATACTGAATGTCTTAAACGTCTAAGTTACGTTCTTTTTAAAGAAATATTATTAAATACAACTAATATTTATATTTTTTTTATTGGAATGCCTTAAAATTTTAATGTAAACAAAAAAAAAATAATAAAATGTTTATGGTTGAAACGTGAAGGCAACTCGGCCACCTACAGCGGTATCTGTCGTGAAAATTGAAATTGTTTCGCAATCCAATGAAAGCTCCCGTGTGTATAATTTCGCTTTCTGTTCAAAAGGGCGAAGTTCTTCTATACTTCCTAAGTGAAACTGCTTTTGCTGATGAACGCTGATAAAAGAGGAAACCCATAATTTACAGAGATATTGAAATCGCAATTCCTGGGTTTGAGTCTGACCCCATTTGTACCGTGTGTTTTAAAGAGGAACTAGTCAATATACAACCATTGTTTTTACCGAGATCTAGATCGCTTCTTTTTTAAGCCTGAAATAAACTGGAAGCACTTTGGAAACAAGTCAAAGGAAATCCCGTATTACTGCAATTTGGCGGGAAAGCTTGCGATACCTACAAATTAAATTATATTTAAGAGTAACGGGAGCCTCAATCAAAATATAAATTGATTTTGAAGACTAATATGAGACGTGAATTAGTTTTACGTTGAAATAAAAAAATTAAAAAAACAAAAACAGTAAATAGATAAAGTAAATTATAAAATTATAATTATAAAGTTAATTATAAAGTTATAATTAAAGTAAATAAATAAAGTAAATTATAAAGTTATAAATAAAGTAAATAAATAAAGTTAATTATAAAGTAAATAAATAAAGTTAATTATAAAGTAAATAAATAAAGTAAATAAATAAAGTAAATTATGAAGTTATAAATAAAGTAAATAAATAAAGTTAATTATAAAGTTGTAAATAAAGTAAATAAATAAAGTAAATTATAAAGTTATAAATAAAGTAAATTATAAAGTTATAAATAAAGTAAATAAATAAAGTAAATTATAAAGTTATAAATAAAGTAAATAAATGCCGTGCCGGCGTGGTCGTGCGGTCTCAGGCGTCGGTCTGCCGTGCGGCCTGTGTGCCGGTACCCGGGTTCAAATCCTGGTCGAGAGCATGGATGTTTCATCTTTCTTCTTCTGTGTTTCGTCCGTTTCTCCCCTGGGACTTACTATCTCAGGGTTATTTCTGGACGGGATGTGAATTTCGTCCCCCTTCTGGAATTTCCTAGCCTCATTCTGACGTTGTCAGGTAGGGCTAGCCCGTGGTCCATAGTTGGCCAAAGTCGATGAAAGAAGAAGAAGAAGAAAGTAAATAAATAAAGTAAATTACAAAGTTATAAATAAAGTAAATAAATAAAGTAAATTACAAAGTTATAATTATAAAGTAATAAATAAAGTTAATTATAAAGTTATAAATAAAGTAAATAAATAAAGT
>JAFIDM010001028.1:56423111-56446380 GCA_023159025.1 Thereuonema tuberculata
TAAAGTAAATAAATAAAGTAAATTATAAAGTTATAAATAAAGTAAATTACAAAGTTATAATTATAAAGTAATAAATAAAGTTAATTATAAAGTAAATAAATAAAGTAAATTATAAAGTTATAAATAAAGTAAATAAATAAATAAATAATGCCTTAATAAGTTACTTTATATATTTTAAACATTTCCAATTCTAATACTGAAATCCTTAAGCCCCGCGAACACCATGCAATTTTTCAGCAATTTAGTCGTCCGATTTTGACGTCACGAGCTGATATAATCAATAAACGGGCTCAAAACTGCTCGTGACGTCAAAATCGGACGACTAAATTGCTGAAAAATTGCATGGTGTTCACGGGGGCTTTATCTATATTTAAATTTAAATGCTTTAAAAGAGACGAAGGATGGTGAAGCAATTTTTTCATACTAGTTTCTAATAGGGAAGAAAGGCTAATGAAATCAGTCAGTCTGTGCGAGTGTCCGTCTGTATATCCTCCTCTAATACCTTTTTAACCCCTGTACGGATCTTCTTGACACTTGGTATACCTATTCGAGGATTAGGAAATATCAACTTCTACTTATGAAAATATTTTTCAAATGGATCCTGTTGAGAAATTAGCAGAGAAAGAGACAAAATTCTCATAGAAAAAGCATTGGAATCTAAATAATGGATTTCTATTCTATTTCTATTAATAGCTTCATTGTCTTAAACAATGGAAATTAATTCTTTTAGGTAATGAACTGCGCGTGAATCTATTTGGAGCAAAAAAAAACCAATTGATCTCCTCTTCCTTCTTTTCAGAATGCCCAGAAATACTCCAAAACATTATTTGAATGATAAAAGAAAGTGTAAAAATTCAATCTATCTGAAGATGATATCGGCCTAGAAATTCCACAGAGGAGGGAACTTTGGGTCAAATGTATTCAGCGTTTTTATGTGAGCCTATATTGATTGTACAGATACTGAAAAGGACGTTTATGTTTGTTACTTTGGAAATAGACAATTAATATTTAATTTAGTTGTTTCAGCATTTTTTTTTTCACATTTTTTAAAAAATATTTGAGTATTACAGTAAATTTTTGTTTGTAGCTCATATTTGGACCTTCTCCTCTATAATATCAGTAATCGGATCAGGATTATGATTATTCTTGAAGCAGTGATCTGCCCAATCGGATGTTATTTTGCTCGAAGAATAATCATAATGCTGATCCGATTACTGATATATTACATATGGTAAGAAATGATAAAGAACGATTTATTACGGAGGCATTGGTTATGAATAGTTTCTAATGTATGAATAATGAAAAAGGAGTCAAAATTAATGAGTATTCAATGAGCTTATTTTGAAATAATATTAGTAACATAGAAAAAATCTGAAATGAAATTTAACGTGCGTTAATACATTATTATATAGAAAAATAAAGAAGAGAAATTGTATATAACTAAACAAAAACAAAAATTCACTGAGCTATTTTTGGTATTGGAAACTGGAAATCGGAGACTGTACTGACAGTAGTGTTTGGAGTTGTTTTAAACTCTCTTCAGTCCGACTCGCCCACTATACCTTGCTCAGTGTAATGGGACAGTATAAAAAAACAAAACAGAGAAACAAAACAATGAGCCCTCAATTAAAAAAAAAAAAAAACCATCAAAAATAAATTAAGAATAAAAGGGTAAGTAATTAATTCCCGCTAGCATTCCGCTTAGCTTATGAAGGATAAATTTATTAAAAGGTTAATTTCAGATAAATTATCATAGATTAAAGTGATCTGATATCTTTATTGTTCATTGTTTATAAGAATACGAGGATATTATGGATATAATAAGAAGTATTGATTATTATAAAATGATATTGATTGTAGTAATCATAAATTGTTAGAATTTTTAATCATAAATTAAAAAAAAAAACCAACAACAACAACATAAATTGTTAGCTTTAAAAATCTTTACGAATTTAATAGAAGATATTTATTCATACAGACTTACATGAAGAAGATCAGTAATGTCGAAATATTGTAATAATAAGATATAGCCTATTGGAAAGGATGTACCTACAGGATGAACTGTAATTATATAAAATATATTTAAATTATGTATCTTTTCCTCATTTCTAATTTAATTAAATACTTTATCTACGACATGGCTAAGGAGGTACAAGAAAAATTACCCTCAGTTAAGTGATAAATCAAATTTCCCCATTTCATGTTGCGATAACTCTGGTAACAAGGAATGGAAAGTTAAATTAATCCGAGCTGACATCTCAAGGCCCAATTCCCATGACTTACTCTAAGCAGATAAATTTAAAGAAACAAGCTCCAACTTACTTTGGCGAGATTTCATCTTGTTTTTCCAGACTCTAATATTTATCTTTCAAAGACCTATCTTTGGATTTCTAAATACGTATTTTAAACGAAGCTGTTAATTAATCTCGTTAACGTTTCATGAAAATCTTATTTGAAGTTCGTTAAATTTGTAATTAATTACGCATTAATTAAATTTGAGTTATAAAAAATACGCGAGTTGTTATCTTTCAAATTCTAAGTAAAATTTTTCTCTTAAACAATGGCGGGAGTGAATCGTATACGAGGACGTGAAAATGTTGATTCTGGCTCCATTGCAATCTGAAATTTATAGAAATATAATTTATATATATTCCACCAATAAAATATAGTTAAAATTGTTAGAATAACATCAACTGATAACAAACAACACGTGATAAATGTTTCTTACTGAGTATAATTAAATAGCATCTTAAATAGATATTATTGTAAATAAAATAATAAAATAAATCAATTAATTAAATAAATAAATGAAAATTTTAATTATAGTTAGCTTAAACCCTTTTGCCTTTCTTTTTTTAATCTATTAAATCTGCTTAATTTTTTATTGTTAGATGTTTTGTTATTACTTGTTAATTACTAAGAGAATTGTAATATTCACAGCTGCTATGCATTTTTTTTGCGGAAAAAAAGGAAAGGAATAAATAAAAACAAAAAAGAAAACAAGGAACGTTATCTATTGTTGATAAATTAAAGGCAGTTGACAACTGTTTACAGGCTGCAAAACCGTTTTAGATGCATAGTAAACAATATGGACATCGGTCGTGTAGAAGCTGAAAATATCGCACGTCATCATTTTTTTCCCCAAGTCTCTTAAAAAAGAGATTTTCGATGATTACGTTTGTAAAATATGGATAATCTCCAATTTCCTTTTTAACTTCTTTTTAATTTCGATCACTAAATTTATATTAAATATCATAAAATCCGAACAGTTAATTGATGCTATCTAGACAGGGTGTTGTTCGTAAAGACGCAATTAGTCTGTTTTCATTCTATTCTTTTTCCTCGACTTCACTGATATAAATATTTGATAAATATCATCAAGGTCAGTCGTTGGTGCTAATTTTGCCACTGAACCGATTTTCTTCGGGTCCCGGCTGTGGGCGGAACTTTTTTTTTTTCCGGGGATTATTTTTTTGAGTGATGTTTCAATCGCTTCTTTTTTTTTTTAAATTTTTAATTAGGTGCATGTGGCATAATTGCCATTTTCCTTTACATGTAAACTTCCAGATGCTCCATTTGCTTTCATTTTAGCAAAACCAGTAATTATACCTACGAAAAAAAAAGAAAGTCTATCAACTTTAGATATTTGTGACATTAGCGAGCAAAAGGCTCCTGAGCTCCCCCCGCCCCCCAATTCTCGAAATGTATACATTAGCCCTATTTTCTTTTCTTTTTTTAGAGGGGGGGGGGGTTGTAGCATGTTATTGGGATATTGCTTCTTGCCGAAGTAAAATCCTATTATCAGCCAACGCTTTCTGCTCTGTGGTAAAAGTTCCGGGGATCGGACACAATTTTTTTCCCGACCGGTCCACTGGGATTCGCCCAGTAAAATTTGCAGCCAGTCCTCTCTATGTAAATCCTTCACAAATCATGATTTTTTTTTTTCGGTTATCAACAAGTTAAATATTTGTAGCTTTTTTTTTTTTTCTTTCTACGTGGATTATATTTTAAACTTAAAATTTACTACCTCAACTTTTCAATGTTACTGTATGTCTTAATTAAAAATGTGTGTGTGAAGGAGACGAACTAATATTCCAAATCCAATCAGAAAAGTATTTCATTTTTTTTAGAAAGGGAGAACTTTAAGATTTATTTTATTTTCCAAAGTTGTGAAGTTAACCTTGAAATCCTGTATGTGTTGAATAAAGTAATTACATTATTATTATTTCTTTACTTTTAAGTCCTTTGGATTACTTTCGAAATGTGTTAATTAGATATTTAAATACTTCTCAATAATTATCACTCGAAGCGCTCCCCTGTCTGGCCAGACGCCAGTCATCAAGTCCAAGGGCTGCATGGACTGATAACGACTGCTGATGGCGGCAGGGGGGTGCATGGAGGGGGTGGATGGGATAGAAAGAGAGGGGGGTTGGAGACCTGGATGAATTTGCCTGATAGGGATCGACAACTTGCTTCATCCGTCATCGCGACGTACCGTGAACCGGGGCAATATTCGAGGGGTCGTCCGTTTCCGCCTGCTTGATCAACTGCCAAAAAAAAAAAAAATAATAAAAAAAAAGAATGTGAAGAATTTGGAAACTAGGTCAGGCAGGACCGTTCTCCTTGATCTTGCAGAAGGAGCTGCGCTGCAGTCGCCCAAATGCGCTCGGGCTCTGGTTCTCCGCGGGGTTAATCATTTCCGCGTAGGCCCCAAATGCTATTTTCCCTGGGCGCCGCCGCTGACGATCCAGCGACAATCCACAGGTAGGTGCCCGGGCGCCACCGTGGTTTCTCGAGCCGTGCTTCGTTAGAGGTCATGCTTCGCATTGGAACGTTGGAGCCTGGCCAGGAGTAACGGGACCTGTTGCTTGTTAGGCCTAACCCTTCGTGCCGTGCTCCGTAATGCTCTCGCCGCTTCTGAATTTTTTACATACCGAAAGTTAACATGGATACTACGTGTAAGAGACACTTATAGATATTGTGCCGAGCATCTTTGCGAACGAGTACTTTGTACAGTGCGGAAACATTTGAAACAACTTCACTCGATCGCTAATTAAGACAAGTTTGAAATGAGATCAGTAATAGTGAAAAACCTCTGCAAGCTAAACTCGTTTTAAGGTAAATATATATTCTATATTATTATTATTATTATTATTACTAGTATTAGTAGTCGATTAACAATATTTTATTTAAATAAAACTGGAGATCTGTTATTTAAATATAAGTATATTTACGTAAAATAAATATATATAATATTTTTAAAAAAAGCTAAAACGGGAATATTTTTATTAACAAATCAAGGATCTGTGATTGATCCTTCAAAAACGTATTTACAACTAGCATTTGCAAAAACATTTTGTTGAATTTAATTATCCATGACACCGTGTCTATTGTATTATTATTCAGTGCAGTATCATCATTATGCTCTCGAATCTATTTATTATTATTTTTTAACCGTTGGATCTTTTTATTCTGCATATAAATAAATATATCTTTCAGTCAAATTTAATATAATGTTATTACTTCCATATCAACAAATTTATTAGTACTTTAAAATAAAATAATTAATAAATTGCATATTTTTTTTTTATGGTTATATGTTTCTATCAAAATTAGTAATTATTTTATTATTTTAAAAGGAATTAACGTTATTTCATAAATTTACAAAATAAACTAATAAACGAATAATTGAATTCAGCCTATTAGGAGAGATAATATTATCACTTTATTAAATTGGTTCTAATAATTAGAATTCACGTTTATTGTTGCAGATAATCTGAAATTGATTAACTCAGTAATACAGTTAATAGTATCTGTTCTAACGTAGTTAAAATTATTGTTGTTTTTTTTTAAAATCTTCCTATTTATTTCATTTTTAATTTTAAAATTAAGGAAAAGTTTGATTTTAATTATAAATATCGGCTGCATTTGTTTTTAAATTAGTAAATTCGCTTTGTCTGTTTATCTGTACGTGAAACAAGTTCATTCGTTTATAGAACTATTTTCATGACACTTGAATCTGACAATGGTAAACTCGAGTTAAGAGTTCTAATATCATTTTTAAATATATAATAAAATATATACGTATATTTTCATGTAAATATATGTATATTTTCAGGCCAATTGTGACTTTCCGTTGTATTTCATTTCAAAGAAATTGCGATATTGCAGATTTTAAAAGACTTGATAAAAAAATATTAAAAAACTACTTTGAACTTTGTTTTTTTTTTTTATGAATTAACGGAAGTCTTTAATTAATCTTTTTAGGAAAACTTCGTCTGTTGAATGAACAAAGTACACTTCCTCTAACTTATTTTTCTTTGACTGTTATCCGGAGACCATGTGTGGAATTCAATCACCGTCATCTTATTTGGTGATTTTCAAAATTCTGAAATTCCGCATACTTAGAAAATGTGCTATTTTCCATTTGTTTGCTTTCGGTTGCTTCTTCATTCCATTCAAACACGTTGTCCCACTGATTCCCTTTCCTACGCATTCAATTTGTTTACTACATTTCGTTTTCCGAAAGACTTGCAGGAATTTACCACTTTCCAATAGATAAAACCGCGTACAAAATAGTCCAATTTAGCGTCCTTAATATTTTGTTTCCATTTTTATGAAATACTAAATGCCAATCAGTTTTGTTTTATTCTCAATTATGTTACGAAATTTTGATTTTGGTTTCCCGCCAATCACAGGACAAGGAATTGTAGAACATGTATAATTTTGTAGGCGGAAGGATATGATGTTAAGTAACTCGTCTGCAGAAGCGGGAGAGATATTAGATACAGTTGCACCATTCCAGTGTCCTTGACGTTTGTGCACTATTTTTCCACATATTTTCTTAGGGTCTTGTAGATCATCATAAAAACGCGAATACCCTCAAATTCGCTTTATCTGAGATTCACAACCTTTTCTAGGCGATGCGAGCCGTTCTATAAAATTAGTTTTGAAAGCTTTTTCTTCTCTATTTGAATTTTTTTAAAAAATACGTTGTTTTCCTACGTGAATTAGGCTCTAAGCACCTCTGGATAAAATTTTAAAATACTAATACCGATACTGTATATAATGTATTCAGTTTTATGCACGGTCTTTGTAATTAATTTAAATAATAAGTAAATAAATAGAACGACATTTCGGAATGTCTTATATATAAAAATTAAATTAAAATGAAGGAAATAGCAAGATTATTAATAAATGATAACCAAGAAAGGCACAAAGGTAAGTAAAACGATTTCGCTGCCCGAACTGTCACCGGGAGAGACTGGGAGCGAGACCCGGGATCCTCAACCTTTCGCACCTTCTGAGTCTGACATCGGTGCAGTTTGGCTGACGAGTCCTAAAGAGGACGAAACGGCCGTCCCAGTCTCGAGGTGCGAAATCGTTTTACTTAGCCTTGTGCCTTCGTTGGTTATCATTTGTTGAATTATTTAGGCACGTTAAATTCCTTATTACTTATAGTAACATTATTATTTTTATCTTTTTAATGCTAAATTTTTGCGGCTGCTGTAATTATTATATAATTCCAATTCCTTATTACTGTATTTTTTTATTTTAGCAATAACTTATTATACTATTTAATATAATTGTAAAATTATGATACTAATAAACTGTTATTACACTAATTATTATAAGAATCGGTTACTGCACTGTTCAATATAATTTATTTAATTATGAATATGATACTTGAGAATTACATCAATTGTTATATTTAATGGATAGGTGGTAAAAGGTAAAAAAAATAAAAAAATTATTTATACATTTCTTTTACATTAGATGGAATAAGAATTTAATTTTAAAAAGCATTCTACCTGGAATATTAATAGATTTCTTTTGATGTGAACTACTCAATGTCATCTCAACGCCAACACCACGTGGCTGCTTTCGATATTAAAACGTAGACATAAATGTTCCTTTGATGACACTATTAGCAGTACACTGTGGTTCGACATTGACGGAGGATCAGTTGGCAGAGCGCCAGTACTTGGCAGAGATACAGTAGCACAAGAGACTAATTGCAATGACGTACTCTACCTGTATCTACACAGGTGTTCGGTCGTACTATACAACAACCATTTTCGATGAATTTTTTTTTTTTAATGTACCGAGGCTTTTTTACTGCAAAATATTCGACTTTAAAGTATTAAAACGTACATAAAGGCAGGGGTTTTTTTTCTTTTTTTTTCTGTACGTGTATGTGATTGTTTTCTTATAAACTTATTTTTTTTAAGAATTCTCTTAGCAAAAGACCCTTTTATGTTTTTTCCATTTTATATCCACTGTATTTGCCTAAAAAAAAAAAAATATAAGTATTTATATAAGTTTTAATAAATATGAGTTTTTGGTTGCAAACTTTATTTATTATGTAGAATTATTTGATTGCAACCAAGCATTACAGATTTTTTTTTTCCATTCCTTTTTTGGATTCGATTTCGGATTAAATTCATATTTATTTATTTATTTATTTATTTATTTATTTTTACTTCCTTTAATAAGTCCAAATAATATTACACTATCTATCCACTCCTCCTGCCTTTTTTAAACATCTACTTCCCGCCACAGACGCAACTTGACGATGGAATCCAACAATCCCGAAATAGTCGTTGTACATTTATTTAATATTATAGTAAATTAAATTTGTGTTTCTTCGTATGTTTATTTTATGCAAATAATATTCTTTGTCGAATTCTGCAATCTATTAATAAATATAAAGACAGACCTTAAGATTTCTTGTTAATAAACAGTTATTTTGAATAGGACTACCTAAGCCTGTACAACGGTTAGGCTTATTTTTAGATTCTTGGAATTTCCTATACAATCTTTGTAAACTATAGAGTTAGTCTGATAAGGAGAAAGATTAAGAAGTGGTGTTGTAATATTATCTTTCACTACAGAAGGACTGGTCCCCACGCAACAACTCTTTTAAATAAATAATAATAAAAAAAAATGTCTTTTTGTCGTCAGAAGATAAAAAAAAAAAATTAAAGTACAAATTTCTTACTTCAATATGTAATATAAATATAAAATGTTAATTTTAAAATATTCAGTTTATTTCTTTATAGAAATTTACGTTTTAGAAAGCAGTAGTACTACGAATGCGAATATATAAATTTATAAATATATACTAGATAATTATATTAAAAAATATACTTATTAGAGTTCATATTGTAAAGGACGTATTGTAGATTTATTTTTTATAAATATACTTTAAGCCAACTTAAAGGGGGGGGGGGGCGCACTTCAAAAATATAATCCATCTGAAATATAATCCTATATATTCCCTTGTTTTGAGTCAATTCTTAATTATTTACTTAAGGGAAAAACATAAAATAAAAATAGTTTTAGACTCGAACTTAGTTGCATTTAAAAAGATAAGTTTTATACATTTATATTTTATTATTGTGTAAATATTTCTATACTTGTTTCCCAACAAAGACAATATGGTGGGTCAAGCACATATTGCCAAGTGTAAAGAAGTGTGCAAGGAGGGTTAAGAGATGTTAAGGATGCATTTTTATTATTATTATTATTATGTTTGTATGTTTCAAACCTTGGGTTTCCCCAGCAAAAACAATATGGCGGGTCAAGGACCAAAGCACATATTGCCAAGTGTAAAGACGTGTGCAAGAATGATTAAGGATGTTTGGTTGTGTCCATATATTTCCTAACTATGCGTGTTGTGTTGAGTACCACAGCCTTCTGCAGTTGTGCGTAATTGTTTTTGTGAAGTCCTAGTGTGCTGAGACTGCGGTGCAATGTGTGAGGCAAGAGACTAGTGGCGGACAGAACGATGTGTATAACACGTACTCGGTCCTGCCTCCACTGCTTCTGGAGCTCATGTGCTAGATCGGTGTATTTACTGATATTGTCTGCGTGAGTTTTCTGCATGTTCTTGCTGATAGGCACTGCAATATCAATGAGATAGGTCTGTTTGTTGACCTTATCAGCAAGTGTGCGTTATTATTATTATTATTATTATAAAATCTTTGAGCACAAGAATGAAGAAAAACAAAAATCCTCATATAATCTAAGAAACAAGAAAAATATCAGTCTTCTCTATCCCCTTATATATAATGCCTATGGAAAGAGGCATTTTAGCTATATAATTGAAAATTTATTCAACAATATAGATGAAAAAGAAATGTATTTAAAAAATGGAAGCATATCAAGTATGAAGAAACTATTAAAAAAGTGGCTGATAAAATGTAATTAAAATGAATTTCTGTTGTTCAATTATTTTCATTGTAATTGTAAATCCTGTATGTTATACCTTATTTAATTATTTTGTTTAATTTTGTACATTTCCAATGTCTTTAATATTTATTATTACAGTTCTTACTTTACTCGACAAAAATAAGCTAAACGTAGATAACTTTAATATAAATATCTACAAATATAAATATAGAGTTAAATCAGAAAATTATTTTTAAATTTAAATTATGTTACTGCCTAATATAAAATTTTGTAAAATTAACACTTAAGTCTACTTGACAAAAAATCACTTAAAAAACTATACAGTGATGGAAGTCTTTAAATATTTTTTAACACTGTATTAACACTATATTTAAAATTAATTAAATAATTACAGTATAGGCCTACCTATATTCAGAACCTGTTGATAGGAATTTGTCATTCCTAACGGGACTGTAACTTTTGTGTTTAGAAATCATAATAAAAAATTATTATTAGTATTGTTGTTGTTATTATGTATTTTATATTTTAATACTTTTACTTGTTAGAATTTTTTTCACAAATAGTAGAATATATTTTCTTCAGAATTCGGTTTTTATATATACATATTTTTTTTAAAGTCTGAAAAGCTAACGCGTGGTGCTTGTATTGCATCACTTGAGTAAATTGATTCTGTTGATAGAGAAAATAAAGAGAAAAAAAAGATAGCCATAAGCAACGCAATGGAATGCAGTAAATTACATTATGTTGGCTTAATGATATGTATCAGCTCTGAAAATGATTTCACTCAAGTGCTACCTGAAATAAAGAACTGCAAAGTTAGAGTTCTTGAACATTAGAGAACGTGGAGTTTATCTAGTTATTAACTGCTATTTGTTGAATATGAATACATATCATTTTTCTCAAAATTCCACCGTTTTTGTTTTGTAGTTTTCATTTGTTTTTTGTTAAGTATTTCAGCTTATTCTAGGTCATCTTATTTACGTCGTTTTTCTAAGACTTTTGTAAATAACGTAATTATAGTTCACTGACCAAATAATACTTCTTTTTCTTTTCTTTTTTAATTGAAATACCTGAATCAGCTTTAAATTATTCCTCTTACCTTAACTAGTTAGTGTTGTTGTCTTTGCAAAAAGAATAATCAAGTTTTTTTTTTTTTAATTTCATTGGGAAAAAAAAAATCATTTTTTTCTTTTTATACTTGCATTTTAGAATAGTTTGTATTATAGATTTGGTGTAATGTTTATTGTACCCCTATATCGGAGAGGGGAATAAAGAAGGGGTTAATAATAATAAAAAAAGGTTAGAACAAAAAAAGTTTTAAAATGAACTTTCAAATGTTTGTCGTCTTTATAGGGTAACTATATATATTTACCCTATAACTATAGGGTAAATATATATAAACTATATATTCTGGAAATCTCGAATTTTAGAAGTAGGTGTAGGTTGTTACAAGGAATATCCTTATTGATCTTGGTAAAGTTTGAACCAGTAGGTAGGAGCTATGGGCCCAAAACCAGAAATACAAGTGAAAAATTGCTTTGAATGATCATTTTTGTACTAACCTGAGAATATTTAAAAGTTGACATGCCAACTAATTTTTTTTTTATTTAAATTCTGCTTAAATCGAACTTCGAATTTATAAATAACTCTATCGAAACGAATTATTCTTTTCAATAAACCTAAATATATAAATACGGCATTACTTGTCGAAACAATTTGATGTTATGCACTCTACCATCTTAAAAAATAACTTGTAAAAAAAAAAAAAAATTACAATCTATATATTTTCTTTAATAAATGTCGTACATAATTAGCAAAGCAGTCTCTGAATCATATAAGTCCAGTCCTTGTTTTGCTAGATGTTAAAACGTGAAGACCAACTTAATTAAAGTTAAAAATGTCAAAAAAAAAAAACATTTTTAAAAGTGTAATAAAGGATGTAGGTTATGGGGAAATTGGTATTACAGGACTTTGCCGGTTTTAAACTAGGAATTTGTATTATTAAGCGTAATAACCAGCAGGTTCTCATCTTCAACAAAAAAAAAGATAAAATGTTAAAACTTGCTAAAAAAGATAAGGATATTTTTTCGTTTTTCTAAAATATTTTTTTTTTATCTGTATTTATGAGCTATAGTTACCCAAGATTTAATAGCTGAGGGAATATGTAAAACATGTGACGATACAACAGTAATTCAGATAAAGTTGTAAAGATGTCGTGAGATTAGAACACATGTAAAATATCGTGAGACTGGCGCACATTTCTTGGAACGGATGGTGACAAGACGGAGCTCATTACCTGCTAACATTTAAGCTTCATTACTCCTACGAAAAAAACATATTTAAAAAAAATTATATTTACTTAAAAATTAAGATTACTTAAATCTTAACAATGTAAAGAATAGAAATAAGTAGGAAAAATATTTAACTTAGTAGGAGCTCAAGCTGTCGGTGCGAGCGAAGCGTGTGTGCCGATTAGCTGTAGGTTAGGTAAGTTGAGGTATGACCATCTCCAGGATGTTTATATTGAAAATTTTTAAAAATTAGCTAACCTGGATTAAAATAGGAAATTACTGTTACCATATGATAAATTTAAAGGCTTTTATCAAATTTACTAAATGCAGTACACTAATCTCACGGAGTCATTTTAAATAAGACGTTTGTTCCTTGTTAAGAGTTCAATATAAAGACACGTAAATCTACATTTATTTATAAGTAAAAAATAAGTGCAGTGTTGTTTTCGTGAAACTTACCTCAACGTCTCATTTCAGTTGAAATCAAGTCTTCCTGTTTGAAATCATCAACTAAAATACCGCAAATTAATGGTTGCTTATTTTTTTAAGCTTTTAACACTCTGTTTTTTGTTTGCTGAACTGAAAACGTGAAGCAGTGCTCACGAAAATGCTACTGTATTTACGTTTTGTACATGTATTTATTTTATTACTAAGTAAAGATTCCTCAACATACAAAGAAAAAGCTCAATAGGAAAAACCTTTAAATAGTAAATTCCTTATCAGCAGGAGCTCGGCGTGGAACGAAGAAAAATAAACGCCAGAAATAATTGAAAACTAATTTGCTAACAAATTAAATGCTTTATGAAGTCCATGAAAGGAACGCTTTGGACTGGGATTAGTGTTTCCTTAATTCATTTTCTATCTCTATAATTCTTATCGCATGGTTTTTAAACCTCAGTAACCCTAAGATAAAAGGACTGACTGAAGAATCATCGTTGCTCTTCCCGCCTTTTCTTTCCTTCATTTTTTTGACTGTCATTCATAAAAGAATTGCTCAAGTTTCAAAAACAAAACTTGTAATTAAACGGAACAATTTAATTTCCGTTCCTTTGAATCAGAAATAAAAAAAAAAGAAAGAAAGAAAAATAGACAGCGGTGAATATTTTAAATACATCAATTCCTGTTTTTTATTGCCATAAAATACTATAAAATAGAAGTTATTTTTTATTAATGGATGTAGGATCTTTTTTTGTTCAATCTCAATTGCCTCGTAGGCTCGGGAACTGAAATTTCAGCCAATCACAACGACTTAATCGTAATAGCTCAAATGTATTTCATTCTCCATTAACTTAGCTAAGATTATTTAACAGCATAATTTTAATCATAAATTTATTTTTAATCTAGAATTTAAGTTGCTAAACGCTTTACAAAAATAGGCAGTTTTCGTTATTATTTAAAAAGAATAGTTTTAAATACTTTAAAAGTTATGAAAATAATATTTTTATTTTTTCTTTGCACTAAAGTATGCAAATACAGCACTAGAGACCAAAACGTATTGTGTATTTATAAGTTAATTAAACGCCCTTACAGCGTACCGGTATCACAATTTGGCCAAAGGTGGCAAAATGCGTTTTATTATTATTATTATTATTATTAAAAAAAGTGGCTGTAAAGAAACTATTAAAAAATTGGCTAATTAAAATGAATTTCTGTTGTTCAATTTTTTTTTATTATTTTTTTTTTAATAATAATAAATTTATTTCCATTTATAACATATAATACATTAAATCATTCCCACTAGGTATTACAATACCTGTGTTGTAGGTGCTGATTATTACAATACTATTTTATAATACAACCGAATTATTTTTCAATACAATAGTAAATTCAAAATATTTATACAGATAAATTACAAATATTATAGATCTTACTAGTTGAGTTCAAAAATTTAATTGAAATTTACCATTAATAACATCTGATATTAAATTAGCTTTTATAATTTTAATTTTCACAGAATTATATCTATCCCAATTCAATTATTTCATTATTATTGTAAATCCTGTATGTTATTACATACAGTTAATTATTTTGTTTAATTTACTTCCAAAGTCTTAATATTTAGTTCTTACTCGACAAAAATAAGTTAAACATAGATAACTTTAATATAAATATATACAAATATATATAGAATTAAATCAGAAAATTATTTGTACTATTAAATTATGTTAATATAAAATATTGGAAAATTAGCACTTGGCGGTCTATTTGATAAGAAAAATCACTTGAAAAACTATTCATTGACGTAAGTATTTAAATATTTTTTAACACTTTATTAATACTATATTCAAAATTAATTAAATAATTATGATATATCTATATTCAGAACCTGTTGATAGGAATTTGTCATTCCTAATGGGACTGTAACTTTTGTATTTAGAAATCATAATAAAAAAATATTATTATTATTATTGTTGTTATTATTATTATTATTTTGTAATTTATTGTAAAAAAGAAAATATCCTCATTAATTCGAAGCTATAGATTAATGTATTTTTGTAGTTGTAGTGTGAACTTGTATCTTTATTTCTATTTTTATCATTATAATTTGTTTTTTGGTGGCGTTTTTTTGCTAAATTTTACATCGGAGAATTATAATAACCGTAAGGTAAATTAGTACCTAAATAAAAATTTTGAAGGTGAACAAAATTTCGTCGATGGAACGACTGAGTCCTACAGAGTTGTACCCCCCCCCCCTTTTATGTTTATAATGTAAATCACAGACTATGCAAATACTCCGGATTTTCCATTGATTTAGAAATTTTCAATAAGGCTGAAGTTTTAAAGGATTCACCAAATAGCTTCGGTAAATTTAATTGCAAAGTGGGGTGGAAGAGTGTCTGTGTGTGTGTATGGGGGGACGGGGTTGCTTTAGAATTCACTTATTCTTGGAAAACGTGTAAGAAGCTGAAAAAGCAAAAGAAGCTAATTGGGACTTGGTAGCAGGTTAAGTGATTATTTATGGGTTTAAAATTGTAAACTATTTTTTTTCTTTAAACGCATTAATGAAGCCATACACATGATTAGTGTATATGATTTAAACATGCAATTAATTTAAAAAAAAAACAAAAACACACAAGATATACAAAGGAATCGACTAGTTTCACCGCCGAGAGACGGTTTTTTCAAGAAATCTTTAATATTTTTTTTCTTTGTTTTTAATAATTTATTAAGATTTATTAATACATTCTATATTTTTTAATTACATCAAGATTTTTTTCTTACTATGTAGATTTAAAGAAACAAATACATAGGAATCTCAGTAACTTGTGGTTTCAGATTCAAAATTACTATTATTAATAATAATAATTTTTATTTATTTATTTTAATATATTATTATAAATATATTAAATTTAAGACAATCAAGGAAGCTAAGATTCATTTTTTTTTTCTAAGATCATCAAACTTTCTGCAAAACTGATGAAGGACATTCAAAATTACCAGAACGAAACCAATGAACGAATAATATCAAGGTCCTCTTCAATCATTATTACGTTCTCATCCAATAAAAGATTAAAAAAAAAAAAATGAGCTATCTGAGATTAAAACGTACTTTTTGGTTGATGGGAAAATTTGCTAAAAAAATTTTTTTGAAAAAAAAAATAACAAAAAAATCAAAAAAATCACTAAGACTGAGAAGTTAACACCATTTTTATTGGCTTTCCTAGTATTATTCTTTTACGAAAAAAAGAAGGAGATAAAGGAATAATTTCGTCTAAATGGAGCGTGTCTCTGATGGGACATTAAAGAAATGCACTGAAAAGCAATGAAAACCAGTAGTGCAGCTGTAAATGAGTTTTTCCTTTCGATGTTTCTCGAATCTTCAAAAAATGGACGCGTTCCGCCCTGATTGCAGATTGGATTGTTGCAAGGCGGCTTCTGTCACAGATCATTCCAATTCCCATTCATTTGGAAGAAAAACTTCAAAAAAAAAAATATCGGAATGGTTTTAAAAATGCAATTGAATTATAATTGAGTTTTGTTTTTGAGCTTTTGAGCTTTTTGCTCGTCATCATAAAAGATATAGGCTTAATCACAGGTACAGAGAACTTTCTAGATGAATTACATTCTAAATTTTTGATAGGTTGATGCTTCAAGTTCTCTCTAATTCGCAGAAAACTTATAAAATTCATTTATCATTTTTGTAGTAATTTTTTTTTCTTGAAAATGGAAGAAAAATCTATAAAATGCACAAATTCGTTAGAATTGTTTGCTTTTAACGCATTGAGCCATCATCGATAGCAATCTGGGACAGCTTCTAACGATTTTGTGCATTTTATAGATTTTTCTTCCCTTTTCATATTATGTTAAAGTCCGCCAAACCAAAGAACGACCGTGGCCACCAGATGTCGCAATAGTAGAATTTGAATCGATTGTATATATCAGTGTATATGGCGGGAAAGTTTATGGCTTCTGATTGGCGACTCTCAAGCGAGGCAAACCTTTGTCAATAGTTTCTCTCGACGAACTTAAGTCCTGGAATGATTAAGAGATCATAGGTGCATTTCAAGGTCAAAGTCGTTGTTTCGTTTGGCCGATAGTAATGCACGTTAAATCTTCTTTATTATTTTTTTTCTTATTATCAAATATGTTTCTTTCAAAATTTTTTCTGTGCAGAAACATTATATAGTAAATTTGATAGATTAATTAATTAATATTATTATTTAATAATTGCTGGTCGCATTACGTTACATTCATTTATTTCTTCTAGCAGCACTATTAAATGTATTTGTTGTTTTTAAAGAAAATTCTATGAAAATACTTTAGAAATTTTAGATCTACTAATAGCTACAATTTAGAATTTTTTACGTAATCAACCTCAAATTTGTTTGTTTCTAAATAATTAAATTTAATATGGATATGATTTCATCATTAATTTTGATTTTTTTTAGAATTGCTCATATATGTTATTATTTAATTAGAGAAATATAAACTAAACTATGTTCATCGCAAATCTATTAATTATTGTTTGTCATTTTAATTATAAATTCATAGTCGATATCTAGTTAAAAAAAAAAAAAATACGGTACTGTTATTATTGGACTGAGCATGCGCAGTTCCATTTAAACATTTTTCTCGTATTTCAATCTGTTACTGTGAGTGAACAATACTTATTGAAGGTCCAACTCAAAATATGAGCATGATTAATTTGACCCCCACCCCAGCGGTGCATGCGCAGTCCTCACTATTCGATAGATAACTGAGAATATATCTAGTTATAGAATTATAACTATACGTTTAGTATGTCAATATTTATTGACCTGCACCCTTTAAGAAAAAACACAAGATAAATTAAGGCTTTGAGACAGTGTCAAAAGCAAAGCGGCCCCATAATATACATAATTTTATAAACAAAACGTGTTCAGAAGGGTCGAAATTGGGGGTACGTCTATCGCCGTTTTCCTGTTTATCGGAAGCGACCACTTTTGACCCCCAACTTCCGGTCAGGGAGTGGTCCTAGAGGTCTGATTTTTTTGGATGTGGTCACCTACTTTTGATGCTGATCGCAATGGTGAAGGTTTCATTCTAATAACTCTAACAGTTTGGCCACTACAGAGTGTGACATCCAGCAATCATAAAAGCAAGAGCGGTCACCTAGGGGCCGCTAAAAAAAGCCTGATTCCATTGCAGCAAGCCAAAACATTAGATTTTGTTTGTTTTTTTTTTCATTATAGTTATTGTTATACATTGGTGCAGTATTGTTGAAATACGAATTTAAATTTAAAACCAAATTAAACCGGTGGAATTAAAAGAAATAAGCAACTTCCTCTGCCTCATTGTTGTTAAAATAATAATAATAATAATAATAATAAATGTTGCTAAAATAATAATAAATCTAGCTTGATGCGAAGAAAGACTACAACTTTTTATTATATATATATATTCTATTAAATCCATACATTTTTTATTACACAAACATATGTAGTATATACATAGGGTCGCCCACATTTCTACGAACGATGTTTACATACGAATCTATGGCCAATTGTATATATAAATTTGGTCCACCCTGTGTTTATTTGAGTGCGAGAGAGGGGGAAATTTCCTTATATGTATATCACCAATACATTAAAAACCTTTATTTCCCTACAAAAATATATGATTATTTCAAATTACACAAGAAATAATACTTTACTTCATTATTTGTTTACAACAACAACGAATATACTTTCTGGAGTATTTAGATTCAATAATATATAATAATACATAGAATATTCATTCAGTTAAATTAACTACAAAGTTAGCTAAGATAATGACAATTCTATTATCAAGATAAATAATTTTACTAAAATTAATAATATTGATTAAATTAAGTTATGACCAGCCAAAAAGGTACGTAAGGCATTGAGTCAATTATTGTGGAAATGAAATGGTTTTGCTTGCTAAGCGAATGGCAACTCCTGCTTTAAAACTCTTATTTTTTTTAATGGCCGAGGGTCTCTGATCTTGTGTGCTACTACAGCCACCGGTCTGTGACCTGCCAAGATTAGGACTTGCCATATAAAGGTGATGTCGTCTTACTGGAAATGGTCAGTGGTTGTTTTGACTCAAGTGTAAGGCGAAGGGAAGAAAGAAAATGTTATACACTTATTACGTTTATAATAAATCATCCAAATTCACAAAAACACAACTAAATACGGGTAAATAAAAGGGTGTCCACAAAAAAAGTCAAAATTTCGTAATTTGAATACAACTGAGTAATGCGTTAATTTTTTATTTTCTTTCCACAACCTTATTGTATTCATTGTGGTTTCTTTGAATATGATTTGTTTGTTTTGTTGAGGAATCCGAATCTGAAGTTCGTTCTTCCGTATGTCACAGGCCGCGGTTGTGTCGTGTTTTGACATGATAAAAGGAGTACCGATTCTCATTGTAGAGAAGTCTTTTTCTCTTTTTTTTTTTTCCAGTTTTCTACACACAAATACCATTTGAATCTTACGGAATTAAAAATTTTAATACGCCGAGATAGGCCTAATTACAGAAAAGAAAAGAAAAAAAAAAAAAACAACTCATTAGTGGATTTATTTTTAAAAACTGGAGGTTTTTTTTACTGAATAAGAGCATATTCCTTTCAGTTATTGTCCCAGATTTTAAGTAAATTTTTCGTCTTTGTTGACGAATGAAATAAAAGCTATTTATATGTCCGAATACTCAGAAAAAGACTTAAGATGAAATAATCCTTTGTTGTTGATTGTGGGTTTTTTTTAAGAATGACTTAGATTGAAGACCTCTACAGACCATTGTTCGACAGCTAACAATGACAGAATAGGTTAACCATATAAAACTCTGTGACTAATTGTAGCTTTGATTAAAAAAACGTATTTACTTCAAATAAACACATCCTAACTACGATATTTCGCGAAGATAGCTTCCTTTGCTTCTTCAGGCTCCATTTTACAAAACTTTAAAATAAAACTGTTATTACAAAGTTCTTTTTTAGCATCCTACTATTGTTAGTATGTTCAAAATAATACATACAATTCTTAGTATGTTCGCTAGTGTTGATCCATTTGAGGAAGGCAGTCCCCTCAGGCATTGGGACTGAGAACTTAAAAAAATAGGGGAGAAAGGGTATAATGTAAGTGGGGGTAGGGAGGAAAGATTACAACAGTGTTGGCAGAGCTTGACCTCGTTATTATCGACTTTAAGTAACTATATTTCCGAAGAGCTGAATTCTCAAAATACTAAAAAAAGGATCATATAATGCCTTTTTTTAATTCCCTAACAATACCCTGATACCCTTTCACCCCTATTTTTTCAAGTTCTCAGTCCCAATGCGTGAGGGACTGCCTTCCCCAAATAGATCAACTGTATTATTATTACCTTTGCAAAATACCTTTGTTATGATGTTTTTATTTGAAATAAAATGTGTAACTTTGCTATCTAATTTTCCTCTTCATTCATTTTTTTTATTACTAATTTTAGATAACAATCTTTGCCAATATTTTTTTAACTAAATTTAGAATTATATTAGTTTTCTTAAAAAAAAAAATATTAATTTACTAAGTTTTGTATTCCCAAAAAAAAAATTACCTGCAGATAAATTTAATACTTGAAATACATGTCAAAACATGCTGAATACATATTTAAAAGTTTGCTACAAATATTAAACATAGGTAGAAACCTGTTCTTTCATGTCTGGAATGTTAAGTTTAGTTATGTCTAAAGAATGCGGCAGGAAAGAAAAAACCTACAAACAAATATAGCGTTTGAGAAATGGAAATGGGTATAAATAACTTTCGAAACAATTTATGGGCAAGCAATCGTGTTTAACGGTACAAGATAACTTAAGCGGCTTTTAAAACCTTTCCACACTAGATGAGGCAAATCTCTACCATCTTTGTAAGTGTTGGGAATTCTTCCACGTATTGTATTTATTGAAAAAGTGCCAAGATTCTAGGGGGATGATGTTGGAACGAATCTTCATCAATCACCCCTCCGTGGTTCCCAGATCACTCACAGTAGATTATTATTAATTGAATAATTAGATCTGACAGCGATAAATCGTCTTCCTGCAGTCGATCCATCTGAATTCGACATTCTTACCACATTTCGCTCAGAGAGGAGGACTGTAAGTGACGCAGGTGATGTGCTGTAAGTGGGGGAATGGTTTTGATGGTTGCTGCGGGTCTTGGATGATGGCTGGGCCGAAGAGGCCTTCACAAGCGAGGTCCAGCCGAGATCATTGTCCTAAATGAAGTAGATTGCCCTTCAACTATCGGTTTCCATCTGAAAGGTCCCTGCCGCTAATGGAACTCCCAATTTACGAAATGAAAGAGAAATCGTTTTGAGAGATATCTGTCGGAAAGACATGGCGGGATTTGGCATTTCGATTGTGGAGTGTTATTATCTTGTAGTAGTAAGATTCCATTTATGGTAGAATTCAAGAGATATCTATCATTTGTCCACCCACTTAAATATAATAATAATAAAAAAATACAGGGAATTTTAATTTACAAAACTTGTAAACTCAACTTTTTATTAATTAGTTTTATTAGTGTTGCGGTTTTTATGTGCGGGTTCTTAAATCTATATTATTTGCTGGGAAGAAATTATAAATAGTGTTGAAAAGGAAAGAAATTTCCATTAAACAATTATAGTAACACTTTATATTTACATATACATTGGGACTTTATTTGTGATACTTTTTTATTATATTTATTACTTAAAATAACTTAGAAATATTTATAAACTTTTTATTAGAAATTTATACTGTTAATATTTAATAATCCTAGGTCGATGCGCAGTTTTTGTTCATCTAGTGGGGATTGAGCATGAAGAGCTGGGGGTTAGTTTTGACGACTGGGGTGGATGGAGAACAAAATAAAGATGCTGATATTTGAAGTTAAATCATGAAGAAGCATTTCACCAAAATTTAAGAAATCCGTGAGTCATTTTTAGCGAGGGATTTAGGGATCATTCTTAGATTGTAACGTTGTTTATGCTTTACGTTGGACTTGCGTTAAGTGAACTCGTACCAAAGTTTTATGCAAATGTGTCCAGTTCTTTTAACATGATACGCAGTACAAAAAGATAAACCGAAATGGACAAACAGAAAAAACAAATATTAAAAATATAATAAAATATCGCAGTCTCAATCGTTATTATGTAATAGATCTAACAATAACGCTGTAACAAAGAAATAGCCTGCATGTGGTTTCGAAATTGTTTTATGCCTAAACTCTGTTGTGTTCGGGAAGGAGTTTGGCAATTTTTTTTTCTTAAGTAATGTATATTTCTTTACTAACGTAAGTAATTATATTCTTATGTTGTAATAGATTTATATTATTTCTAAATTTATATTCTAAACTAGCTGTACCCGGCATGCGTTGCAATGCCAGTTAAAGAAAGAAAGTGTTTGTGTTTTAATTCTGTTTATTGAAGTGCTTTTGGATACACAATATTTTTTGTTTTTCCGTCTGGTGCATACACGAATAAATCAGAAGGTTTTCCGACACGTGAGCAGGCCGCATACATCTGTCCATGGGTTGTCCCTGTGCTTTGTTGATGGTCATTGCAAATGCGAGTCGCACCGGAAACTGCAACGTTGAAACCGGAAATACACTCATTTGTTGCAACGACTCGCGCACCAGATATTGTAAAATGGTTCTACTAATTCAGAAACCTTCGCGGGCGTGCGCACAACAACTCACCAAAGTTTCATCGCAATCTGATGAATGGTATAGGGACAAACAAACAAAGCAACATTCATTTTTATATATTAAGATTAGTAATCTAGTGAAATTTAGATTACTGCAGTCGAAATGTATATATTGATATGTTAATAGTATTCATGTTAATATGTTAATTTCTTATACAACGTTAACAAAAATACTACATTTAAACGTGGTTTATGCGATTTTCAGTAATTTAGCATTTCCTGATGGTTGAGTTCTCTTTTCCATTTCAAAAGGGTAGTTCCCTTCCTGTATCGGCCTTGTTTACTGTGTTTCATCCGCATACCAGTGCTTTCTCAAGGTCTAAGAGGCCCCTTTTCGATATTACCCAAGTCAAATTGGATTCAGAAAACATTACTTCTAGGCGAATGATTCCCAGAAATTGCTCAGCGGAATTCCAGGCAAATTAAACCCTATTATCTTTCATTTTACTTTTTTTAATTCTGACAGTACACGGTAATTGAAATACTGTACTGGTAAACGGAGGAAGACTGTACCATTCATTCATTCATGGAATGAAAACGAAAGAATGGCTAAAACAAATAGGAAAATAATTGAAATAAATTATTAAATGTCCTTCATTCGTAGAATGGAAAGAAGAAATGCAGA
>JAFIDM010001028.1:56451380-56465752 GCA_023159025.1 Thereuonema tuberculata
GTGAAGCCAGGTGTATTCAGGTGTATGGCTCCATTAATGTGTTCGATAATACGCAGTTCACATAAATAGCTACATCAAAATATGTAAAAATAGCCTAAAGCTTAAACAAGTTTCTTCATTAACTCAAAGAAACAAAAAAACAAAAAAAAAAAACCCATTTTTAGATCATTTTAAGACCTAAAATTTGTAAGAAAGTTGCAGTATAAATGAGTTATCTAACAAAAAATATAAATAATCGGTTCTTGTAGATGGTTAATTATCGAAATTTAGCCTTGCCTCTACAAATGTACAATCACCGTTTCCAATAGTTTTGGGAATATGTAGGATATATTGAGTTCATTTTGTGTAGAAAGTTGTATAGAAATTTTGATTTCCTCTTCAATTTATTATAGTTTTTCGATGGTTGGTGTTTAGGTCATTTTCGAACGGATTTAGCATCGCGAACCCTTTGCTGTGAAGGTCTACAAGTTCACCTTCTTTCACAGGTGCAACCTACCTTGCCACAGGTGCAGCGTTTGGGAACGCCAATTAGCACGTGTTAAAGTTAATGATCAGTGACATTTAAACATCAATAAGCTGTTATTTTTAATCTATTCAAATCACAGCCTCAATTCAAAATCTATTCCTGAAAGAATAACCCGAAAAAATTGACTTTCCAATGTTCTAAAAACATAAAAAAGCACAATTCAATGTGAATTATGAGTCCCGGTCTGTGACCGTTCAACTATCACCAGTGGGACATGGTCTATTACCACTCATGCACCATGAAATTGGAATGAAAGACAACTTGATGGTATAAAATATTACAGCTGAATCATTTCTGGGTTCGAAAATGCCCAATTTAAATTGTAATTATATGGCCATAACATATTAACTTTAAATTTATTATTCTTCATTGTTCGCTGCTAATACAAATTTTTACTTTCAAAATCAGTTCATACGTAAGGAAAATAGCTAAAAAAATTTATTATTGTTGATATTTAATAGGGGCAAGAAAGTTTATTTTTATATTTTTATTACTATTTTTTTATTAGAAAATCGTAATAAATATTTTAAAACATATTCTGCCATTTTTTTTTCCAGATATTTTGACATGTGAAAAATAAATTAATAAAATAACAGATATCACACATACTTGATAAAATTGAAATACAGTCGAAATTTATTTACAATTAAAATTACGATATTTCGGCAATTCTAGGCCCAATTTCTATTATCAAGTGAAAAGATTACAGACAGAGCAGAATATATAAGTCAATATATAAAAGAATACGAATTCACTTTTATATATAAAAGTGAATATATAAAATAATATAAAACGAAGAATAAAAACTTTTTTTTCACTTGATAATGCAATTGAGCCTTTATCTGCCGAAACGTCGTTGTTGTAATTTTAATTGTATATAAATTAACTAAATTTCAATTTTATCAAGTGCGTGTGATACTTCTCATTTTATTTTTTAATTTTATTTATTTATTAAGAATAAATTGTAAAACTAATAGTTCCAAATTTATTTAAATTCTATACAGAAATTTTCCCGCACTAATAAAAATTATTTTCATCAAATTCACCTCAAGATAGGAGAAAAACGTGAAATTTTTCGTTTTCATTAACATTCAGAAAATTATCATTTTTAATATTTATTATTTATTATTATTTTTTGAAAATCAAAAAGAAGGAATTCCTTCACAGTTTGCGGAAGAGTGGATACGAATAAATGGAATTACTGACGAATTGATAGCCAATAAATATTATTTATGTTGAGTCGACATAGTTTACTCAAAAATGTGGATTGTTAAGGCATTGCTTTATATACACACACCCTAATGGAAATCAGGAATTTATGAAACTATTTCCTAGTTCCACTTGACTCATAAATCAGTCAAGGTGATCAAGGATATCGACTCCGAAATTCTTAGTCTAAAAATAGTTCAGATTCGTTACTTGTTATAATAATAATGCTTCGAATGTGTGTTTTTATATTTGAAATAAAAATGACAGTTCTGGTTTTAGAGCAAACCAAAATGGCGGCGGCGTTCGTGTAAACATAACGGGATATTATCACTTTGAACAAATATGCAAAAATAAATCACGTTTTATTTAATGAAAAAAAAAAGGGGGGAGGGGATTCGATAAAACCTTAACTTCTTTTTCTCTTGAAGTTGATTATTGTATTAAAAAGAAAAAAATAATAACATTAAATAATATGATTTATCTGTTATTGAAATCTACCATGAACAGATGTGCGTGGTATTCAATTTTAAAACTGTATTTGGGCTGACACACATTTAAAAATATTAAAATATACTAAAAATATTAATAAGAACTTCAAAAGAACATAAAGTCTGCTTTCCTTAGTGTTATTTCTTTTTTCTTTTGAAAGGTATGAAAACGAGAAATTTTTAATTTATATTTACATTACTATTGTTATTTAATTAAAAGTTCAGCCCGCACACAAATAGCATCAAAGTCTAAAAATTAAAAATTTAAAACATTAAAAATTTTTTAAAAAAGAATTTCCTTAGCTTTCGCCAGCACTCAGCAGTGGAAGCTTCACTGAAGAAGCCACGTCTAAGTGCAGGCGAAAGCTAAGGAACTTTTTTTAAAAAAAAAAAAAAATTAATGTTTTAAATTTTTAATTTTTAGACTTTTATGCTGTTTATGTGCGGGCTGAACTTTTAATCAACATTATTGGCACACGTAAAAAACTTTATATTGTTATTTAAATTGTGTAGATCGTATTAATTTTAATCGTACGCAAATATTGGATTACAGATTAATTTTTCATTGTTTAAGACAATGAAGTGTTAATAGAAATAGAATTGAAGTCCATTGTTTTAGATTCCAATGCTTTTCTATGGGAATTTTTGTAATAGCTACTTTCTCGATAAGGACCTATTTGAGAAAGGTTTCGAATTGAAAAATTAGGTAAACCCTAGTCCTCGAATTTGCATACCAAGTTACAAGAAGACCCCATCTAGTGACTCAAAAATTATGACTGGCGAGGGACAGAAGCCTGATTGATATGACGCTCCTCACTTTCAGAATTGGAAAATAGGTTAAAAATAAAATACACATGTTTCGACAGCCTTCCCGTGCTTCCTTTGTCGTATGTTTGTTGTACATTGACAAAGGCAGCAGATTGATGGCTTCCGAACTGGGTTTTATAAAGATATTTATTATTTTTCAATGTACATTAGCCCAAATATAACTTTTAAATATTAATGTAAATAATTAAAATAAATTGTAAGGTCAGGAAATCATCAGTGGTGTTAAGGTGTGGAATGTTATAACAAAGTAGTTCAGTAATACGTACATTTAATGAATTAAGCGAATTACTTTAGATGATTAGTAGCAAAAAATTAAAAGCTTAATTTTAAGCAATCTTAATTCATGTCTAAATTTTGCAGTAAAATTAGAAAAATTAATTAAAATAAACTTGAATGGAATTATGATAGTTTTCGAAGATTAATTTTGTAAAGTTTTGTTTTATAATTGAACGATATTAAATTCGAAATAAAAAATTAAACAACACTAAGGAATGAGTTTATAATTTTCTGTTTTATTTATAACAGATATCAAGAAGTCTTGATTGAGTTTAGAAAAAAGTCTTTGTTGTGGTCATTAAAGTATTCAATAACAAGGTAGGGATAGCGATTAGTAAACCAATCACAATGCTTCGCAACGGCTTCTGATATTATTGCTTTAATTTCCTTATTATTATACATGTGATTGCTGCGAATGCAAAAGGCGCAATTGTTGTGATTATTGTGCTTTGCATTGTGGGATACTTGTCCATAGACAGACGGACAAAGCGGGATTATAAGGCTTCCTTTCGTAAGCCATAAAAATTTAGGCAATTTAAGTAAATACTGTAATACGAATTTATTTATTTTTTTTATGAAAAAAGGAAAAATTTGTCCAGATATTATAATGTGAAAATAAAATAGACTTTGTTTTTGTGATTTTTCATGAGTTTTTTTTAAAAAAAAGACAAAAACAAAAAATAACATCTTAAGAAAGTAGGCATTGAGTTCTTTCGAATTTATTATTATTTTTTTTTTAAGTCGAGTAATAAAAATAAAAATTTTAATAACTGTATCATCCTCGAATCAAATTTATGAAAATAGAGAAATTTAAATTTTAACAGGTTAAATTAATTAAAAGATTAATTAGGCTTATTTTTATTAAAATGAAAATTAAAAAAAAAAAAAAAGAATACAGCTGTTCTAGGAATGAATTTTGCTTAAAGAGATTGAAATTTCAAAATACAAAATTAGAGAAATAAGTCAGAATAAACAATAATACAAGAAGAACATGTGTTACAAAGGGATTTTAAAATGAGTCCATTTTTAATTCAAATATTGTTAATATTAATTGATTTATTGCGAAATATTAATTCGAATCTTTATTGGCGAAAACATTTTTATGATAAAAGGTATTTAAATGATTGAATAAATGAAGTAATCCCAATTCCTATTCATAATTGTGAATTTATTATACGTCCGGGAGTTATTACTTGTAACGTAATCATGCGATAGGAATTTGTTGAATCTATTATTAAACATCTAGTTAATTTGCAATTTGTATTATACGAGATATTCCCTTCTTAATGAATGCGAAATTAATTGGTAGAAATTAATTGAAGGAAGATTTATGGTTTATTAAAGAGAAATAAAATTATTCAAAAATTGAAGTTTCAATGTAAAAAAGAAATTATTTTCATTGAAACATTTTCAGAATTTGAATTAAAGGTTCGTCGAAAAGAATGTGGTGCCTCCAAGAACTAAATGTGCAGAATTAATTCACTATAAAGTTGCTACAAGTAATTCATGTTTCAGTTTTGTCCTCGGTTATCAATGAATTAAACAGCGCATGAACATGGAAAATAATAAGGAATTTGCTTAGTAACTGTACATTATAAAGCGCATTCGGTTTTCATTGTCAGGCTTTTCCTGTTCTTTGAAAATATTATTGTATGCTATGTTTTCATATTTATATCAGTTATCAACTGTCAGTTTCGAATCGTTGAAAGTTGTGTCAAGCAAGATTTTATTTGTAGAATACAACTTTCAGGTTAAATATATGGGTGAGACGTCTTACAATAATTGATACATATCGATTACTTATAAGCGACCTTCAGATGTAGCAGATATGCATGATAGGATCATTTTTCGAAGGAAAAATGCTTTTACTATAAGCCTGTAAGCATTTGGGATTGGTCATCTATTTCTTCATTCTGTTAAACAATTAAAATTTGTGGAACGCGTCTGGAAAGTTTAATATTTTATAGTTTATTTGTAAAGTTATTGTTTTTATAACTTAAAAATTCACAGTGGATAACGTCTTTTAATTGAACATCAAGACAATCATGATTTGACGTATGTTTGGACATTTTATATTTTGGCTTTCAAATCATACATACAATCTGTATATGTGTCTGAATGTCTCTTAATAACTTTGAAACTCTGGATGGATCTTCATAAAACTTGGTATGCATATTTTAGGACTAGAGACCATTAACTTTAATATCTGAAACGTTTTCCAAATAGGTATTGATCGAGAAATTAGAGGAAGACTGTTACAAAAATCATTTAATGTATTTTTACAAGACATTCCTTCACAACGCGATAAGAAAATTAAAATAAATAGATTGCATGACAGATTCATTTATGTTTCTTTTTGTTTTGTTTTGTTTTTATGTTATATTTTTTTCTGCACTTTTTTTTTTAATTCAGATACACTTATTATAATAAGTGTATAACTTACAATAATAAGTTTTTTTTATTGATGGTCGATTATTGTAGCGCCATGACGTTAGACTAGTAGGATAAGCTTGATTTCATAGTAAATTATTTAGTTCTATCTCTAACGATTAGTCATTCTGTTTTGTTTCTCTTGAAGATTGCTCTTGGCTTTGCAATTCCCAGTCTAGTTCGTAGTCAAGAAATCTGTTGCGTGACAGAATCACCGAGTCTGAGGCAGGGAGTCGCTAAATCAAAACACCAACTTCCCTTGGGCGGAGTGGGATCAGGTCGCTGCCACCTCCCGGTCCTTCTCACTGGAAACTAATAAACCTGCTCTTAGCAAAGAAGATACTAGAAGATACTGATAGCAGGAATTCCTGACTATAGTAGTTTTCAAAAACAAAAAAGGGGGGGTTTTGCCATATATGGTCATTACGTAGCGATCGATTTTGTCTGGAACAAACGTCACCAGTCATGACGTCATCAACGTGAACTCCGAGCAGTCAGTCCAAGATGGCGTCGTTTTGTGATCGCATTAGCGTGACCAAGAAAGGACAAACTTTACATAGCCAAGCAAGGGGAATAGTGTGGAACGTTTTTAATTAATTCGAGACAGGGAGAAGCTACAAGTGTTTTTGATTTGCTTCAACAAACTGCATCGGCCACGAACGTTTATAATGTTTATAAGTTACGGATTTTAGCAAAAGATGGCGCTGTTACGTCCTGGAAACATCAATCCATAAGGAAATTACGTCATCACAAGCTCTTCTTTCAAGAACTGAACTGTAGTATTGATTTATATTTATTTATTTAGTTTTAAATAACATTTATTTGCTGATTCTTATTGAAGGCTTGACTTACTCTTACATTTATTGTTGATTCGTCCAAAAACAAGTTCCTCAAAGAAATTAGAAAGCTATTCTTTTTTTTTTCTTTATTTTTTTTATTCTTCATTCTTATTTCTTCTTCTTCCTATCTTGTATTAGGCCTGTTACGGTCTCATGCCATCTTTCTTTTTCCAAATCTTATCCTTTCCTCTGTTTAATGATGTTATGCTTATAGCGGAAATACGCGGTCGTCAAAATAAATAATATATTTATTTATTTATTTATTTATTTATTTATTTATTTATTTATTTATTTATTTATTTAAGTAATTATTATTTAAGTAATTTATTATTTAATTATTTACTTATTTATTAAATAATTTGTTTTATCCCTATAAGTTTGATTAAATAATTTTATCAGAATAAAATGAATTACTGAAATAAATGAATAAATAAATAAATAAATAAATAAATAAATAAATAAATAAGATTATTTAATTTAAGTTTTTAAAATGGGCTTTCCCATAAATTCCTATCTTCTATTCAGTCTTTATTTACATCTAATATTACTCCATTATTATTGAGTTTTTCATTGTTTAGATTATTGCAGAACTGTTTACAAACTATGACCTACTTCTTGTCAATTTTATTATTATTATTTTTTAATTGTGAAATATTTAAGCAAAGGTCACTAAAAACTTTACGTAGTGTCAGAATAAGAAGAGAAAATGATATTAATTTTCATTCAAGTAGAATATTTTATCTATCGTAGTTATTTTTGAGGAGTAAAATTACAGCTGGTCAATGGATATTGAAAAAAATAAATAATCCCATAATTGCATCATTAGGACGAAGTTCTTTGAGTCTTTGTGAATCCCGTGTTATTCAATTGATAAGCAACCAAGTTCACAATATTCGATTGAACTTAACTTTTACAGCTGATTATTCAGCTAAGTTGAAGGAAAAACATTATCTCGAGCATTTCCAAAGAATTGAAATTCTATGTTGCATAGAAATAAATCATAAGCAATAATATATTCTTATAAGTATTAAGTCCATATTTCCTTCTAATCTCTTCTCTTCTAGTTGTCATATTATTATAAATAACCATATCTTACACCAATAAAATATATTAAATAAAATGTTATTATCTTAATATTGTTAATTTTGTTATCTTAATGTATAAAAATGAATGTTTGTTTGTTTGTCCCGTATGCGTTCCTCTACCATTCATCAGATTGCGATGAAACTTTGGTGAGTTGTTCTGCGCACGCCCGCGAAGGTTTCTGAATTAGTTGAACCATTTCACAACATCTGGTGCGCGAGTCGTTTCAACAAATGAGTGTACCCCGGTTTCAACGTTTGCAGTTTCCAGTGCGACTCGCATTTACAATGACCATCAACAAAGCACAGGGACAATCGCTACAAGTGTGTGGACTAAATTTGGAAAATCCATGCTTCACACATGGGCAGCTGTATGTGGCCTGCTCATGCGTCGGAAAACATTCTGATGAGTGACATTGCAACGCATACCGGGTACAGCTAGTTTACAATAATGTATTCTTGTTTTATTTTCAAAAACACCCAGGTAAACCGATACATGCATAGGTTATTTTAAGAATTCAAATAATTGTAATAATTAATTTAATTAATAATTAAAAAAAACAAAAACAAAAAACCAAACAAACAATCAAAAACACACATTTCAGCTTGAGAGCGAGAATGATTTATTCAAAAGTAGATTAGATTACACATTTAATAACTAAGAAAACATAAGTTCTAATAAATTAATTTCTGCCAACACATGTTTAAAATCGATTAAAAAACATCATTCAGATTAAAATTATATCGACCCATGACCTGTTTTGCTCCGTGTGGTCACTTGTCCTATAGAAAGGAGCGAAACCGGTTAAGCTTCGATGTAATTTTAATTTGTATAACTGTGTTTTTTTTTTTTAATATGATTTTAAACGTAAATGTGTTGGATGAAATTAATTTATTAAACTTTTTGCACACGTTAAATGTTCATTTCAAAATATAAGTTATTGTCCTCAAAATGAAAGTTGGCCGGCGGAAGTTTGAACTGCGCAGCCCTTCCGGTAGCTGATCAATTATGTTTTCCTGTCACAATGGACGACGTAGTCTGTTTTCACTGAGAAAGACATGTTGATAACGCCAAATTAAAACTTCTCTCGACTATTTAGCGTTATTTCAATACCAGTTGCTAATAATAAGTATTTATATAAATAAATAAATATATATTATTTATAAATACAATGCTCTTTTGCAAAGTAACAAGCGTTTACCGTAATGGCGGCGTCCTGCCATAAAATCAGACGGAGTGCCTGACCAGACTAATCGATGATACATGCGCAGATCTCACAAAAACAGGGCGGCCATCTCTCATTTGGAGGACAGTATATGTAGACCTAAATACATCATTGACGAGAATGCGAAGTCTTGCTGTTTCTCCTGGAAATTTTTAGTTTTGCTTGTTTGAACGCACATCACGTTAAAACAACTGGACTGATTTCCGTAAAATTAGGTATGATTCTTATTTATGGTCCAAACTGGTATTTATTTTGGTATCCATCCCTCTCATCCCTCAAATAATGACCCTTCCAAATCCTTCGCTAAAATGTCTGGATTGATTTCTTTATAGTTTGTTGTGCTTAGTTATGGTTCCAATTTAATGTATCGGAATAATTACATTGGTCTCCTCCTTCCCCAGCACTACATTCTCACTGTTCACCACGCGAAGGATAGTCGAACGTTTACCTTTTTAAAAACTTTTCTTGACAATGAAAATGAAAGTTCGATAGTTTAAACTATTAAACGAGACCGCTTTCTTAAATTAAAAGGTAAGCGGACTTATGATAATCGTCCTTAACAGAGTCGTCAGAATTTGAGAAAGGGTCTCGTTTAATAGTTGAGCCTCGAAACGTCATTTTAATAAGTCTTTTAATCTTATAACTTTTAATATTATGCTTTAATGGTTGTTTATACGTTAAAAAGGTATCAAATATCGTACTTTTTTACTGAATGTCAAGTCTTATTATTTCACGTGAACATTTTGTCCTCGTTTGTCCATTTGTCTGTAACACGCTGGACGTATTTCTGGACGTATACAATTTGCTATGTACCTTATTTTGTGGTGCAACATAGGAATATCTATTTTGTTCCCCCCGCCCTCCCATCCGTAAAAATGGCCTGATAAGTTGGTGCAACTTAAAGCACTATTATTTTGGGTTGCCCCGTCTCCCAGTCCTCATAATGGATCCCAGCACTGTATGCTCAGTTCCGCTATGCGATCATAGCTGAGCGTGTAATTTATAAGAGCGAAGTGAGTATCTCCATTCCCAACAAGATCACATTTTGTGAACCGTTTTATTCAAAATCTACAGTAGCTAGAAATATGAAATTTTGCATGTCTGCGTAGAAATCCACGCAGAAGTGCACAGCCATATTTTAAACACTTAAAACTGTAAACTTTATAAGAATAATTTGTTTTTAAAAACTTGGAAAAAGACAAAAGAAAACCATAAGAAAAGCGGCATTAATTCTTAAACCGAAACAAAAACTTCTAATTTCTAAAAATCCTACAGCGTCATAGCATTAGTCACTTTTAAATACAGTATACCGGTACTCTCGATATCTCGAAGTCGAAGGGACACTAAAAAAAAATTCGAGATAGCGAGTTTTCGAGATAACAAGGTCACAACCAAAACATAAAAATTCACGTAAAAACACAAGATACGGAATAATATTCTAAAAATTAGAGTCTTGATAGATGAGAATAAGTATAAATACGTAATGATAGTTAACAATAAGTCTAAATATAGCAATGATAATTTTAATTTTTAAAAATTGAAAAGAATTAGTAAAATAGGCCCATAATGCACTTACATTGCTAGAATTTCTTAAAAAAATGCCTCGGTTTGCTTCGACCACGACTGAATGGCGATTTTTCCGGAAAAATTCATTTTTTACTTCAAAAAATATTCGACATAAGAAGGTTTTGAGTGAAAACTCTTCGATCTAAGAATTAAAATTAACATTAGACGAATAGATCAAGAGGAAAAATACCTTTTCGACATATCAAGGTTTTCGAGATATCGAAGTTCGAGATATCGAGAGTATACTGTACCTTGAATCTGAACATATATTGTACATATATTTATTTTGCAAATTTTCGGAAGTTATTTTAACAGTGCGCGAGTTTACTGAAAATCCGGCTTTTTGCTAGAAACAATTAAGAATTACATTCAAATATTATCAAAACCTTTTATATTGTAAAAACGAATAATTGCACAAGGAAATTAACTTTCGTTAAAAAATTCAGTAAATGGTCAACCGACTGTCTTTAATTCATTGTATTGATTTGAGGAGGGCGTCTTCTATTAAAGGATTTGAAACTGGTGTATCAAGTTTTCCATCCTTCTGAATATCCTCGTTTTATTTGGAGAATAAAGCTGTCTGTTGCCTTTGTTGGTCGTTCCCATTATTATTATTCCATTTTTCCCTCCCGCAAAGGATTACAAATCGAAGCTTGACTGATGCCTGAGCCGTTATAAAAGTCCTCTCTTTGGTAGTTCGTTTTGTGGCTGTGTCATTTAGCACTTGATTCGGCTTGATATGCAATTTTATCGACTGATATTACATCCGCGCAGCAACCCGATCTGTGCCAGCGACTGCAATATTGGCCCTCGAGAGACTGGTTTTTGCCACGGCATATCGTGAAACACTAGACCGTTCACTACGACTGATTAAAAGCCGTGAGTAGTCTTATTTCAGTCCAGAGCTAACGCCATCTTGTGTGGGCAGCTTTTATCGAGACGGCTTTCATGAATTTTAAAATAGTCGGTTCGTTGTGAGTTTTGTATTGACAACATTCCAAAAGGCGTGAATTTGTGTTTGAGATAATACATATCCTGTTACCAAAATTATGTGTTTATCTCGTTACATCCGCTACTGGGAGATACAGAATTCGTACACAGATTTTTTTACATTTTTTTTTATTTCTCTATTGAAGCTAAATATTACATAACTAATCTAAATTTAGCAATCAGAAATAATTTCGTTAGTTCAATAGAGGATTTCATCACAGATAAGATGTAGGCTACACGAATTATTGCAGTGGATGATTTCTACAAAATTGCTGCAAATATTTTTTACAAAATCGTGTAAGAAACAAAGTTTATTAAATGTGACGCAGAAATTGCTAGTTTAAAACTTTGAACGGGAATTATAAAAGGATAAAAAAAATAATGCCACATTTTTATTTTTTATTGATTTTGATTAAATTTTATTGTGATTTCGCTTTGTCTAATTTTGACTAATTTGTCTAATTTTGTTGCTAACTATTCATATTACAGTTCTTGATTCATTAGAAATTGCATTTCAGAAACACAAGAACAGTTTGATCCATTTATTGGTCTACAAGTTTATTAGGTACGGTATCTCAAATTATTGACCAGTATTTTATTCATATACTGGTTTTATATAAATACAAAGATTTATTTTTTTAGGCCTACACTGTTAAAAAAATACACCATTTACTTTGTTAAATCTAAAGTGAGGATTTATAAATACAAAAGTTAAATTTGTTTACTGATTATATATTAAGTAAATATATATGCATATATTAATGAAAGGATCCGGCACACAAGATCAGGTACAAATGAACATTCCATTTATGCATTACCTGATAGAGCCTTAAGCTTTTCGAAAACGTAATAATTTAATTTTCCTTGTTTCTAAGCGTTGTTAATGCTAATAAATCGATATTTGGCATCATCCTCTAAATGTGAACCAAAACTTGACCAAAACCTTTCAGATTCTAATTAATGAATTTGCCAATTTTGGTTTTGGTAGCTCAAAAGCGCGGAATATAGAGCCGAATAAGAACAATTAACCAAACAGTTGGACAAACAAGCTTCTGTTTAAATAAATTAGTTTGTATAAATTATTTATTGATTTTATAATTTTTTATTTTTAATATTTTTTTACGGAATTAGTTCCTTCCTAGTAGCTAAAAATGAAATGATTTGTTATGTTGTAGGTTTGAAAAGTTTGTTTTATTTATTTATTTATTTTTTTTTGTAGAAAATACCATTTTTGTTTTTTAAACAAATTCATTCTAATTATTTTTTAATAATAAGTTCTAATATTACCAAATATTCGTGTTTCAAAACATCTTTCTTCAATAAAATGTCATTTTATTTTTGCAACTTGTTGTATTTATTTATTTGTTTTCAACTAGAAGTCCGTCTCGTAGAGCAATTTATTTCAAGGAGGATTGACTGTCACTTAATGAAATCATTAATAAATATACCATCTTGTTTATAAATCTGAAATGAAGTGTTTTTCAGTGAATCTAAGCACAGCCATCTGGTCTTTCTACAAATTAGTTTATTGACTTTTATCTCTTTAATGCATGATTGATTTGCTCTGTCGTTATTTCCAAATGTCGAAGCGATTTTGCAAAATAGTTCCTCCTCTCTTGTGTTCAAATTGTGAAGATAATTCCGTTTTAAACTCTTTCTTATCATTGGTACATTTGTCAAAACAGTGTGTAAAGTCTAACTCAGCTGACGATGGATTCCCGCCTTCAATCGAGGGAATTATCAGCAAAAAGCTTTCCCAATGGGTTGATGGGATACTGCACTTAATGGAACGACGCTCGCACTTTGTTTGCTGAATCTCTTTTCCACTATTCTTCCAGTTTGTTCTCTGGTAAGAAACATAAGTCAACATTCAGAAAAAAAAAAAACAACTTTTTCTTTAATCTTTCATTTTCTTTTATTTAAATATTGATTTTTTTAATATATTACAGAAAATTCCTAAATTAGCAATCAGAGGAAGGATTTCTTTATTTAATTATTTATATAGTTAGTTATTTTGATAATTTTTTACTTTTATGTCGTTCTTTAACTGCATTTGAACTTATCTATAAATCGAAAGCTAAAGCATCAACATCTATGAGGTAAACAAAAATACTTAACATTTTTTAATTCTTCTTTAAAAACTGTCATATTTTAAATTTTAAACTGGAATTTTAATTATTGATTCTACATATGATTCGAACTGTAGTCAGTTGCTTTTTGTTTCTAATTCATTAAAATAAAACTAATTAAAATGGAATATTTCCTTCGATAGAAACTAGCATTAACCATTTTTTTTTCCATTGTAATTACTTCTCCAAAATATTTACTTAATGCATTCAAAATACATTACAAGTCGAAGCAAGACTAAATTGTTCAATTTTAATATATAATTATTCTCTAATTAATTCAAATCTAATGTAATAATAATTACAAAAATTACTGATCGAATTTAATGACTTTTTTAATAGATTGAAGTCATTCAGTATTTTTTAATAAAGTTTTAATTTATTATAATGAGGTCTAAGAGGCGTTAGTTTTACCCTAAATATTAAACTTTTCTGTCGCGCATGCTCTTAAAGTATTTTTTTTTTCTTTTTTGGTTCAATGGTTCAATATGTATCTCAAAAAAAAAATCGTCAAAATCAAGATCGTGACAAATCTAAAACTACGTACCTTACAAAGCTGAAACTTCAGAAAATAGTTTAGATTCTTATAAGGAAGAGCCTTATTGATTTTGATGTATGTTGGACCAATTTACATCAAAATATGAGTAGGCCTACTCGCTAAAAATCTCTAAAAATACATTGACATTGAATTCAAAAACTAGGTAAAAAAAAAAAAAAAAAAAAAAAAAGAGAGAGAGATTTGTTGATATCCTGTGAAATTGTTTCCATTCTTCTCTTTTTATTCAA
>JAFIDM010001028.1:56469229-56482309 GCA_023159025.1 Thereuonema tuberculata
TTTGGACTGATTTCTTTAAAATTTACGTTTGGACTGATTTCTTTAAAATTTACGTTTGGACTGATTTCTTTAAAATTTACGTTTGGACTGATTTCTTTAAATTTTACGTTTGGACTGATTTTTTTTAAAAATTTACGTTTGGACCGATTTTTTTTAAAAATTTACGTTTGGACTGATTTTTTAAAAATTTACGTTCGGACTGATTTTTTTTTAAAAATTTACGTTCGGACTGATTTTTTTTTTTTAAATTTACGTTCGGACTGATTTTTTTTTTTAAATTTACGTTTGGACCGATTTTTTAAAAAATTTACGTTCGGACTGATTTTTTTTTAAAATTTACGCTCGGACTGATTTTTTTAAAAATTTACGTTCGAACTGATTTTTTTTTTAAATTTACGTTTGGACTGATATTTTTAAAATTTACGTTTGGACTGATTTCTTTAGTAAAATATTTATTTATGTTTAAACTTAAATTGTAGGACGTTATTTTGGTCTCCTCCTTCTTCCCAAATCCTACATGTTCAGGCCCCAGTATGCAATGAATACCTAAGTGCATTCCTAATAACACATTTATTGACACACGCCCTTTATTGATCAACTTAACGCTAAAAAAATAAAGGAGGTTTTTTATTTTATTATTTTCATTTAACCCTTTTATGTCCAATAACCCTTTAACTCATTTATGTCCAATAGAAAGTTGATAGAAATGTTATTTGCATGATTTATACAATGAATTTGTTCTGCATTAATTAGTTCGTACTCATATTTTTTCATCAATTTAGAAGTATGTAATAAAATTATAATAGATTATTTATTTACATAGTTTAGTAGATTATTTTTAATTGTTGATCACACAATTTAGGGTTAGTAGGATAAGAGTGTTTAGTTTGAGAAATTAAAAAAAAAAAAAAAATCATATCAAAGTTAGTAATTATTGTAATAAAAAAAATTAAAAAAAGTAGTGGATAACTGTTGCTCGTCTAGTACCCAAATTTTAATGTCGTGAAGTTAATGCAGTAAATTATTAGTTAACAATGTAGCAGATGAAAATATGGCAATGTTTCCATTACCTCATGAATAGCAGTCAACAGTAACATGTTTCAAAACCTCGAAAGTATGTTGCCCATATTAATATTAACATAGTTGTAATTCAGGTGTACTAAGTCATGCTTTGTAGAGCTACATTACAGAACAATATTGCTACTTATATTCACAGACGATTCACTCATTGATAATTAGGATATTTTTACTTTGCAGTCAAAGAAAAATAGTCCATTTGCTTAATAAAGGGTTAGACCAAGTGTTTGCAAAGTGTCATCCTAGAAAAACTGTTTCACGCTAATATAGCGATCATCAGTTGAGAGTAGTCGCCTGTAAACATCGAGGTCTCGATACACAGGCCTATAGGAAATATCATCGAAATCAATGTGAATCCCACAAAACTTAAACAATAAAAACTCACTAAAAAAGAAATTGATGAGAAAACTCATATCACTTTGTAAACACTTAGCGTCACCCTTTTGTTATTTATTGCATGCGCTTTTTCAGTCTTTTTTACGCTAAAAAAATTCATTGAGGCCGCGAAACGCTGGCACATGAAATTTCTCACCAATTTCTTTTTTGGTGAGTTTTTATTGTTTTATTTAAGTTTTACAGGCCCCACATTGATTCCGGCGATATTCCATTTACATGTTGCAGAGATATTTTTTTCTGTATTTTAACTGTTGAAATTTGAAAGATTAACTTGGTATAGTGTTAACACAAAAACGTATTTTAATTAAAAAATGTAAATACAGGCAATTAAATTTGTAACAAAAGTGCATTTATCTGAATTAAACAAATCAGTTTCTCCTAAAACCTTGTCAGGACTAAATTTTGAAATAATTTTGATTTCGATTTTTAACAATGATGAAAAATGTGAAAACAAAATTAGGAAATTATAAATGGATGAAATGTTGAGTAAAAGTCCTACAATTTATTTATTTCTCTATTCTTTTTTCCCCTTATTTATTTATTTATGAAGTTACTCTCTGTTATTTTAACACCGTCTAGACTACAAATCCAGTGTTAAAGGTCAGTAAATCCGTTGTTATGACTAAATTCGCGCTCACAAAAAAAAGTTAATACAAAAAAAATTCCTGTATAAAATATTGCACTTGGTGCTGTTCTGTCGCATTGTGTTGAGATTTCTCCAGTTTAAATCCTTCGTCTGGTGTCGACCTATTCTGAACAGTTTTATGAGAGCTATAAAAGCTTGCTTTTCTCCCCCGATCTCCAGTTCGAGTTACAGCCAGGGTTTCGTAATAGGAGGCAATCCGGAGGCACCCGCATCTTCCGCCGATGACTGACATATCTGGCCTCGCAGGTGAAAATGTCAATTGCTAGTCCAACCTTGAGACGGGGATTTCGCCTGCACGTCTAGAAGGACTTAAACTTGAAAATCGTTTAAAATTCAATACTTCCCCTCCTTTTTTTTTTTCTCTTTCTCTTTTTTAGTTTCTCTTTAAAAATGCACGCGGCTTAAGTTTTCATTTCGCCATTTATTTTTTTTCCCCCCAAATCTTTCTAGAATCCAATATGTTTTAAAATTGTATGAAATGTTCCCCCGAGACACCTTCAAACTCATCGCAGCAAATTGCTTAATGAAAAGGAGATTCTAGAAAGTTCTTTTTTCGTAGCTTCATTATTTAAAAAGTTTTCAAAGATTATAATTTAGCTAGAAGGATGATGACACTTCGCTTTAGGCCTATTTTGAATTTTCGAAATAACTAATTTGAACAAATATATTTAATATTAAAATTTTCTTAACGTTGTGGGATAAAATGCTTAAATTAATAAAATGCCAACACACATTTTCAATTTAAAAATTCTACTTTATAAAAAGTTAAAATAATTAGTATGAAGCTTTTGGGCAATGTTGATGAGGGGCGGCCGCACAGGAGCCCGAAAAGTTTCATAATAAGTATTTTAACTTTTTATAAAGTACAATTTTTATCTTGAAATTGTTGGCATTTTATTAATTTAAACAAATATATTTATTAAATACATTTCAGCAAGCAGCAGGCAATTTCGTACAGTTTAGAAAATTATTTATGCAAAAATAAGTTTTAGTTAAAACTTATTTAAAAATAAGTTTCGTTAAATTGAACTAGAATCAGATAGTGACATTCTAAATCTGCCATTAAAGTATCACCTTACTTATATAAATAGATTATTATTTATTTGTTTCTGGTGCTTCATTAATATTTTTAACCTTATGTTTGTGAATACATTGACAGTAGCGTCATTGAGTTCATAAGCCTAATCATGAAGCTTATAAGAGAGTAAATTTATCTTTCGTTTTATTTTATTTATTTCTTTTTATCTCGAGTTTTTATAAAAGCATTACTGTTTTTTGTTTTTCTTTTTCTTTCGAGTTTTGGTTAGTTAAGAAAACAATATGATGGCAGATATCAGTTTGGTTGTGAGATAATTTTTTATTTTGTGCCTAAGTTTATTAAAGTTTTGTGCTTTGGAGCCGAATCATTAGGAGATATCAATGTTATAGCAATTTGGAAATCTTGTCTGAATTTATTATGTAATTAAGAATCATTAATAACTGTTATTTAGATTTGAGTTTTAAATTTTTAATCTAAAGTTTTTTAATCTAAAAACAATGAAACCGTTGCGGTTGTTAGCCTTCATCAGTTCTGGATTTTCAAACCGGTCTGTTTTCCAAGTTACAAATCACATGTTGGTAGGAAAATCCAGTATTAATGGTGGGTGTGGTTGCTATCAGGAATGTTTCTTTAATAAACAGCAATATATGGTTTCTCCTCCTTTCCGCTATCTTCACCCCTTTGAAAAATGGTAGGTGTCCCATATCCACTTGATGGCTGAAAAATGCAGATTTATCTAAATTCTTAAATTTTAGAAAAAAAAAAAAGAAAGATGAATGCTACAGTTTTCAATAAAAAGATTTTAATCAGATAGTTATCCCCTCTGCTCAGCTGTACGAAGAGTCGTTTACACCTTAATCCCAATTAAAAAGTCAATTCTTTGAGAATTTTAAGCGTTATTTTACTAAATATTATATACTATAATATTTAGTACAGAACATTTGCGGCACTGACGAACGTCTTTTGTTTCGCTGAGAATTCTGGGTAAAACACCATAATTATTATCATAAACAAATTTGAATTATTTAAAAGACTATATATCTAGTTGTTCTGCTCTATGGAAAAATAATTCAGGTAAAAATCTTCTTTTGTAACTTTTAAATTATTACATTTTGTTTTGTTTGTCAATAATAAGTTTAAGAAGTTTTGTAAACAAATTCTGTAATAATTTTTGTATTTTGCCGACGTTTGCCAAAAATCTAGGCCCCTAAATTCTATCTATTAAACGTAAATCTTCTAAATAAAGAAGGGGGATGATAATCTACACCCAATCTCGTAGATATCCTTCCACGTAAACAGTTCAAGTTTTTCCATAACGCCCAGAAATGGACTTGAATCTTTTCTGACCCGAACTATCTGTCTGTCTTTTATCATGCTAAGATAGTAAGTTTCCATAATTTCCAAAGAATGAGTAACTATACGTAAACAGAGGATATTACAACATTCTTTGCCGTCCATTTATCAGATGTTCGTTTGTATTAGAAGCTTTCGACCTTCCCTTCATTGATGATCGCCAAAGAGCGTGAAACAGCTGTTCCAGGATGTCACTTGGTAAACAATTTGGTCTCATCCACTGTTGTTTGTTAATAATTCAAATTCACAGTTTACATTTTTATGCTTTAAAAAAATTCATTGAGGCCGGCGAAACGGCTGGCACATGAATTTTCTCCCTAATTTTTCATTAGGGAGTTTTTTATAGTTCATTTTTTCTTTTGAGGCACCACTGCGCTTCCGATGACCACTCTTGTTAAATTATTAGTCTAATGACGGTGACTTATTGATTACGAACACAAAAATAGCAAAAAATTGGATTATTGTTAATTGCAAAGCAGCTGTCCCATTCTCAGTAGGTCATCAATGTTATCAGTTTAAATATTTCAACATTAATTCTTAGTTTTTGATCATCACAGCACACGCTTCCTGCTCTAATTGATTTCTCAATCGTTAATTTAATCTGGACTCTAACCTTGTGTGAACAGGTTACCATCTTTGATGTTTTATTCAAATTTCGTATGTAAAAATTAGATCGTCTGCTTGGTCCGTTGGGACCCATTCGCGAGTATTAGTAGTATAAAATACAAATTCGTTAATATATTAATATATGAACAATTAATAAATAAAAAAATTATCCAAAAAAACGGAAGTAGCCAGAGTTATGATGTTTCATATACAGTGCTTTCACAATTAACCTCGACACCAAAGTGTTTTCTTAGGGTTTTTCATATTTCCCATTAGTACGGGAAGGCTTAATAAATGGTGATGTCTTCAACCTTGCTTAAGCCAACTTTTTCAGTCCCGGTCTTCATTTATAAGCTGCTCACTTAGAACACACTTTAGGCAGCTTTTGTCTCTGAACGAGATAATGCATCTCGCCACGAGTGTGCTTGAGAAGGAAAGACACAACCAACACAAAAACATAAAGAGTTGGTCGCCCAAGTGAATTATTGACCTGACTGTTCGTGCGAGAAGTGCTGATCAATATTTCATCTCTCCGTCTGGGAAAGAAGGAATTCCGAGATAAAAAAAAGAAAAAGATGACAAACGATGAAAGAAAAAAACACTCACAGACACAATCTAATTTCCACGAGACAAATATATTTTGATTCAAGTTCCTTTTTTCCGTGTGTGATTTTTTTTGTGTGTGTTTGTTGGTTTTTCTGTCAACAATGGTGTCAGGAAAAGTGGCTTCCAGCGTACTAATTTAGAGGTAAATAACAGTAAAAATTAAATATAAAAATCATAGGAATAAATTTAAAAACAAAGTTTCATATTTTAAGAGTTTTTAGAGTTTTTATAAATTTATAAACTTTACAAAACTTAATACCATGTATCAAATAATTAATGTAACTGAAAGTATCCCACTACGTGGTTATGTGACCCTTGGGGTCACATAGATAAGACTGCGTTTCCTGGCAAGAAAACTACGTCGAGGTCAGTTGGTCAGCCCGACGTACCCCCCGTATTTAACCCCCGAGAAAGCAACCAGGTCCCCATTCTAAGAGGTCTGGCTGACCTAGAATAAATAAGGCATTAAGGTGAGACGTAAGTCAGTTTGGATGATTTTTGGAAGTCTAAGTTCAAATCGTTCTGTAAGTGTTAAAAATACAACTGAAAATCTCACAATTTAAAATATGACAGTTTAAGGGTCACTTCCAAATTTCTTACAACTACAAACGATATTTCACAGAAACCATCGTTCTGCCTTTTTCAAGTTCTGAATTTCGCAAATTAAAATAACAATAATAAGATCTAATAACAATAGCAACAATGTATAAACACTGAAGTTATCTCAATGGCCTAAAAATAACAAATAATAAGACATATCCTTCAACACAAACAATTTTCATAACAGTGGTTATTACGTGTGCTGTAAAAGTTTATGTATTGTCTTATTACCGCCCGTACACTTGACTAAACTATTTAATAAAAGATAAAGTCAAAACTTTAAAAATTAAAAATTACTTTAAATTTGAATTAAAACATTAAAAAGTCACAACCAGATTTCCTTCCCGAGAGGAAAATTTTTCAAGTAATTCAATTTTAATGTAATTTTTAATTTTTAAAGTTTTAACTTTTATCTTTTATTAGATAGTTTAGTCAAGTGTACAGGCGTTAAGAAGACAATTCATAAACAATTTTAATACCAATTATTTAAATTTATCGTCTTTATTCCGCCTGAAGTTCTGGAAATAAGACAAGGTGTTGCTTTTAACTGAATAACCTTTATCCTTGTTGATGCAGGGATAGCTCTTTATTGTGCAAGTCTCAGAACTTGAAAAAGCAGAAAAAGGATGGCTTCTGTGAAGTATGGTTTGTAGTTATATGAAATTTGAAAATGACTTTACATAAGAAATATATGTAATATATGACGAAGAGATTTTTTTATTGTAGCCTATGAATGAATCATATTCTCCTATTTGTGATTTTTATATGATAACTGCATTAATTACATTTCAGCTGAAAACCGGTTAATTTTTCAATACATTCGATTAAATTATTTTAGCTTAAAAAAGCTCCCATTTCTGATTCTATGAATAAATAAAGTAATAATGTAGTAACTGATTTCAAAATTTCCTTTACTTTTCTTTTAGTTGAATTTAAAAAAGATAAAAACCACAAATCAAAACTACAAAATTTATGGTTTTTATTTTTTTTAAATTCAACTATTGGGAAAGTAAAGGAACTGTTGAATTCAGGGAATAGATTCTTATTTTATTATTCTTAGAATGAGAAATGAGAGCTAAAACTAAAATAATTTAATAAATTGCAGATTCTTTCGAAAAATTAACCTGTTTTGAGATTAAATATAATTAATTCAGTTATCATTTAAAAATCAAGAATAGTAGAATATGATTCATTCGTATTTAAACTGTCATATTTTAAATTTTCAGATTTTTAGTTGTATTTTAACAATTACAGAGCGATTTGAACTTAGACCTCTAAATCGTTCAAATTCTTTATTATCTACGTTGGTAAATTTACTAAGGAGGTCAAGAATATAATACAAAAAAAAACCTTAATGAATCGTGTTAGCATCTGTTGGAAATGTAATAACCCATATCCACTGACATAATATAAAGTCCGCATGGGATTAAGGATTAGTGCAACAGGATGTATAAATTATATCCAGTCACTTTGGTTTTAATATTTAGAATATTTTATAACAGGATTTAACAAAATGGATCTTTAATCCTATTTACATATTTCATTGGCATTTTTAATTAATAATCTTAGAAAGGATATATTGCAAGTAACTTAGAATGTAGTTTCGAAACGTAGTTTCAAGAGATTTTTAAACTCTTTTAGAAAACTTGCCTTACAAAAAACAAGTGAGTGTAATTTTGTGCTAAAGCCTAAATTTAAGGGCGACCCATAATAATATAGAAAAATTAAAAGTATTAATAAAAAAAAAGGAAGTACAGTAACGTAAGGAAAATAATAATAAAAAAAAAGTTAGGAAAATAAGAAAGAAAAAAAATAAACACGCGGACCATGAAAAAAAAAAAATTAGACGGATTTGAACCGACAACCTTCAGCATAGGATTCGGAGACCTTAGGCTTCAAGCTATAGCTGACAACTGAAATGAGATGTCTACATTTCAAACATTTATGCTAATAGAGGAAATCCAATGAAAACAATGACAAATATCTCAAACATGGGGAAGGGGGGGGGCCCTGAAAATGCCCATTCCTACGTTATTTGGGCCTCTGAACACGATGGTGAAATCCGTTTGTCGATCCGAGCTTCCGTTCGGGAGTTGTTAGGGGTGGACAGACACGGACAGACAGGACAAACGCAATAGCTACCGATTTTGGTCGCTATCACAATAGCTCCCAAATGGGTCGCCAAAAATAAGACTCGTGAAGTATCTGAATGTTTTATTTCCTCTCCCCTCCCAATGAATGATGAATGTATCCTCTTGAAATTTAGAATTTCTATCTAAATCTTATTAATAATCCATTTTATAATCCATTTTATTCGGACGTGCTATGATTTGATTAAATACATCTACCGCGCATCCACCATGTAAGTTTATTTCCCAAAGGTGAAATGTTTAAAACTGAGTTTACAACTTTGAGCTCATGCCAGTCTTTTAAGCCGTGCCCCCTAAAAACTCGTCAAGAGAGTCGACTTTTTTGTTACTTATTTGTAGTTAAACAAATGCCCTAAGAGCTCTAAAAAAGAATTGACTCTAAGGTTTTGAAGACAGGAAAACTCGTGAGAAAGTGGAGATATATCCATTGTTCAGGTAGGGTTGAATGCCACAGTGTATTTTTCCTTTGGAAAATACAATAATAATTGGATTTAGAATTTAAGTATAAGTTAACGTCACTTATTCGGTATAGTTGGGGATGCTAGAGACCGGACAATTCGAAAACACTGTAAATCCAATTACGTTTTATTGGGGTTAAGAATATATATGTAGATTGGGGTTAAGATATACAAGATAATTTCTTTGTTAGCTACAAAAATCTGAAACTGCCTATAAATTTAATTAAAAACTTAAATTGATTATTTCAAAAATAAAATGTATAGAGAAAAAAAAATATTTTAGCCTATTTTGTAACATCAAAGCTAGGCTCATCAAGCCAGTCAATCTGTATATGTCCTATTAGCTTGTGAACCGCTGTTATTGATGTTCTTGAAAATTGGTATACATTATTAAGGACTACAAATTTCGTATTACATTTCGAGACCAATTTTTATTTTCAATAACAAAGTGAGACCAAATCTTTTACAAGTGACATCCAGGATGTCATTTGTGAGTAATTTGGTCTCACCCATTGTTATTTATTAATAATTCAAATGCGCAGTTTGAATTTTTATGCTTTAAAAAAATTTATTGAGACCTGCATACTGCTGGCACATGAATTTTCTCACTGATGTTTCATTGGTGAGTTTTTCATTGTGTATTTTTTCCTTTGAGGCACCACTGCGCTTCCGATGTATCATTCTAGTGTTTGTGTTCAACAGATAGTTTAATTTGAAAATAATAGGCTACTTTTTTCGCTTTTTGTTGTTTTCACAACTTTAAAACACAAAGAAAGTAAAAAGAAACTTAAAAGAATAACATTATGAAGTAAAGTAGGATTTAACTTCGTTCAGGAACTTCTTGTTTGTTTGTAATATCATGTATTAAAAAAAAAAATAATTAATAAAACAAAAAACAATTTTTCTTAAGAACTCCTTATTTCATTTTATATTAAACTGCAATAAAATTCAGTTTTAAATTATTTTTATAACTTAAAAAATATTTTAAATTGTAAATTTATTTTAAATTATTTGTAATGTGGTTTAAATGGTTAATAATAATTTATTATTTAGAAAAAAGGGTTTTTTCGTTAAACTTAATTGTGTACAGTGTTGGCAGGTTTTTACGCAAAGCTTCCAATTACTGCCGGGAAGCTACCATGTGTGTGTGGGGGAGTTTCTATTTTTTTTTTTTTTTTTTTGAGAGGGAGAGACAAGAATTTTTTGACATTGATAAATGGCACCTTATCTGTTAATGGATTCATTTGGCCCTCCAACGAAATTGGCATTATTTAAATCGTCAATTACGCTCTATATTATTAAGTCAACTTTTAATATTATCTATAACAAAAATTAAAAATCTGTCAAGATTGCGAAAAAAATTATCAATTTCGAAATCACTTAGTCTGTGCAGGAGTTCGGCCTTTTGAACCGCATAACAGATCTTCCTGAAACGTAGCCTACACATTCAACAACAATCTTTCTTTTATATTTTGAAAAATTTCCCCTTTTCGGTTCTTGTCGAGAAATAAGTGTGTAAGCAAAAAAAAAAATTGGATTTCAATTTGATGTCTTAGAAAATGCAGTATATGTTAATAAATCCATCTTACAATCCTCTTAATACCTGCGCGAGCTTTAATTAAAAAATTTTTAAGGAAATAATGTGATAATTATGGTTTTTTTTTTTCCAGAAAACAGAAAATTTCTGCTATTTATATTTAGTAGATATGTTTTTGTTTTTTTTTGGTTTTTTTTAATTAACAGAAATTCAAAAATAAACTTTTATTTTTTTCTTAGTTAATAAATAATGCCTAAATAACGACCGCAAAAACTAAAGAAAGTAAACTCCAAGTTATCTTAGGAAATTCTTGTTTATATTACATATTTCATTTAAAAACACGGTTACGAAATTATTAATTTCTTATTTTTTTTCATCAAACAATTTTTTTTTTTTTGAGAAATTGAAAAATTAAAAACTAAATGTTCAATTCATTATTAATAATAATTCATTAGTAGCTGAAAAACACTTTTCCTTTTTTTTTTATTGCTTACTTTTCATTTACCTTCTTTAAGTGAGTTTTTGTGCGCGGTGTAATCAGACAGAACGCAATTTCAATTTGAAGAGGAAACACAAAGTTCAAAGTTCATTCCTTTCACTGACACACAAACTGATGACGTAGCCTGCTTGAGAAGACTAATCGATAATGATGACTGTAGCTGAAAGACAAGGTTGGCTATCAGAACGTAACGCAGGGAACACGTGAATGCATTAAGAAACAACAACCTATTAAATTCCACAAATCACAGCTGAAGGTTCCGTAAGGTTTACAAAAATAATAGAGATATATATACAAAGAACTTTATATCGATGATATCATTAAGATGTAAATTCATTCTAAAAAAATTAAAAAATACTAGATATTATACTCAGTATTAATTAGGCAATTTTTAGACTCTAAATCTATTTATAAAGAACTATTGGGAAAATATACAAGTCATTCCATATTTTTGTAGACAAGGGAATTCGTTGAAGCGCTGTTGAGGTTATCAACTGGATTTAAGTTTAAGTAAAAAGGATTTTACTGTCGATAATAATATGTAAATCATAGCCAAGGAAGGCACAAAAGAAACCACAAAGATTTGGCACCCCGAGCTGTTATTGGCGGGAATCTGAGACGGCCGTTTCGTCCTCTGTAGGACTCATCAACAGAGAAACCCGTTGATGATAGGCCGAAAAGGTATGTAAGGTTAAGGATTCTACTCCGGGGTCCATTAGCCCCCCCCCCCCCCCCCCCCCCCTTGTTTTCTTCAATTTCCTTTAGCCAGGAGGACGAGAATTTGAAATTTCTTCATTTATTAGTTTATGCATTTTTGGTTGTGGTATCTTTTGTGGGAGATCCCGTTGTCGGAGGCGGTCTCATTTTCGGGGGATCCTTAATCTTTCGGATCTTCTGATCCTAACGCGTTTGTCTTTTTGACGAGTCCTAAAGAGGACGAAACGGCTGTCTCAGAATCCCGCCTACGATAACTCAGGGCGCGAAATCTTTTTGGTTTCATTCGTGCTTTTCTTGGTTATATTTATAAGAATTAAGACTCTCGCTTATAGTCTTTGAGGCTTTACTTACCTTCCCGAAGTATCTAAAAATCTAATTTGCTCCAGCCTTCTTGAAAAAACAAAAATGGCGCGAGAGTTCATTATTTCTTTTCAATAAAAGTCGCTACTAATGTATCTCCTCAGATAACGCGTGAAGAAGTAATCATTCAGGTTCGTATTTGATATTGTTTTTAATCTACAGGTTTATCAGATCAGTCTGTGTGTGTATGTTTATCTCCTAATAACTTTTGAACCGCTCGATGGATCTTCTTGTAACTTGGTATGCATATTCGAGGACGAGGGACAATCTAACTTTTATATCTGAAATATTTTCTAAATGGGTTGTTGTCGATGACAAAAGATGATAAAAATTTCCTTAGAAAAGCATTGGAATCTAAACAGTGGATTTCATTCTATTGCTTTTAATATTTCAGTGTCTTTTAAACAACTAATGTTAAATCCTTTAAGCTAATCCCTTCCTCGTGGATTTGAGACGATTAATATTAATCCGACATAATTAAGTAAATAAACCAGATGTCATACTTTTTTTGTCAGATAAGGGGAAAATGATACTATTCTTATTCGGCAGCTGTTATAACTTTTGAATATTAAATAACTTAAACGACTTACTTTGTTATTTAGAAAATAAAATATTTTAATAAATAAAATTTTAATAAAAGTTTCTTCAACTTCTTGTATTGAAAGAAATGAGACATCAATAAATAAAATTGTAAATTTAAAAAAAAAAAATTACAAAAATATTGGCTAGAAGTTTGGGCTTACTGATAGGAAAAAAGATCTGGAAAAAATGATACATGATTTTTTTAACTCGTATTGGTTAATGAGTCTTGGCTAAATTTATTTATTCATTTACTTATTCATTGGTTATGTTAAAAGGAACTCCTCGTAACCTACAGCATTGACGTTCCCTAAGTTATTGTTTCCAATTGAAACATTTACTTTTGATTTTTACTTGATTATCGTTTTGACAGCCGCTGCCTCCGCAATGATTTGTCGTCAATGAATGGAGAATTCGTTGCTGCTGATGGCCGTGGCGATGGCCTTTCCTAAGGGCA
>JAFIDM010001028.1:56512939-56533309 GCA_023159025.1 Thereuonema tuberculata
GTAGTGAAAAAAGTAAAATAGAGTTTTATAATGGTATTCTAGTGCTTTTTTAAGAAAATCTTTAAGAATATATTGGTGGTACTTGCAGAAATTTTTTACTTAAGACGTACATTTAGTTGTTTCTCTATCATAAAATTGTAACCGGCATTTTTTATGTATATTTTATAAAAGAATATTTTTTACCAAAGGTAGTTTGTTATGAGCAAGTTGATTTATAAAATCTTTTTTGTTTATTTTCAGATCATGAAATCCAGAAGTAAAGATATGGTTTCGGCGATAGAGGAAACCTTTGGTGCTATGGATGCCAATGACACATCGCTATGGACCGAAGAAGTCTCGGAGGATATTTACAGACAGTCCGGTCTCGGTTTGCGGCCGAAAAGATCGGCCACCAAAAGGCCGTCCTCATCGGGCGAGCTCCAATCGCCCACAGGAGAAACGACCGATTCTAGTTCAGTGAGCGACGATACGAATGCCATGAATCCAAAGCCGAACAAGCAGCAGCGGCGATCGGCATCCGGGCGCAGGCGGCGGACGACACTCAATGCCCGGGAGAGAAATCTTCGGCGGCTCGAGAGCAACGAGCGCGAAAGAATGCGAATGCACAGCCTGAACGACGCGTTCCAGGCATTGCGGGAAGTCATTCCCCACGTGAAGATGGAGCGAAAGCTCTCCAAAATCGAAACCCTAACCCTGGCCAAGAACTACATCATGGCTCTGACCAATGTCATCTGTGAAATGCGCGGTGAGGAAAAGGCGTACGAGTTCCTCCCGTACAGCGGCGCCGAAGGGGACTCCGGGGACCACGCCGAAGACAGTGATCTGTTAACTCAGCGGGCCACCACGGAAGATGTGTTCTACAAGAAGCAGCCCAAGATAGAAGATGAAGAAGATGAAGAACATGAAGAGGAGGAGGAGGAAGACGACAGTGATACAGAAAGAACGTCCAGTCTATATTAAAATACCCTCAAAGGCAGTATGACGTCCACTCAGTGCATTACATACAAAATCTTCATGTCACGACTTAAGAGATTTCTGCATTTTTTTTCTTTTCGTGCGTTCAATTTTGCCATCTGTCTCCTAGATCTCTTTATTGCAAAGAAAGGTTTTTAAAATGGTCGGAAACAATAAAAAAAAAAACCACGAAATAAGTGAGGACTTATTTTTGGCAACCGTACGTCAATTTATTTTGTTAGATCTTTCCAAGTGAAGTTTACGAAAGAAATACTGAAAATTCTTGTGGAAATTCGTCACAAACAGTGAGAGATTCAAGGGAGAACTGGGAATATAACAGGAAAACAGTCTTCGAAGAATTTCTTACAAGTTTCTCTAAATACACGACAGCGAAGAGAAACTTTAGCTCATTTTCGTTAAACTATTTTGCCGTCTTCCTTCACGAAAGGTAGCAAAAAAATAAAAAAATGGGAGAGAAGGGACAAACAAATGAGCCCAACCTATACTGCTAAGCGGTACTGAAGTCCATGTGATTGTTAGATTGGTACTGCAGATACAAGAAAAAAAGAAAAAAAAAATGTCAGAAAAGTGTCCATAGTCTTATCATTCCTTTTCATCTCTGAGAATTATTTATGGCACAAATTTAGGAAGATGAAATAATAATTAAAAAAAAAAAAATGCTAAAATTTTTTTAGCAGAAATGGAAAAAAAAAAACCGCGTAGGAAAATGAGTCCATCCCTAATCATCTGTATATATTTGCGCCTGGCTTGTATGTCTGAATTGTACACATGTTAAGTAAAAAAAAAAATATATAAAAATAACATAAAAAAAATCTTTCTTATGGCAACTTAATTGTAGTAAAAAAAAAAAGTCAATTTTGAAATAATATTATCAGTGTCTAATAAATACGTATCTAGCTATTTCAATTTAACTTGGAAATTTGAATATTTTTTATTATTTTTTTGTTACGAAGAAATAGAAGGAAAGATTTTTTTATTTTTCAAACTTTGTTATTTTCCAAATGATTTGAACTTTTCTCCTATACAGTGCAATCATTATATTTTTGTTTGTTTATCGTAAAAAGAGTGCAATTATAAATGAATATTATCATATCCTGCGATCATATCGTATATAGCTTAAATATATATATATTGCAGAGATTTTAAAGATCGCAGATTAAGCAGAAAGATTATATATTTTGTCAATATATTTACATGTATATTGTTAACTGAATCGCTAATCAGGGAAGCTTTCAATGAAAAAGGGTAATTTTAGGTAAAAATGTTGTTTGTACCTTCATTGTTTTATACTTTTGTTTTTTTCTTCTTCTTTAATTCCAGTTAGAAGTTAGTGGACATTTTGTGACACATGGTGTGTAGCCATAAACCTATTTGGTGGCCTGTGATTATTTCAGTGAATGTAATTTGTGATATATAAAAAAAAAAATCGGTTTCTGCTTTATAAATGGAGAGTATTCATGAAAAGGACAATAACAAAACACCTAATTATAACAGGTGTTGTAGGAATAATAACAGCCTTTTTTTTTTCCTACAACTTTTTACAAGTGCAATATATTAGAAATTTACCAATTTAATTTTGTAAAGCCAAACAATTCACAACTAAGTACAATCATAATTATAATAATTAAAAAATAAAAAACCAAAAATAAAATCGAATTGTTAATCTAAGACCGTTACACTTTTTTTAATAAAACGTTCTTCAGAAACTATAATTTTGTTTGATACGAATTTATTTTATTAAATTATTTAATACCACATTCAAATCATTCTCTCTACGTAAGACTATAACAAATCTTATTTCAGAATGTACTGCAGAAGATACTTTTTTTCCCCAAGTTCTGATTTTTAAATAACCAATTAATAGCTTCGCTAATGGTTAGTTACATATTTTAAGTTATTTTTTTTAAAAAATGAAAAAAAGAAAAAAATTTCCAATTCCTGCTTTTAAGCCAATTGTTAGTTATTTTAATAAATTTTTGTTGAAATTTCTTGAAACTTTTGCTGGAAAGAAAAATTTGTTGAAAAACATAGAAATTTGATTTAGATATTAATTATTGATAATAAATATAGTTAATAAGAACCTCATGCTAATTCAGAATTCCCTTGAATAAAATATTTTCAAGTATTACTCAATGTTATGATTAAGAGGTTTTTTTTAGGTAACTCAATTTTGAATATAAATGGTATTTATTGTTAAATCTGCAAAATCAAAATGGAAAAAACATTCTAATTTCTATTATTTTTCGCTACTTTGGTGCTTCAAACTTATTCTGGTGCTTGTATTAGACTTAAGCTCTTATCAGTTGTCTGCAAAGGCACAAAGATTGATTTTGTCGATTCAGTCCGTACATGAAAAACTTGTAAGCAGTTCATACAACATCTTCGAGACAATGAAGCTAGTAATTAATCGTTTCCAAAAATATACGAATCTTACAGGAGATCTTTTAAGAAAAAAATTACTGGAAAGATAATTAGTTTTAACAGTATTAGTCATTGATACTAAGTCTTCTAACTTAAGAACTGTCTTAGACACAGTCTTAAGACATTGCCCTTTTCATGAATATCTTGATCTTCCAGCAGCTGTCTTCTCATTCAGTAGACCCCATTCTACTTTCCACTTTTAACCTTATACTAGTAATTATATCAAATACATGTATACATATATAAATACATATATAAATATATTATTTTCAGGAAACGTCATCTAAGATATCGTGACTTGCTAAGGCCTAGTTTAGTCGTGACAATTTAAGAGAAAATATTTTCATAATAATTATTAACAAAATAAAAAAAAATAAACAGATAAAACTAATGCAGGTTACTATGGTTTCATTCACTTTTTATCATTAAATATTTATTTTAATATATGAATACAGTTGTAACTGTGTTAATGCAATTCTATAACATTTTCTAATGTGCAGTACATCTTAAATGGTAAAGATATTGCCAAATTAAGTCCAAGTAGACCAATGAGAACGAAGTATTTAGCGAATACATTGTTTGGTTGTTATTGTTTATCTTGTAATTATTTAATTCCAATTTTCATTAATTATTGATTGGCCAAATTATTTCCAAACTCAAAGAATTTTTATTTTTTAGGAATGTTATTTTTTTTTTTTTGGTTGACAATATTTTTATGCATTTCTTTTACTTGTTTAACTTCTTGTATAAAGATGCACTTAAAAATTATATTGTCTATAATATAATTCTTAAAAGTTGTGATAGTTCAATAGTCTTTCCTTTGCTTTTATTTTAATTTAGTATGGTTAAGCTACATTTTTTGGTGATTTCACTATTATGTTTTTTATTTTAGCACGTAATTTTATTTTTAAAATGGTTTGGTACTTATGTTTTTCATATTTTTATGATTCATAATAATTTTGATTATAATTTTTTAGTATGGTTACTTACCTATTAGTATTTTTGTTAAATATAGCACATGTATTATAACCGTACTAACAGCCATACGCATTTGTTCATGTCTACTTCCCCGAAAAGTAGAAAGGGTTTTGTAGCCTTCTGATAGCTTTGATCCATCTACTGTAGAAAAAATCCTTTCTCCAGTCCTTATTCTTCCCATGTATGTCTACAACATTTCCATTCTTTGTTGTGATTTCTTGTTATCTGTGTTACAATATTTTCAAATTTCTCCTTGTGGTTTTCAATGTAAATGTCTTCAAAGTGTTCTGGTAAATGTTTACGGAGGAGTTTCTTAGACATTTGTTGCAAGATGTGCTTTCCAAATGGATTACGAATTGTATTTAAAAAAAAAAAAATCAAAAACAGTTTGTGAGAAAATGGTTTTCATTGGTTAACACACAACACGGTTCACTAAGCGTGTGCATTTCAGTGAAGTTAGCTTTGGTAAATCTCCGAGTAAAGTAGGAAAAAAAAGCATAATTAATACCGGAGATCCTCCTGCAGATGCACCAATGAAAGCCATTTTCTAATGTCATGTATTTTTGATTTGGCTGTGGAGTGGTTGAATAGAACTCTTCAAACTACAGTATTAATCTTTCATCAGGTTTACCTTTCCAAGAATGATCTTACATTTAATGAATTCATAAGTCTAGAGCGCCTTTAAACTATTAAGAGGCTTTGAAATCGGTGTTCTTGTAAAAGTCATGATCATATTTAGTCCATTTCTTTACAAATTTTTATTTGTTGTCTGCAATGAACTTCAAGACCACGTGTGGTATACAATCCACTCAGTCCAAAAATTTTTTTATTGAGTAGTAAGCATTTGTTTTGCTTTGTGATACATAAACTGGAAAAATAGTAAATTTCCAGCTTAGCTAATCCTTCACTTGTTTATTTGTATCATCTTGTTAAATTCTTAAAACGTTGTTTTTAATCATTATTCTGAGGCCAATACGATTAAATTGTGCTTCCAAATGCAAGAAAGAGTCGTCTTAAATAATTTACCCTTACATCAGAACAAAAGCTATTTTCAAAAAATGAATAAACATATCATAAAGGTGTTAAAATTGCAAAGTCCATTACAATACTTTCAGAAGACAAATTCAAAGACAGACAAGAGTTAGCAGTGACTCTGCAAGAGTCAAGTCTATGCAGTCAATATAGACCTTGCTGTTATTTTAGGCTATTGGGCCAAACTAAATGGGAAACTGTTTTCTAAAGTTCAAAGCAGAGCCCTTAACAATCCTTTTTTTAAATTAATTTATCTATTTTTGCCATTTACTCTTAGTTCTTCGATCATATAAGTCATGACTCGAAAGGTAAACAAAGTTAATGATTCAATTTTTCTATGAGTCCAGAGTCTGTAAGTGAAGAAGATTATTATGTACATAATTTGTTATAAATTTGTTTGGTTATTAATAGTAATATATAAATTATATATATAGTATTTCTATAAGTTATATATATATAAATATATATATAATTTAATTAAAATATAGTAATATATATGACTGTGTTGGCGCCAACGATTGTTGATAGAGAAAAGTTAGTGACAGAATATAAATGTAAAAGTTCAGGGAGATATATGTGTATGTGTGGTAAGCGACTATGTATGTTATTTTCAGTTAAATACAAAGGTACAGTTATCACCGAAGACGGCGACAATAGTTTTGTCAGAGGCTTTATTCAAAACATTTACTGTTAAAACAGACATTGTATGTTCTAAAAAATAATTCCATCATTTCTTTTAATTTTGTTTCATTATTGTCTAATTTTATCTATGGGATAGACTCAAGACTTTTTTTTTTAATAATTTTATTTTGATATGGAATCATGAGACGTCAATCTCACACTATTGTTGCTCATTCAGTTACGATTGGCTTCGAGGAAGTTGGAAGGAAATACACCGATGTAGCTTATTACTGTGCTAGGTTCAGTCCCACAAAAACAAAGGCGGGACTACTACAATCCCTGGGTTGTTGCCAGAGTTGTGGAAGGTGGTAATCAGTTCGTAAACAGTCTTCTCCCGTTACAATCCTATACGTACGTTACTTAGTTTTGTAGAGTTCCGTAAAGTCGCTCGCCTTAATGAAGTAGGTTTTCCAATGTAAATATTGTGTGCCAAGTACGAATACCGAACTATGCAGCTTTACGACAGAAGTGGACTAGGGCGAGATCGCCTTTTCCTTCGGAGTTTGAGTTCAGGTACGTTAAAGTAAGGGAGAATTTGATCTATATATTCTTTCTGAAACAGAAAAACAGAAGTTTACTTTTGAGTTTGTGGTATTGATGACTAACTCTGAAGAAATGATACAGAATTAATATTTCAAGTTCTTTATGTAGTGTTCCGGTCTTCTAAGCAAAGTTAGAACATATTTTTAAGTGATATATCTAATGAAGCCCAGAGGACTACAGCTACTTTATTACATTTACAGAATTAATAATGTAATTTTGCTCCTTCCTTTAAAAAAAATCATCATTAATTAAAAAAGTAGATAATTTTATTTTATTTCTTTCGTTTTTTGGATAGTGCTTGGAGACCGAATACTTAAAACTGTATGATCTTCTTTATCCTCTTGCTCCAGAAAGATTGAATGTGTAATATATTACTGCAGTTACAATATATCTATTGCCAGATACATTAAGAAATGCTGTAGAACAAGATGCTTATTAATTTTATAAACATCCTACAGTTCGTTTCAGAATTCTGTGGACCTTTGTACACTTTCTCTACATTAGGTCGTAGTAACAATGAATAAGATATATGTTGTTAAGATATACATAATAAAAAAAACATATGTTGTTGTTATGATTTAACAATGGTCCATAGAAATTTGATGTAAACTGTACATTGAAGAGGTACGGTCTTTAGAAAAAAAAAACAATCCGTGGAACCAATTTTATCGAACTCGGTTTGTGTTACATAGCTTTTTGTAAAATCAAATACATGTGTTTTCGAAGAGAGGCAATGAAAATATATCTATACCCACATTTGATGTCTTCTCAAAAACTAAATTAGGGACCAAATATTAACAAACTACAAATCAAGCCAAAATAACAAGATGAATCCGTAAGCTCACACATGTATTTTGAATTCCTAGATTGAAGTCTTTTAAACTAAAATTTGCCGAGTCAAAACTTCTTTCAATATCCATTCATCTTTTTGGAGTAAATCTCACTAAGCTTCGCTCTTGCTTTAGGAATTATTGAAAGCCACAGTTTCAAAGAATTTCTGTAATTATAAACAAATCCTCTAAGGTTGTCTACAATTCTTTGAACTAGTGGTAACGTATGTATCTCTTTCAATTTCATTAACTGATGACCAATAAAATGCAGGGAATAATATTAAAAAAATCTGTTAACTATATCTTAAAAAAAAGTTCTTAATTAAACTTGCAAATTGAGAAACGTATAACTTACGTTATTATGTAAGAAATAATTAAAATTTTCCTGTATGAATATGATTTATCTTAGAGCAAGAAATTTTGATTTGAATGGTTGTTAACAAAATTAAAATATATAAAAAAATATTAAATAGTTGTACATTATTACTAAAATTCTTTTTATAGAAAAAAAAGAATAAATCATATTCAATCCCAGATTATTTAGTGACCATTGCTTTTAACAGCAAACATCGTAAGCCTAATTTAAGTGAAAAAAAAAACAACCTTTTGTATAAAAAATTGAAATAAGGTAATACATTATTGGTGGGGAGGGGAAAAGAAAAAACGAATAAATAAAATTAGGGTTTTCCGTAACTGTTACATATTAAGATATAAAAAGCGAGTAACAGTAATTCATAGAAAAACAAATAATACATCTTCATATCTTAACATTCCTGTAGAGGTCATCAGATAATGTCGTCCATATTGGTCTAATGTAACCTCAGGGGTGTTACCATGGAGACACCTTTATTTAAGTTCTTAATGAACCCTTGGTCATTAATTTATATATATCATTTTTTTATGTACTAAAGTTTCTTATTACAGTCTTGTAATGATTACAAGTCTTATATAACAGTTAGTATAAACATACACTATATTTTCTGTTGACAAATTGAAAAGATTTCTTAACATAGACGAGACTCTGTCAGACTAAGTATCTTCCAAGGTATTAACTTTTATTTTATTTTTTTTTATAACATTCCAAACAAATTTCCAAAAGTCAGAATATTTTGTAAACTATTTTGTAAATGTGAAAAACCAATAAAAGATTGATATTATAAAATGTAATGTATTTTTAAGTTATTACCATCTCCATGTTTTATAAAAGCCCTTCTTTTTATCTATGTAAATTTGATTCTGCTAAGCCTTGCGTATTAAACCTTTGTAGAAATGATTTCAACCTGAGCCTAAAATGGAACTGATTTACTGTGAATTCATTTCCTAAAAATTACCTCTTGAAACTTTCCTGCAAATTTTCCTCCTCAAGTGTTGAATAAAATGTTTGCATTGAAAAAAAAAACAAAAAACAAAAGAAATATGTTGTCTTATTCCTTACTAACTAAAATTTATTAGTTTATGAAACCTTATTGCACACCAATCAGAATATAATTTCAAGGTAAAAAAATGTAATTTCGATATTGGAAGATCTAGCATTATGCAATTAAAGAACTATCGTATATTACAAAATATGATGATAACAAGTTAAGGCATTCCGCCATTTTGAAACGTCTTGATGATGATCTAATAACAGGTACTGAAAGACTTGAATGTTTCAGAATAAAGAACAATTTTCAGTTAATTACAAAAGACAATTTAATAAACAAATCGTATGAAGGAAAAACAAACACATACATCTTCTAATAAATTCGATATTTCAGTTTTTTTACCAAAAACTTTCTTTAGGAAAAACTATACAAATAATATAAGAGAAGGAAAAAACCAACGTCCTCCTCCTTATCAACGAACAAATTTAAATAAACACAAACAGGAACAAATAATAATCAAGAATGCCAATAACACAATAATATCTTGTTAGCATTAAGGTCTTACACAAATAACTAAACTCTTTGACAATCATTGTTATAAAAACTTTTACAATCATTGTTAATTAAAGAATGATACCTAATTATCACTGATATTCAATTTATTTTTTAGTTTTTGGTTTTTCTCCATAATTTTTTTGAATAATCCTAAAGAAATCTCGTTGACTTTTAAACCTTTTTCTTTATTCATATATTTACATCAATTAATGAAACATGACTCTAGTAAAAATCTTTGTTTCGTCTTGCGATTTAAATATAACACTTATAATAGGATCCGGGTTGTGACATAACTCGAGCACATGGTCTGCCCAACCAGATATTCCATTCCTCTTTCCTTTAAAAGCCCTTATGTGTTCTTCTACTCGTACTTTGAGAGATCATATGATTTAGGTTTAAAAAATTAAAAAAACAAAAAACATTAATTTGAAGTTTACCTGAGCCATTGAATCTTTGAATTTTGAACTTTTCAAAGAAAAATACACCAATTTTGTAATCAATGAAAATATCCACAAAATAACATCAACTGTCCTTTGCATGTTACCTTAAAAATAGAGATCTCCTTTCATGGAGAATAATTTGGTAGTTAAATTTCATTAAAAAATAAAAATGATGCATTTTATTAAAAATTAAATATCAGAATATGAATAGCATTTCTTTCTTTCTTTTAATATTTAATGTTTTATTTTTAAATATGTATCTTTTTTTATTTTTATTAAACTTTATCGAATTATTGCAGCCAACTAAAATACACTATATTTTCTTCCTATCGCCCTCCTCAGACCTGACATTGCAAAATGATGATTTCAATTAATTATAGAGGGTACTGGGTAGACGTTCTAATTTCCAAATGACGGATTTCTGGGGTCAGTTTTAAGTTGAGCCGCAAATAATGCTATGCACCAACTTTCATAGAAATTAATCCATCCTTTATAAAACAAAATTTAACGTGTCGTCATAAGTATTATAAAGCCGACTATTTAAGACGCTATATCAAAATAACACAATAAAAAAAAAAAAAAAAAAGCCACAACGTACGTTTCGAACCCTCTGTTTATGTGGGTCCCTTAATGTGATGCACATATAGACAGACAACTGGAGGACATAACAGAGGATATAAATGTTCTAATGGAATAGTGAAATGATTGAAACTATTTATATATTTATATGAATACATCTTATTTACGTTAGGGTCTTGCAATGTCAGACCTAAGTAAGAAGGCCGAGAGAGTGGAAGTGCCCGTATGGTAGATTTTAAAACTCAATTTTTTAAATTGAAATATGAACTTCTTTTTACTTTTAAGGCATATTACAATTTACAGTCTACCAGAAACCCAAAAATATATACAGGAACATTTTAGGATCTTTACACAGGGATCCATCACTTAAGAAGTCCACCATCTACTCGAGTATCAGATCATAGTCTTAAGGAGAACACCGCAGCTCCAGACGAAACTTGTCCAATGGTTAAAAAATGGATTTCAGGTAAAGCACATTTTAAATTATTAAAATGTAAATTTTTTAACAGTGCTTTATAGTCAAGTAAACAAAAAATAGTCAAAGTGATTGTGATATTTTATTTTCTAAAATATCGAATATTATGTCGTCATCGTCAAAAAAACAAACAAAGCAGTCATGTTTTCGTTTTAAGGAGTTCTCAAAAATTCAGTATTTGTTTATTCCTACAGGATGTAAATGAAGTTCTGATGCCATTAGTTCCATTAATTCTACCATTAGTTTATTTATGGTAGAATTAGCCAATTCTGAAAGCAAGCACAATTGCATTAAGTTGAGGATTCCTTATGCCTAGCCTGACTGAAATTATAACCCAACCATCATCATTAAGCTTTTTTAAAGAATTTCATTCTTGAACATTGCAATAGTTCGTCACATGTAAAACCTCAAAGCTTCCACGTAAATAAGGGTCTTGCGCCAGGCTTGTTACTAATTAAATTTGAAACCCAATTTGTTTTGGGTCACCGATAAAAGTGAGTGAGTGATGGGTGAATGCACCTTCGGGGATGGTTAAAGGTCATGCGAATTATTTTCGTATTAAAGGCAGTATCAAAAAAAAAAAATGAAAAATTGAGTTGTGGAGACAGAATCTCGGACCAAGAGAATGTGAGATCTCGTATTAAAATTGAATAATACTTACGTTCCGGATGTGAATTCTTAAGAGAAAGAAGAGCCTGAAACGTCCAAAACCGAAGCATTTCAATCTCAATGTACACTATTCGATTCTAAACGGAATGACTGGTCTGTGTTAATCTGTGTTTTCAATCCGGTTGTTTGGGAGATCAGAGGTTTTGCCTTGAAATTGTATTTAAATACTAGCATTCATTTTTTTTTTATTTGTGTCTAAACAATGAATAAAATAATCCCTTCCTCGAAAACCAGGGCATGACATAGGTGTACCCAGGATTTTGGCATGGAACGGATTTATGATGGCCGTAGGCGTTCAACCAAAAAAAAAAAAATAGTAGTTTCGGATTTGGGGAGGTTACAACAAGCCGGGAAACTTTCCAACCAAAGAAACAGATCCAAAATCCTAGATTTCTTCTATTTTCGGATGCAACATAGGGGATTACAACGCCTACTAACTCCCTCGGTAATCCAATGCCAGGGCAGTACACGCAAACTACTTCACTTGAGAGCAGAAAAATCGCACAGTTGCATTTGTTTACTTTTTTTTTTTATTTTCCTCGCGATTCGCAATTTTTTTGAATCAAAATAATGTCAATTTTAAAGATCGTTTCATCACCTATCCAATGATACTATTTAAGTGTGTATTGCGTGTCAGCAGAGTGCTTTTTGGAGGAATCTCCTAGCCTACCAGAAAATGATGGTTTCGTACAGCCTGGAAAATGGTGATTAAAACAAAATTCAATACAAACATTTATAAAACAGTCTTTATTAATAACGATTCCCTCCTCTAGCTTAAGTACGGCCCTCATTCGATTTTTCATCGATTTGATCAATTTGAGGTGTTGTTCTATTGTTGTCTTCGTTTTGAAGGGACAATACCCACTTAAGCGGTATCGTTGGATAGGTGATGAAACGGTCTTTAAATTGACATTATTTTGATTAAAAACAAATTGCGAATCGCGAGGGAAAAAAAAGTAAAAATGCAACTGTGCGATTTCTCTGCTCTGAAGTGTATGTTGATCCAACTTTTCTGGTATGATAATCTCCAAAGAAGACTTTGTACCTGACGTTGAAATATTGTCCAAAAAGTTACCAACATTCTTCGAAAAAGAGAGAAAGAACTGTAGCATCATTCACATACGTTGATTGATAATGAGGAGAAGCTTTTCTGCAGATCTGCCAAGTTCTGAAATACCATATCGTCTTATACAGTACTTAATGAATGGCTATACTCTCAGTTTAGAACGGTAAGAAATCCTAAAAAGTTAGAAATTTCAAATTTTCAAGAATCTTATAGAACCCCCAGGAAAAAAAGTGCCCAAACTAGAAAACTCGAAGCTGTACCACGATAAACTACTATGAGCATGATGCCATGTCCAGAAACTATACTTGGTGTTGTTGTACTGACAATCTTCCATAACTAGTTTTCCATCCAATTGCCACATGTTAGAGTGTAAAGAATACGTTTGCATATTCCCAAGTTCAATGATGACGACCCTTACACCAAGGCAAAAAAAAACTGTGTTTATGTATATTTTGAGGTTCGGACTTCCATAGATCACATTGCAACCGATGTCGAGAGCTTCTGATTGGTTAACTCAATAGCCACTCTCCAATAGCAAAGGACCGATCTGACACACGGAAACTCATTTCAGATGTAGGATTATAGAAGAATATATAATTTTTTAATTGTTGGTGAATAAGGGGAAAAAAACCCTAAAGTGGGCTTTCTTGGAGTCTTAAAATGCGTTCTGGTAACTTTTTATTATTTTTTTGGAGTCTTTTGTCAAAGAAAAACCAAGATAAACTAATTTCAATGCTAGAACCCTAGCAACGGGCTGTTTGAGCTGTGACGTAGTTGTTTCATTGTCCCCTAATAATGTTTGAACCGTTGGAGGGATCTTAAAAATTGGTATGCCTGTTGCAGACGATGTAAACTTTTATATTTGAAATATTACCAAATGAGGCGAGAAATTAACGCGGAGAATGCAAAAGAAGTTCCCATAGAAAAGCATTGGAATCTAAACAATGGATTTCTATCCATATATTAATTAAAAAAAATTTTTACTGTTGATTAATCCATTAATTTGCGCATGGTTTTTTTTTTTTTTTTTAATGTGCATCAGTCCTAATAGGTATTTCTAAAAGAGAAATACCTGTGGTATAGGTACTGAAAATTTAATCTAAATACAGATAAGTGAAAGAAAAAAAAATTAAGATTAATAATATTAAAATTTAAAACTACCATCAATAATATCTATTATTAACTGATTTTTAACCTGACTAATTCTTTCAAAATTATAATTTTCCCATTTTAATTGATTGAAAAGACTATAAAGGATTTGACTTTTTTGTCTAAATCCCATATTATTATTTATTTTTGTAACATTAAATATTTTTATCCAACCTTTTCTGGTGTTGGAATTATTTTGTAAGTTATCTTTTTTATTTTTTATCATCAGTGACATCATCATCAGTGTTCTGTCGTAGACAGGTCCAATGGCAAGCAGCAAATAAGGTCAGCAATGTCTCTTCCTCCAAGTTGTTCTATTTCTTGCCTCCTCTTTCAGGCCTTGATATCCACTTGTAACCAATAGGTCATCCAGGATCATTTTTCTCTTTCTTCCTCTTGGTCTCTTTCCCTCAATCTTCCCCTCCAATACTTCCTTCATGAGATTTTCACCTCTCAGCACATGACCAATCCAGTTCTTTTTTCTTCTTCTAATGTTCTTTAATAAACTTCTCTCTTCCCCAATTTTTTCGAGAACTTTGTCATTAGTCACCTTGTCTGTCCATTTAATTTTCTCCATCCTCCTCCATAGCCACATTTCAAATGCTTCTAGCATCCCAGCATCTCTCTTTCTCAGAGTCCAAGTTTCTGAACCATACAAGGATATACTCCAAATATAACATTTTATAAGTCTTTTTCTTAATTCAATATCCATCTGATTTGTGAACAAGTTTTTTCTGTTATAGAATGCAAATTTACCCTTACGAATTCGATCTCTAATATCTAAGTTACATCTGCCGTCTTCCTGTATTATGCTTCCCAAATATTTGTGTTGCTTGACCTGTTCCACCTTTTCTCCATTTAATTTAATACATACATTTTCAGCATTTCTGGCAACTCGCAGCACTTTTGTTTTCTTGGCGTTGATTTCCATTCCAAATTTAAGACAGGCTTCAATAAATCTTTTCAGCAAGTGTTGTAAATCTTCCTCACTCTCTGCTAAAATAGCCAAATCATCCGCGAATCTAACGCTTTTTATTCTTCTTCCTCCAATACTGATTCCCGTATCCTCTTCACAATCAAAAGCTTCCTTTATCATTTCTTCCGAAAAGATATTGAATAGCACAGGGGATAAGCAGCAACCCTGTCGCACTCCTCTTCCAATTATACATTCCTTTTTGCTTCCTCCTTTTGACTCAATTATTGCCTTTTGATTCATATAAAGTTCCGCAATCATGACATAAACTAATGGCTTTAAACAAGTTACAATGCGGATTTCTTTCATTTCTTCATTTCAAAAAGTGCAAAATTCGTTTCAGCAGTTACGGGAATTCGAAAATCAACGTAGTCTGTTCGTTTGGAGTCGCATTCAAAAATAGAAAAAATGAAGAAATGCTAAAAAAGTTTTAAGAAAAATAATGAACGTTTTCCGAAAAGTAGGCTTTACATTCTTTTTCTCTCAGTGATCTAAGGTTTGTGTGCAGTTAAAGTTAAGTTAAAGTGTCCCTCGATAAGCCTAGGCAGACTTTTGGGGTCGCGGGAGGTCAGACTCCCTGCGTTTCGTGACCAAAGGGACGAAATAAATCGGGTGGTCAGTTCGACGCTCGCCCGCCTTTAACTCCCGGGAAAGAAACCCGGTACCCATTCTAGAGGGCTGGGTAGACCTTAGGACCCGTATGGAGATGAAAAATCCCCGTGGAAAAATCCCCGCCACCTCCAACCCGCAGCCAAGCGCCCTGACCTCTCTGCTATCGGGCCCACTTTGTGTGCAGTAGCTCTACTCAGAAATGCATGATATTCAGCTCCATGGAACTGTCCTATCGTTACTCTCAGAGGAACTCTATTGTGGTCTCTTCGTACTCTACAGTCATAATCCATAGGATCACAAGTGATTTTGTCTTTTTCTTTTTAGTTCTTATTTCCTAGTAGATAAAGAGTTGTAGATGGTCAAGAACTTAAATGATTTTTGTTGTAGAGGTGATATGTTGAATCACATTGAAATCATGTCACTGAAGCTCGTTTCTATGTAGGCATTCAAATGTGTGTTCGCCTGCTGTGTACATCAAGGAACTTTTTTTTTTCTGCAGCTGTGATGTGTAGAGCCAAGAATCTGGTTACTTGAGCCTGATAGCGAATAGTCTGCTGTATTATTTTTATTTGGAACTGCGTATAGGAGATCAAAGGAACAAGCGTCCAAATCATCATTTGGACATCTAAGATCGATGGGAAACTTATGGTGTTCTTGTGTAAAAACAACAGTGGTGCACCCATCTGGGGTGAGTGGCTAAGGGGGCTAAAGAACCCCTCCCTAGAATCTTAAAATAAATAAACAGAAAAAAACAAGAAATAAAGAAAAAAAAAACCTTTATTAAAGCACTGACACGTTTGTGTCTTATTATTTTGTAAAGGGATCTTTGAAGCAATTTATTGTTAAATAGGCCTACATCTGAATGGACTTTTTACATCCTTAGCCCCCGCCCCTCAAACCCTTAATCCTGGATCCGCCACTGAAAGACAATATTGTTTTGTGTTTTATTATATAAAATGAACTACCGAAAATATCTTCAATTTTCCAGTTTAGTTCTGCGGACGATAAGAAACTTACAAAAATGACCACTAGACTGGCAACGTTTACTAGTTAGAATTTCCAGTCAATTGTTTTATTTCATGATTTATATGTTGTTACGAAAATTCTGATTTCATTCCAAATCTAACCCGGACTTATTTCATTTATTTTCTTCTTATAATTTAGCTCGGAATATTTTCTAATATTTTATCGGATGTTATCATAGTAGTTTTCAAAAAATAAGGGTTTGCGATCGATTTTGTCTGGAACAAACGTCACCAGTCATGACGTCACCAACTTGAACTCCGAGCAGTCAGTCCAAGATGGCGTCATTTTTGTGATCGCATAAGCGTGACCAAGAAAGGACAAACTTTGCATAGCCAAGCAAGAGGAATAGTGTGGAACGTTTTTAATTATTTCAAGACCCAGGGAGAAGCTACAAGTGTTTGTGATTTACTTCAACAAACTGCATCGGTCACGAACGTCTCAATTGCGGAAAAGCTGCGTTAGCAACCAACTAGGACCTTATCGACGCATATAATAATAATAATAATAATAATATAAAAATGTATTCATATCTGTAGATAATACAAAAAACCAGAATCCAGAATGTTTTTATAAGTTTATAAGAGTCAGTTACGGATTTTAGCAACAGATGGCGCTATTACGTCCTGGAAACATCAATCTATAAGATGTAACGATATAGAAAATAATGTCTTCAAAAGCTCTTCTTTCATGAACTGAACTGTAGTAGTAATTTTTCTATCGAAATTATTAGTTAATCTTCCGCTGAAGGAGTTTGTCTGAAGCTTGAAGGAGTGGGATTCGATCACCAGCATAGTTTGGATTTTTTTTCTCCTCCCCTCAAGGGTAAGTTCCAGGGTTCACTCATATCCCTCCCAATCAGTTACCTGATTATTGCTCACTTTTTAATCTCGATAAATCAATTTAAACGGATTATTTTTTTTTAAAAGTGAGGATTATTAATATAATGTTTTGTAGCGTATTAACGAATAACTTTATCGAAACTTTTATTTTTAACCTATTTTCCGAGGGAAGTGAGTCTCACCAGTCAGATAGTGTAAGAGTGTGTATTATCTAGTAGTAGATATCTATTTACGGATAATGATACTTAATGATTATTTTCTGACCGATAATATTGTTTAACATACAAAATATTATGGAAACGAGACTAGCTAATCTTTACTAATTAGTCCTCAATGAATTCGAAAATAACATTGAAGTTTTCAGATTAGCTCTATTTTTCGAATTACAGCCACGGCCCGAAAATTATGATATTTTTCCACTAAACATTGAATCCCGCCTAAAACAGTTGGCAACACTGAAAAGTGGGCGCCGTGATCCTCGTAGTACAATGTGATTGGCTATCGTCGCTGCACATGTGTTCATCATGTGATCAGTAAAATTGTTGCCTGATAATGATTTTCAGTTCTTACGAAGTGTTGTACGAAAGTCGTCCTATTGTCGATGTGAACCAAGTTCTCCTATGAGAGTTGCATTGTGATAGTTTCAGCTGTCATTCTATCTCTGTATGCTGACCACTATTAAAAAAAAGATACATTCCATGAAGAAAATCAACATAGATTACGTAGTACATTTGTCGAAATGTCCCGGAAATGTGTAACTATCCCGGATAACTTCTTCTACATTTGGGGAGAAGTGACATTTGCTTCGAGGAAGTGTTCTATTATTCCAACTATAAAATAGATATATTTCTTGCATTTCGGCTGTAAGCTGGGGAATCAGGACAAAAAATGGGCAGCACACTTGTGCTGCACTACCTGTTCATCTAAACTCAATGCGTGGGTGAATAGAGAAGAACGTTCTGTGCCATTTGAAGTGCCCATGGTTTGGAGGGAGCCTAGCAATCACAATACTGACTATTATCTCTGTATGCTGACCACTATTAAAAAAAAGATACATCCCATGAAGAAAATCAACACTTCTGTACCCTAAAATACCATCTACAATTCAGCCTGCGATTCACGGCAAAGGACTTCCTGTTTCTGAACCTGCGGACAATTTTTCTATGTACTTTGACGATGATAACTGTTATTCTTCAAACAGCAAACAACAGCAGCCATCAACAACAAGAGATACGGACTTCTTACCAAGGACAGACTCCTCCAATCATAAGAGCACGGAATGCAGCTCAAATGACCTCATCAGGGCATCTCGAACTTACGAAAATAAGGCAGAACTTTTGGCATCAAGGTTACAGCAGTGGAATTTCCTACATCACAGTTACAGCGATAATGTTTCGCACTAAAAATAAAGAGTTTGAGTAGCCTTTGAAACCCAAGGTTATTTCACTCTAAAAACAATGACCTGATGCAAATGATGCATAGTCGTGATCATTGATGCTTCAACGACAAGTCATGGTGAGCGCTTCCATCAAGACATTTCAGTGGTAGAGCGCTATCATGATAGTGATTATTGCTAGATGGTGAAAAGAGATGCTCTCGATACAGAATACAATAGATACATCAAAAGGAGAATCCGTGAAGATAACTAGTTTTGTATTCATATTTTACTGTATATAGAGCTGTGATGTTGCTATTATCTCGAAAACGAGAGCTAATTTTTAGCATCATTTTCATGTTCAGCGACTTCAAGAACATGAAGATATCAGATTCTCTTCACCATAACATTCAATCATCCAAAATTTGTTGACAAGTGTTATCGTATAAACAAAGCATATTCAAAACATATGCGTTTGAACATAAATAAAGTATTTGACATAATATATTTAAAAAAAAAATAAGAAAAAAATTCCATCTTCAAAGGAATTTTATTATTGAAAAAAAATTGAAAGCCCAGATCTCATTGATATTACAATGCCTATCAGCAAGAACAAGCAGAAAACTCATACAGACAAGATCAGTAAATACACAGATCTATCACAGTTTTTGTGAAGCGAGTACGTGTTGTACCCATCGTCTTGTCCGGCACTGATCTAGTGCCTCACACATTGCACCACAGCCTCAGCACACTAGGACTTCACAAAAACACTTATTCACAACTCCAGAAGGCTGTGATACTCAACACAACACTTAGGAAATTTATGGACACAACCACACATCCCTTACCCTCCTTGTACACATTTTTACACTTATCAATATGTGCTTTGGTCCTTGATCCACCATGTTGTCTTTATTATTATTATGTAAAAGATTCAAACCTTGGGTTTCCCCAGCAAAGACAACATGGCGGGTCAAGGACCAAAGCACATATTATCAACATTATTATTATTATTATTATTATTTTCATCATCATCATCATCATCATCAACTAAATTAATGAGACAATAAATGTAAAGTATTATTTGTTTTTTTACTTGAATATATATAGGCCTACATATAGATTCATTATACTGAATCCCAAAATACAATTACTTGTCCTTAGAATTTTCCATAACCCAAACCTTATAAATAGATCTAATTAAGATGAAGAGAAAACATCTGCTTGGTACTATTTTTCAGTTAAATCTTCTTATATAAGAACTTGAACACTTGGCGTGATAATTAAATTTACAAGTACAACTCCCTTTTAGGGCTTCATCCACCATCCATTTAATCAATTCATTTACAATAGAGTAAGAGACTCTTTTAGAATTTAAGTTTCATTCAATGTTAAGTATTGGAACTTCTTGCAACTCAAAACTAAATAAGACTAGATGGTTCTAGAGACTCGTTCGCGATTTTAATCAGAAATCTACAGTTGAAACTCGTCGTCGCCTTCTACTACCTTCAAAAAAGAAAAAAGAAATCCTCTTTGCGCCTAAGAAAGTTCCAGTACTTCTGTGATAGATCCACACAATGGAGAAAAGACGAGTACACAATGGAAAGATGGGCAGAATTTAATTAAGGAGGACGAACAGCAATTGGAGCAGCTGGAAACCCTGGGAAACCAAGTAGACAGTTCGGGGAATGGGTTGTTTATCTTATGAAAGTTTTGTATTTTTACCCATTCGAAAAAATACGAGCTAGGGAAATGAAGTTCATGTAATCTTCAAATATATTGAACAAG
>JAFIDM010001028.1:56561108-56583074 GCA_023159025.1 Thereuonema tuberculata
TTGAAAATATGGGTTTTACCTGGGTTATTACTTGTTATAAGTGACATTTACTGCTTACTGTGATGGGGTGGTGAACTCATCGGTTGATTTGGCGTGGAATGACCCATATCCATATGTATAAAAAAGGAATAGGAAAGATTGGTGAAACTATCGCGGCATAAGTCTTATAGTGGGAGAGAATTTATGAGAGCCCTGAAAATTATACATGTTCCAATGAAGGCGAAAAGCATGGTTACATATTATTCATCGAGACAAGGCTTTCAGTACGACATCTACGCTGTTTGTATATCAGGACCGTTTTAATGTTAGTAAAATTGGATAACTTGAGTGTATATCCACTTGTATGGCAGCCTTCGTTAGATATGACTATGTTTAATTATTACATTTAATCATAACTTATTTAATGAAAACTCGCTTGGCTGCGGGTTGGAGATGGCGGGTCCTCGGCGGAGGACGGGAATTTTTCCACGCTTCTTTCTCCTCCAAACGGGCCCTAGGGTCTACCCAGCCCTCTATAGAATGGGTACCGGGTTTCTTTCCCGGGCGAGCGACGGGCCGACCCCCCGTCCTCAACTTTGTCCCGTAGGTTCTGAACACTGGAGCCTACCCTCCAGCTGCATTGCGCGGTCCTCTGGGCCTGATCGCAACTTTAACTTTAACTTAATGAAAACTAAATGTTGAGAAATCGCAGGTTTCTCAAAGCACGTGTCGGCATCGTAGAAGCTCTTAACTGTAACGTGACATTAAATGATTATGTATGAAATTTGTAGATATACGAACATATAACAAAAATTGTGGAACAGGTACAATAGTTGGTGGCATTTCCAATGTCATATTGCGAAGTAGTGCTTTCCTGCATTGCTTTCCTTAAACCAGTCTAACAAGGGAATGGTTAGGTTTGTCAGATCGAAACATCCCTTGAAATTTTTATCATTTATTCAGGATCTTAAGGAGTTGACGTAAACCAAATTTTAGCTCCTTTTTTGCACTGAAAGGGGGTTAAAAAAATTGTAAGAGATGAGAGCTTATTGCACTACGGGGAAGCATCGGGCAGCTAATGTGACATTGGAAACGCCACCGACAGTCCCTTCTTTAAAATATTTTGGTTACAATGTAAGTTATGAAAATGAAATAGATATTTCTACTTAAATTCTAAATTACGAAAGAGCAATGAATGTCTTTAATAACGTATTTTCACTTACCCACTTTCCAAGTTAAAAAAAATTAAGGAATAATTTATATACATGTATAAAAGTCAAAGTTTGTTTGTTTGTATGTTCTCTTTACAATTTTACACCCGCAGAAAATATAGGCTACCTTGGAACCCGAATAACCACCTCCAGGGGAGGATAAGGGATGAAACAGCGTCACACAATGAACCTGGTGGCGACAATGGGAACTATACAAATATTTTTCTGCAACTGGTGATAATTCCTAAGGCTCAAATATTTCATTTTGCTGGCGTAATAATAATTATACGTAATCATGAAGCACTGTATCCATTATTCTAATTTTATTTTCAGTATTTCATTGGGAAAAGTGTTTTCTATTTCCGCGAATCATTGGGGGTGGGGGTATAAAAACGCTCTCCTATTGGCTAAGAAAAAGCAAAAAACATGGATGATACATGTTGTAGAGTTATGTTGAATCAAAGAAATCAGGAAGATTAATTTATATCATATACATACATACATACATACATACATACATGCATGAAGGATGCACTGGAAGGAATGGTGAACGGTAAAAAAGTTCGAGGCAGAAGAAGATTTAAGATGATCGACAACATTATGGTAAATGGATCTTATGTGGAGACGAAGAGGAAGGCAGAAAATAGGAAAGATTGGAGAATGCTGGGTTTGCAGTGAAGGACCTGCCCTTGGCAGAGAACTATGTATGTATGTATGTATGTATGTATTGGCTAAGATGATTTGTGACGTATGTATTGTCGAAACAAAGGAATGGCCGATGCGCTTCTTGCAACTTCCCCATGAGAAAAACAAACAAATAACTAAATGTCTTTTTTCGAATTCAGTTATACTTTACCCCTTTATTGTTATATTTCATTTGTTTTCATTTCAGGAACTAATTTAGTTTTTATTTTCATTTATATATTTTTTTTTTTAGATCTGTATTTGCCTTTTGTCTTTTCAGCAATTTATCATTTTTTCAAACCCTTTTTTCTGGATTTTAACTTATATTTATTACATTTTTATTTTGTTTTTGGTTTATTATTTATGATTTATGGTTCTAGTTTAATCTGATTTTGTTTGCATAAGTTTGAAATTTATTTTTAATTTTCTAATTCCTTTGTTATCATTTTGTTCCAATTATTTTAATTTCCTTATGATTATAAATGTGATGGCATATGTTTGTAAATTTCTGTATATTTATTCTATATCAAGTTATTTTGCTTAATAAAAAATTTCCAAGGAAATATAAAATTTACATAATTGAAATACCTTCTAAGATCCCGGGCGTTGGCAAAAAAAAAAAAAAAAAATTAAAATACTGAAAGTTTTAATTTTTATTAATACCATTAGCCTGATATGAAATTATAACCAGATCGTCTTAATTCGGAAAAAAAAGAATAAATAAAAATTATAATGTTAAGCATTCAATTTCTCCGCTGTTGGTTTTCTTTTTTTTTCCCCCTTAACTCCCAAACGAAATAATACCGCCTTAGAAAAGACTCATTATCTGTTGTCAAAAATCTGAATGAAGATATAACCACATACACTGTCCGGCCATTTTATTACGTACACCCCTGCTGTGCGTATGAATGTCTGGACCCGTCGTGTTTCACAACAACTCTTCAAGCCCGTGGGGGCAGTGTCCACTGTGTGGGGACGTTTCCTGGCACACGTTGGGTCCATTGATACCTCTGGAGGCACGTCAGGATGCTAGAGTGTACCTAAACATCGTAGCTGACCAAATGCAACTGTACATGTTTACAGTTTATCCTCATGTAATTGGCTACTTCCTAGGATAATGCGCCGGTGCACAAAGCCCGCCTCACTATGGGATGGTTTGAGAAACATGACGATGACTTTTCCTTGCTCAATCCCCGGATCTCAGCCGGATTGAAAATCTGTGGGATGAGCTGGAACGGGCTGTTCGCTCCAGGCCTTCACCTCCATCAAATCTTCAGGAACTGCGTGACATACTCATGTCTGCATGGTACACAATACCTCAACAACGTTTTCAGCATCTTGTGGAATCCATGCCTTGACGAATTCAGGCTGTTTTGGGGGCTATAGGAGGCCCATAGGTAGATGCACCTAATAAAGTGGCCGGACAGTGTATATATGTTGATTGATATATATATATTTCTTACATTAGCATTTAATGTCACGATATAAGAGTTTCTATGATGCGAACACGCGATTTCTCAACATTTAGTATTCATTAAATACGTTAATAATTAAATGTAATAATTAAACAAGGTCATATCTCAAGAATGCTGCCATACAAGTGGATAAACACTTAGGTTATCCATTGTACTAACATTAAAACGATCCTGATATACAAATAGCGTAGATTTCGGACTGAAACCTTGTCTCGATGAATAATATCTAAATCTAATCATTAATATCTAACCATGCTTTTCTCCTTCATTGGAACACGTAGCAATTGTTGGACTTGTACAAATGCTACAGTATTTGCAACCTTACGAATTTTCACCTTTAAACTTTATTTCCATTGATTACAGTAATTTAGTGAAATCAGTGACGTTTCAATAGCACTCAACAGCGATGAGCAAAAGCTGTTGTGACGTCACAGCTGAAGCAATATGGCAGCCAAGCGTTTCTAGTGGGTGTGGTCAAAGCCAACTTTCAACTCGCAAATTCGGGTATTTGTCGATTTAAAAAAAAAAAAAAATATGCCCGCCATTCTGTCATTGTTCGCATCTATTTAAGTAATTTTTTTTTAGCTATTATCCCCATTGGAACAATTAGAGACGATTTGATGTGATAGGGTTGTGGAGAAGTAGAGAAATAGGACTCCCCCACCCCCAACTCCTTTCGGGACAAAGCCGGGTACTTTAAGCTAGTACTGTATTATTGGCAAGACCAGTGCTTGTGTTTGGCAGTGAAGCATGAACAATAAGAATGCGCGGTAAGAATAAAAATTATGGCTTATTAGATGAACTTTTTAATAAAAATTTTCAGCTGGCTATATCAAATTAAATAACAATAGAAATACAGAACTTTTGCAGGAATTAGGAGTTATTTCTATTTTAGATAAAACTGATGCATAAAGAGTATAATTGGAAACGTTCTATTCAGCGCATGGATAGAACTCGCATTCCTCGACAAATTCTTTCTTATCATTATAAAATACAAGACTCCCTGAACGATCTCCTACACTGGGAAGAGACCTAAAGGACCCCTCGGCCTGATAGGAAGAAGAGGTAATATGGCTATTTATTTCAAAATCTAATCAGATCTAGAAATTACGAATGTTAACATATAAAAACAATCAACAGTCGATGAGTAACGAGAATCTCCGCAAATGCACTTCCTGATGTGAGTCTTAATAATATCTCACCACCTATTCGATTGCAATTGTTCAGGTAAAAATAGGGTAAAGGCAATAATTCTTTCTAATCCTTAACCTAAGTTTCATTTGAATTGCAGTCAAATATATTTTTTTTTTATATAAAGTCTGATAAGAGAATAACTTCATAAATAACTTTATAATTTACCGCCTTCATCAGCCATCTTTTCCATTATCATAAAGTTAATAAACATAATTATTATCTCAATTTTATCCTCACAGTGGTATGAGTCATTGCAAAACTGTACGTCTTACCTCGAGAGACATTTGAATGATCACCTATTGAAGGTCCAAAAGAGGAACTTTGGTAACGCGAAGAAACAAAATATCGTTATAATAGGACCAAAAACACACCTATTTCAATGTCGTGACTATATTGCTATATTTCCCTCTGCTTAAAATAATTACTGCAGGTATACTATTCACACAACTAGATTAAGTACTTATTAGTGCAGGTATAACATGCCACCGTCGGATGGCGCTAGTAGACAACAGATGCGTTTTGCATGGGAATGACTCATACCACTGTTTTTGGCATGAGCGATTTATATTCTAAGCACATTTTCGTGCGATTCTCAGCGTTCGAGTTCACGCACTTCCCTTGTCAGTAGTCACACTTACAGCAGTAATTCTATCTAAAAAACCTTTTCGCATCGAGAAAGTCCTCCCGATCTGAATGTGGTTTTGATCCCAAAAATTCTGCACGAATATTATTCCCTTTACGGCTTTTCGTTATTGCCATTATTTTTCTAATTTTTGATGTTGAAATTACCCTCTTACCTATCATTTTAACATTTTAATGAATAATGTATCATTTTTGAACTTTGATTGTAACAAAGATTGATTATAACAATTTAATAAAACCTTAACTAATCATAACCTTCATCTATTTATTTAATAACTATTATTCTTCCTAAGTGCCTAATAAAGCTAAAAGAAGAGTCTTGTTTTTCCTTTCAGTCTGGTATGGATGGAGTGCTTCTGCTTGCCTTTGTAAACCGGTCTTCTTCAAGACCTTTATTGACTTTTAGGGTTATTCCGATAAATTTATCTGATTATCGTGAAGCATTCGAGGATAATCTAATGGGTTAGGCTCCAGGGACTGAGTCTTAGTCTTGCCTTTCATTCGTAGAGATATTGTTCAAACCTTAGATCCAAAAGAGGTTCAAGACCCATTTGCTTCCATAGCGCTCATCCAAGCGAGGCATCGTTAGTATTTAACAATAAATACCGAAAGGAAAACAAAAAAAAAATACACACACACACACACGCTCAATCACAAAAAAAAAACCTCAAAAAGAAATACAAAGGCAATACTGACCCTTATTGAATTTTATTTGTAACCCATATTTTACTAATCCATATTGTTAGCTGGCTTAAGTTTCAAAATAACGACAGGCTTAATATAAATTCTCTACTATACTTCAGTCTGCATCGAAAATAAAATGTAATTGACTGAGCAAGTAAATTTTTTTTATTATGGTTTAGCATTTTTCTTCTCTGTTTGTCTCTTCGTATCAAGCTAAAACGCCTAATCAGATTTCCATGAAATTTGGTAAGTGTTTGTATGTTAATTTGCAGGTAAATTAGCGCGAGAAGGCGACAAAAAATCCCACAGAAAAGTATTAGGAAGTACACAATGGAATTCTGTCTTATTTCTGTTACTGCTTAGCCAGACGAAAGAGACTGGTCACGTGATTTACTGGTCGCTGCGACCTCTTTCTCGGCGTGAAAATAGGGGAGATGAGTATGTGCCGACAAGAACAGAAACAAACGAGTATAAAGGAGTGAAGCATAAAGTGAAACATTACTGCATAAAATTCAGTTTAAAATTAACGCGAGAATAAAATACACACACACACAGAATAAGAAATACATGTATAATAAACTTTTAGAATGTAATTCTCCCCTTCGGCTTGTTCCATTATTTTGGCAGTGTGCTGCCAAACCCAGTCTTGGGCAAGCAGTAATGTTCATTGTCTTACACAATGGATATTAATCCTTTTATCAAATTGCCAATTTTGTGCGTAGTTTGGCATGATTAAAATGAATCGCTTTAATTTACCTGCAATGACCTATTTGGAAAAGATCTCAAATAAAAAAGTTAAGTTTGTCTCTGTCCTAAAATCTGCATACTAAGTTTCAAGAATATTGTGGTGATGTTTCGGTCACTGGTTCGTGGAATGAGAGATCAAACTGTAATAGAAGAGAGTGAGAGCTCTAACTGAACTTTTTATTCAGGGAATCAGGGGTTTAAATAAACTTATTTACAGGGGCTGCGATTGGTTGGCGTGCTTTTATAATTGATTGGGAGATTTAAAACAAACGTTTCTTTAACTGACTTTTAACTGAATCTATAATAGAAGCGAGTGAGAGCTCTAACTGAACTTTTTATTCAGGGAATCACGGTTTTAAATAAACTTATTTAAAGGGGCTGTGATTGGTTGGCGTCCTTTTATGATTGATTGGGGGATTTAAAACACACGTGTCTTTAACTGACTTTTAACTGAATCTTTAAATTATAACGAATCAGATGAGAGAAGCACGCCAACGGGAAAATTTGAAAATACACAAAACAGAATTAACGGTTAACAGTAGAATTTGAATGTACAATAGGTTACTAAAAAATATATAATGATAAATAGAATAAATGGATAAATATGAATATATAAAAATCAATACAACTATAAAAATCATTACCATATCCATTCACAGGTTCAAAAGTTATTTGGGGAATAACTAAATTATCCCTAATAACTATTTACGGATAACTAAACTAATCCTAAAGTTTTTAGGGATTCGTTAAATCACCCAACGATACATCGCTGCACAAATTGAGTGACTTAACTTTTCATCTCTGAATACCTTTTGAAATTTCATCAAATATTTCTGTGAAATTCATGGAAGATGGCGTCTGTCTCAGTTATCTTTCGGAAAGACAACCCCTACGATCAATATATAAGTCAACAATAACACTTCATCCAGTTGAGGTGAAGTACACGATTAGCGATTCACAAAACAGCTGTTTCTCTTAAGCCAATGATTACATGGTTGACTACTCACAGACAACCGAAGAGATAAAGATGACGTCATCGTTTTGGTCTCATGAAAGAAAAGAGCAATCAGTGACAAACACAATTGACGAGATAAGATTACAGTTTATGAAAGCAATGAAGGAAATCAGTGATAGTGAAGAAGCTATTTTAAAACTCAGCATTTTCGTTCCAAACTACATTTATAGATAATTTATAAATAATTATGCAAAATTCATTTTAATATTTGATCGCAGTACACTTGATATATAGAAGAGTTGTAGTTACATGAGAAAAAATATAGATGAAAATAAATGAAGAGAAAATCATTTAGAATAATTTTAAATCTGTTAATATAATTATTCTAAATTTTTATAGATAAATGAATTTTTTTTTTGTTTACATATTTAATCACTACTGAATATGCGAAGTCTCACTATTTTACTGAACATTTTGTCAATTTCAAAAATCCAATTGAAATACAGAAACAGGTTTTTATAACTTCGATGTTTAGATATACAGTAGAACCTCATTATAACGGACCCTATTATAACGGACGTCGCTTATAAAGGACAGTTTAAAAAAAAATTGTAATAATAATAAAGGATGCTTATTTTTATCTGACGAGTTTTACATTTCCAACCATGTGTGTTTGAAAATGTGTTTGCATATTATGAACACTTTCGGCACCTCCGTCAGTTATTAACTGAAGAAATAAGCAGTAAACAAACCCAGCAGAAAATATTTTTTTCAATCCAATGAATGTAAGCAATCAACATGAACCAGGACCTTCTTGTTCTAAAGATTAAGGCAGTTTATACGTACACATATATTTCAATTCAGCCTACTACGTTGAAGGTTGTTTTTTTTTTTTTATATAATAAACACTTTTTGTAGCTAACTATTGTACTTTCATTGATGTACACCCTGCTGCATTACACTCCTTTAAGAATTATTTGTTATAAACCGGACTTTCATTAAAACGGACAACCTTCAGCCCCTATTAGTCCGTTGTATGATGGTTCTACTGACGGTTCTACTGATGGTAATGAGGTTCTACTGTATTCTATATTTCTGTACAATAATATTTAGCAGAAGGTTTTTATATCAATTATTTGGAAACATTATAACTAAATTAGCAAGACATAGACTTCAACTATAGTGTTAAGTTATGATATGTTGTGTTATGTTATGTTATGATATGTTATGTTATGTTATGTTATGATATGTTATGTTATAATATATTACGTTATGTTATGTTATGTTATGTTATGTTATGATACGTTACTGAACATAATAATTGATATTCAGCAATTAAAATGATGAGATGACATTGATTAATAACAATGCAGCATGAGAGACGAGATGCTTCTTTCCAAGAGCACTTGAGCTCAGTGGCAAAAGCAGGGATAAAGAAGGGCGGTTTCGGAAAGATGTATCTTTCAAAAAGTGCCAGTTTTACATAAGGGATGAGGAAACAAGAAGATGGAAAGGACTTTCCATAATGACAAAATTAAGCAGATGAAGATCATCGAGGATCTGAACTTCCACGAGAGACAGAGAGAAATTTCGCATCAGGGATTAAGTCGTAAAGTCGCCAGAGGGAAAAGTGTTGGATCTTGGAAACAGAGACATCTCGGATCCAAGTGAGTTATCCAGGGTGAAATACATGAGACGAACATGTAGGAAGGTAAATACAACTTCAATTTAAAGCATCTCATCTGAAATCGGAATTGTATTAAGACTAAAGTTAAGGAATGTGAAATTACTATAACTTAAGTTTTTGATTGAACATTAATACAGAACATACAAATCCTATACTTCAATTCTTTAACTGCTATTCTTTAACCTGCTATAAATGAAGGAACTACAAGAACATGAAATATAGTTTATTCGTTATTTTCTCGAAGATTACCTTCAATAAGCAGTAAGGTTTTCGACAAATCCCTTTACCATATAAGAGATCTGTTATGTTATGGAAGGGAATTGGTATAAATGCGGAGAAATAAAATCAATCAACAAAATGAATCAATTAAAAACGGAATCTGAAAATTAAACAATAAAAGTTGATATTTGAGTATGTTACAACAATGTAAGGAATCACATTCACATTATTTTTACACTGATTCTCGAACTGTTTCCAACAGTTCAGTTTTTCAACAGTAGATGTCGCTGAGATACCCAGAATGATTAAGTCATTACTAATTGTCACTTCCCTTTTACAAACTTTCGTTAAGTCTGCCTAGATTAAGTGTAATCTGCAATTAAGATTAACACATTCACAGGAACTTTTTTCTTCCTGCTGCTATTTTCAGCGGCCCCTAGGTTACAGGCTCTTGCTTTTATGCTTGCTGAATGTCACACTCTGTAGTGGCCAAACGGTTAGAGATATTAGAACGAAACCTTCACCATTGTGTCCAGCATCCAAATGTAGGTGACCACGCCCAAAAAATCAGACCTCTAGGACCACTCCCTGACTGTAAGTGTGGGGGGGAGAGTCAAAAGTGGTCGCTTCCGATAAAGAGGAAAACGGCGATAGACATCCCCCCAATATCGACCCTTCTCAACACATGTTGTTTATAAAATTGTGCATGAAATGTAACGAAGTAGGGGAACACGTGGCGTCATTGTTGCCCAGACAGGATTATTGGTATTGGCTGTTGGACATTCTTTATTGTTATTATTAAAACTGGTAAATCAATTTTTTATTTTCTTTTATTTTAACAAAATTTGGCTTAGTCATTTAAATTATATGTGGTCTGTTGTGGAAGTCATGGCTTTTAAAAAATGAGCTTAGAACGTCTTTTTCAATCTTGTGTTTTTCAAAAATTTGAGGGTGTTTCAAAAATGTGGCATTTGTTTTACTTCCGTTAATATTGCCTCAATTTCGACGAGCCTATTCTTTTAGGGCAGAAGGTTGCCATTATGTTTCATAATGAGAAACCGCAGTGCTGTCTACTATGAAAGTGGTAAATCAATTTTTTTTTTTTATTTTAACAATATTATAATATTATTTTAACAAATAAACCGATATTCAAATTACATGTGGACTGTTATGGAAGTCATTGCTTCTAAAAAAATTAGCTTTGAACATCTTTTTCAATCTTGTATTTCTCAAAAATGTGGAATTTGTTTTACTTCCGTGAATATTTCACGCGTCGCAACTAGTAATTTAATAATGGATGAAGCGAATACTGAAAAACTTAAAAGATATTTGCCTATGTATTCTTTTAAGTATTCTTTTTATAATTAAAAATTTGTCTAAAAACATTATTCAAAATGGAATAACTGTTGGCAAGCATAGCATTTATGGTCTTTGGTTTTTATGTTACTTAATATATGTTTTTTTTACATTAAAGCAGGAACAAATTTCAACTGAAATGCTGATTTCATTACAGCGAAGACATTTTCGTAATTGAATTTGTGGTGGAATTTTCTTTCTCTTAACTTTTCTCCTTTTTTAGTAGAAAGTTTTAGGTTGGAACAAAATTACAAAAAAAATAAAATAATATCATATTACAGGTAAATGTCGTTCCTGTGTATTCTAGTTTGTTTTTTTAATGAAGAGTGGAAAAAAACTCATTTGAACATATTAACGTCCTCATCAGATTGCAAGCAGTTGTCTCAAGTGAACGAAGTTGGGGTTATTTGAAACACAGGAAAGCCTAAAAACTTGTTAAAAAAACGTAATTGCTCATTATGTTGTTGTTGGCTTACAGAACCTTACCTGTTGATCTGATTTTTACCAAAATCAACAGGGACCTTCCTCATAAGCAACAGACCACAAAAAAGAAAGTTTCAGCTTGCTAGATAAAGAGTTTCTGTATCTTGATCACGGATGGGACGGACAATGGATAGTTTTAGCCTCTTGCTCCTTATCGAGAGGCCACAGCGTGTATATCGTCAAAATCAATGCCCGTAAAGATGAAAGAATATATCGAGTACTTCAAATATATATATTATGGGTTGAGGGGCCAACACTCAACCAATTTCGATATTTGACACTGTTTTAATCGATTTCGAGTATTAGTTTATTAACTTCCTGTTGTTCGATGCTCTTGTGGTACGATGCATAGAAAGGTACAATAGAAATCTAAGGATCCGTAGTTCGAAACTGCTGAGGGAAGAGCTTGGTTGGTTTTTTTCTTCATTTTTTTCTTTTTTTTTTTTCCTTTCATTCCTTACTTTTTTTATGATTTTTTTTTTCCTTCTTTAAATTTACGATAATGTAGGTTTAATTTTCTTTTCCCAGTTTTGTTATGTTAGGCTGAAAGGAATATATGATTAAAAGTATTCAATTTTAGCTTAATAGTATGCATATATACTATTAAATTATAATTGAATATCTTTAAATTTCTTATCCATCAATTTTAATATTCAAGCCTTAATATTAACAAAACCTCACGAAGGAAAGCATATTGGTGCAAGAAACAAAAAAGATAAGATTAAAAAACAGTTTAGTTGCATAATGATATATATCTTATACCCATAATATAAATAAAAACCGAACAAAGTAAGTTAATAAGCTAATACTCGAAAATCGAATAAAACAATGTCATATCTCGAAATTGGTTGAGTGTTGGCCTCTCAATCCATAATATATATATATAGGCTTATTTGAAGTACTCGATGTGTTCTTTCATCTCACAAAATAGCATTGATTTTGACGATATACACGCTGTGTCCTCTCCTTGTCAGTTGGAATCTTCTTTGTGAAATCTTACATCTAACTATATAAAAAGACAAGATCTCACTCATTCACACACTCATTCATTCATTCACTGACAGATCAACTCCCAGCCCAAACCGTTAGACCTAGAAAGCTGAAATTTTGAACAGAAGTTCCCTTTATGATGTAGACAAGGAATATGGCCGGATTTTGCGAAATTCCCACGGGTTCGGGAATAACGAGGGTTTATTGTCAATTTAAAGTTTCTTATTTCCGTAATTATTTCCATAACTATAATTAGTAGAGACTTCAAATTTGGCATGTAAGTAGGTAATTATAATCACTAAAACCCGTTTTACAGGATTTTTCGAAATTCCCACGGGTTCGGGAATAAGAAGAGTTTAATTTCGCTTGAAAGTTTTTCTTATTTCCATAATTATTTCCGTAACTATAATTAGTAGAGACTTCAAATTTGGCATGTAAGTAGGTAATTATAATCACTAAAACCCTTTTTCAGGATTTTTTGAAATTCCCACGGGTTAGGATAAAACCCCTTGCTTTAAGTTACAAAGTTAAAAGTTTGCTTCCGTTACTATTGTTAGGTTTCAGGAGTTGTTATCGTGACAATGAGACCTACACAAATATTGTTATGCAACACTTAGAGCTGAACTATTGTTATGCACAATAGCGCTACATACGCACCCGGTGGCGACAATGGGAACTATACAAATAGCGTTGTGCAACAATTGGAACTAAAATATTGTTGTGCCTAATAGCGACGGGATTTTCGGGTTAGGTATAGATTTGTAATAAGCAGATTTGTTTTTTACGAACTAGGAAAGGTTTGAAGTGATAGGGTTTTGACATTACAAAGTTCGAATCAGTGGTGTACACTGGGAGGACGGTGAGTGGATGGGCAAACATGGTTCAAAGATACTTCTACGAGATTTTCGGGATAGATATAGATTTGTAATGAGATCAGACCTTTTGCAGTTTGTTGTTCTGTGTTGTTTTTTTACCAACCGGGAAAATTCCAAGTGATCTCACAATTGCAATTTCTTTATCATCCACATTAGAACATTTGTTTTCTTTAACCTGAGTGAAGAACGGGTCTTTGGCTAGTCCACATACAAAATTTCAGTTTAGTAGTAATTGGTTTTTGAATTATCGGGACTTTGCTTTTCAAGGACTACAAATTTTGGCGTTTTTTGTTGTTTTTATTTTTTTTTGTTTCTAGCTTCTTATTTATTGATCTGATACTTATCAAATTCGATAGTTATCCAATCTGTACCTATCTCAAAAATTTCAGGTTTCTAGGATACGTAGTTTTTGAGTTATCGTGATGACAGAGAGAAATTAATATTTCAACTTGAAATTGCGTTTTAAAACATATTTATTCTATTCTCTTTTCCGATTCATATTAAGACGCTTTGCTAACGTTAGACCAAGTCTATAGCATTTTGATGCAGCTGCCATGGGGATATTGAAAAAAAAATCTTATAAAAATTTAAACTCAACAGGGCAGCCACGACTGACATATATGACTATCACTGTTATATGCTTAATAAATAATATTAACAAAAAGATAACATTTAACTAATAAATATCGTTTTCATTAATCAATTTACGGGAACGAGTAGTTAACGTTGACAATATTTCTTATTAGAGAGTTTTTGCCATAACGTGATTTATATACGGGAAACGCAAATGTCACGTGAACGAATACGGTAATCACAATAGCGGGCTCTGTCATGAAGAGAGTTTTTGCCATAACGTGTCAGTGGACACGGTAAGCTAATAAACAAGATGGAAGACATACTTCAGATCGCTGCATTTGGAGGCATTGACGATGATTTGCTTTAGGATCTAGTGTTACACAATATCCTGAGAGAAAGAAACATTCAAATTCGAGAAAAGGAACATCCAAGGTTGAGTTTAAATGAAATGAATGATGAGGAATGTCGATTGTATTTTCGTTTCGAAAAAAACGATATACAGCGACTAGCAGATGGCTTAAATTTACCAGCAATAATTGAAAATGAATTAAAATTGAAATGAAACTTCGCGCAAGAGTATCAAGTCGTCATTCATGTTAAATCTAATTCTCTAAGGTTTAAAGGAACTCATGTTTCCTACCGTAAAGTGATACGCTATTCGAGAAAAGTTAACGTATCACGTTAACGGACAGTGACGCATGCGCAGAATACCAGTCATGTGACTTTAGCGCTACCGTATAAAATAGCGATCTGGGCAAAAACTCTCTAATATCACATCGCGCCAGCACCGTACTTAACATTACTGTTGGTTGAAAGTCGTCTTGTCAGATCATGGCCTTCTGAATACTCTGATTATTCGTAGTTAGAAGGCCGTGGATCTTTCAACAAACTAGCCGTTATGCTTACTTTCGAAATAGCTTATCGTTAGTAGTAGAATTCAATTATAACTTATAATAAATGTTCTGATAAAAAGGAAGGAGTTAAATGTAATTCTTCATGTATGTAAAGTATGTAACGATAAAAACCCAAGAATTCCACTGACGTTTCACTGTATTTGTCCTTTATTTGTTCCAGACAGTAATTGATCTGCCTTTTTTTTTTAATACGTCGTTGTTTGTTTGAACTATTAGTTCATCAAACGAGGCCAAGCTTTCTCTCAAAATTAACTTAATTAAGAAGCTAATCTTAATTAGGTAACTTTCTGTGTAATTGAATCTCATTGTTTTCGTTGTGATTTTATGTGCTGCACATTCTGCAGACAACAATTATGGACTTTGTGTCTCCGATTTTTAGTCTATGTATTTTTTTGTGTGTGTTCGTAAACATGTACCGCATTTGCGCAAATTTAAACCGCAAGGGTTTTCAAATATGAATTTGTATTAAGAGATTCATTCTGTACAATGAAGAGAGTAGCGCAATAGTGATTACATTCACTGCAGTTTTGATAACATTAGGGGCACTGGCCTGTAATATTATGATTCAAGTGCCTTTCGCAATATTAAGTTCATCCTCCCAGCATCCGTATTATATCTTGAGTTGCTGCCGCTTTGAGATAGTCTGGTTTGTTTGAAATGGTACATGTAGGGATCTTCGGTTTCACACTCTTAATAAGTACAGGGTAGCACTGGGTACACGTTTTCAGGAATGTCAATGTCTTTATCATCAGGATCTTCAGATGCAACACTATCCTCAACAGCAGCTATCATTATTCCATGAAGTGTATTTTTTCCTTCAGGAATGTCTTCTTGAAAATCTATGTTATCCACTGCAAAATGAATAAACCTTTCAGGAACTACTGTCAGGATAAGGTACAATTCCCCATTGGCATTCATTTTAGCAACTACAGATTTTTTGTTTACTATTTCCCGAATACGAGAAAAGTGTTTATAGAGCCCTACAGATTGAATAAAATTCACAAGATTGGAGCTTCCAGTCAACTGGGAAACAGATAAACCAACGGAAACTTGGAATGAAAGTTCAAGCATAAGCTTATTTGCATTTGAAGAACATCTTGCGACCTGGAAATGTGATAAACACTCGTACATCAATGTTTGAGACAAACGACTACCCCGAGCATTAACCTTATTTGCACGTTTTGCTTCTGCAGTGATACCACTTTTCCAACCAGGCACTGTTTAAAAATACAGACTCGTAATTCAGGTATCTGCTGCGAGTCATTTTTCAAACTGCCTTCAAATGACCAGCGCGTTGCATTCATTGCTACCTTTCTTATAACTTTGGCTGCTGCAAAAAGTGTCTTGAATTGCTCTTCTACAGTATCATCCTCAACAACAACAACATCGTTTGTACTTTTTAGACATACTTGTTCTCATTCATTTTTACGCTTTGGATTAGAAAATTCAATAAAATTCAATAAAATCTTCAATGAAATTCTTAGTTCTCTTCTTGACTAATTTAGATCGATGGATCAAGTCCATTGGAGTAGCACACATTAACATAGGTAGTATACAAGTCAGTCATGCAGGTTACATTTCCTTTTTCAAGGAACTCTTCCAGCATACTGATAAATTGAGTATCGGAAGCCACGACGGCTGGCAACCTGCAGCTTGCACTTCTTTCTTTGAATGACGTTTGTCCTATTTTTGGCCCAGCATGCCGCGTGGTACAAAATGTCAACTGCATGGGCATCTGTGGGGTTGATATACTCATTTAGTCGAAGACGCCATACGTTGTTTCTACTAAACTCAACTGCTTCTCTGAGCTTAAACCCTTCCTGTGTTGTAAGAAACATGCGCAGTGGGTGTTTCCGTGTCGAAAAAACGCAATTGTTTATTACACCGTGATGATTGTTGGCGTCGTTTATTGAGCCAGAGACTTCTTCAAGAGGATCTTCAAGAGGATCTAAATCCAATTCATTTTCCAAAGACAAAAATCGTTTTTCCACCGTTTGACGTCTCTTCTTATAGGTCATATTTTAATAGCAACTTAGATGCCATTTGACGTCCATAAATAGTTTAGTCTATGTTAACGTCCAGCTGTCGTGAGTTTTCTACCAAAGCATCACTGTTTAAAAAAATCATCTTTGTAAGTTATAATACGTACACTGCTCATCTTTCTAAGCTGAATAACTGTATAATGTTTCTGATAGGTCAATATTAGTCTCTTCACTAACATTTTCCACAAATATGTCTTTGCCTTCTTTCAACATAGTACACATATGACACTGCGCCTTTTAGAACTAACTGAGATATCTGCTTTTGCTACAGAATTCATATTACTGCCTCGTCATATAAATCAGTATGCACCTGCACCAAAAATATAATAATTACATTTTCATTATAAACTATTTTAAACTTTTTTTTTAAATATGGAGCAGTATATGATAGGAATTAGTATTACGTTTAGATTTACAAAACAGCACTTATCATTTAACAGGCGCAATATGTATTTGTTAAACGTCTTCTTTGAACCATTAAAAATTATTCCAGCTATTTTGCTACGTCAATTACTTTTAATTTGATACCCAACCTGGTTTGTTTAATTTCTGGAGAAAAAAGTATTTCCGCCATACTGAATCCAATATGGCATTTTATTCATTTAGGAATTCAAATTTAAATTTAAGAAAAAAAAAGATATCAACTGAAGAGTCTTGTACGTTTACTTTTTTATTCGTTTTTTTTTTAATTAATAAGTTATAATGTCCTCTCTAATAAATGTATTTAGATGGATTTTCTTGAAACTTGATATGTATATTTTGGCTTGAATATGCAATCTAACTTTTGTAGTTGAAATGTTCAGTAGTGCCTTTGTCGAGAAATAAGCGCGGGAAGGTGATAAAAATTTCCGCAGAAAAAAACACTAAAGCATAACATTAGAAAGTAAAAAAGAAAGAAATTTAACGTGCTGTGAGAATCACTGAATAAATTAATAAAGAAAAGGAAACTCAGCACTTGCATAAGAAAAGAAATTGCCTTTCTGATTAGATTACGGGAAGGAATTGGGAACGAGCGATTCGTCCTACTATGGACTCATCAGCCCAATGATAATATAAAGCACCGTTGCATCTCGAGTATCCTAATTTAAAAAAAAAAATTCAAAAACAAAAAGGAAGAAAGATAGATAGACATAAATAATATATCGGAAGGGCAGTGGTGCCTCAAAGAAAAAATACACAATGAAAAACTCACCAATGAAAAATTAGTGAGAAAATTAATATGCCAGCAGTGTGCAGGCTTCAATGAATTTTTTTAAAGCATAAAAATTCAAACTGAGCATTTGAATTACAGTAAAACCTCTTTAAGTCGTCACCCGGATAAGTAATCATTCCGTTTAAGTCGTCGTTTTTCTTTGGTCCCGACAAGGTCTCAGAGGGTTATTTTACATTATTATGTATTTTACCCGTCACCAAATTTAATTCTGCTCCGGATAACTCGTCACCCTCAAAAATGGCCAAAAGCATCTTTCTTCTCCATTTTGCATGCCATCGTGTTGTATTTTCAGCCCTGCCCCTTCACTTTAAGAAAGCCAAGGCTTCACGGGGAATTTTCGACCATGTCTGTCCTTTCATTCCTTTCCTACCCCTTCGGGTTCTTGGAATCTCGCTGCTAATCATTCAAAGCACACTTCTCGATGCAACTCTGTCGAGTGTAGACGTTTTTCTTGACCGCTCCTGAATGTGACTTCATTTTATAGCGAGTAAGCCCCGCTCTAAGAGCTATTTTCTTCTATTGCAATTTCGTGATTCGATTACGTTTTTAACATGCAAGGGAAACGAAAACTTATCTCGTTATATTTTAAAGAAAAAAAAGATTTAATTGCACTTTTTGAAAAATCAAATTTTTCGAAAACAGCTTTTGCCTAAGAAAATCATATTACATTCAATGATATTCTTTCATTGAAACAAGTAATTGAAGAAGCTGACTGCAAAGACAAAAGAAAGAGAATGAGGAAATCGAAGTTTGACGAGATCGAGGAGGTTTTAGTTCGATGGCTAAAACATGCCAGATCGCAAAATGTGCCGATTTCTGCCGTGATTCTCAAAGAAAAGGCCATGGAAATTGCTAAGGAGTTGAACATTGAAGATTTCGGCGGCAGCAATGGTTGGCTGGAACGTTTCAAAGACAGACATTGCCTTTCTTTTAAAACGATTAAAATGTGTTAATTATAAAAAGTGTTTGTTTTGTTTTTGTTTTTGTTTTTTTTTCCACTCATTCATTTGCGTGTATTGATTTCTGAAAATCTTGTTTTTATCACCGAATCTTACAGCAATTCATGAAAATACTGTATTTAAGTGTTTTTTTGTTTTGTTTTTTTTTTTTCAAAAATTCCCACTCTGCCTAAGTTGTCAAAAATGTTTGGTCCCTTGAGTGACGACTTAACGAGGTTTTATTGGCTGATGATCGCCAACGAGCGTGAAACAGCTGTTCCAGGATATCACTTGTAAATGATTTAGTCTCACCCATTGTTATTATTAATAATTTAAATGCGGAGTTTGAATTTTTATGCTTTAAAAAAATTCATTGACGCCTGCGCACTGCTGGCACATTAATTTTCTCTCTAATTTTTCATTAGTGAGTTTTTCATTGTGTATTTTTTTTTTTCTTTGAAGCACCACTGTGCTTCCGATATATTGTTCATACTAGCCTCAGTACGGAGACATTGTTATTTACTATGACTTCTCCTGGCTGTTGATCGCCAACGAGCGTGAAACAGCTGTTCCAGGATGTCACTTGTGAATAATTTGGTCTCACCCATTGTTATTAGACATAAATAATGTTGACATTCGTAGCTTTACTTAAGTTGTAGGAACAGTTTTAGCTGCAAATAAGTCATTTGCTAAAAAAAAATATAGTAACAATAATAAAGGAAAAAGTTGGTTTCATATCGTATACGAAACCATTGTACACGAAACCACAGTGTTTTATTTTTAGCCACTTCCTGCGAGACAGGAAGTGATCGTTGACCGGAACTCGTATTTTTCCCCATTCCAATAAAGTATTAATCATGTCTGTACGACTTATTGTTTAAGCTCTAGAAATGGCGATGGATGACCTTTTTAAAGCTCCTAATCCTTTACAGTTTATGTATGATCGTTAAAAAAAAATAATAATAAAAACCTTGATTTACTTAAGTTGCTTAAATCCAATAAATATGGAACGTTCATCGGAAGCGCAATGGTACCTCAAGAGAAAATGAACAATAAAAAAACTCACTAATGAAAAATTAGTGAGGAAATTCATGTGCCAGCAGTGCGCCGGCCATAATGATTTTTTTTTTTTAAAGCATAAATAAAATTCAAATTGCGCATTTGAATTATTAATAAGTACAAGTGATAGAACGTACAAGTGATGTCGTCAAAACCACGTGACATGACATCACAGTTCAAACAGCGACTGGCTATGGTCGCTTGAAAACAGTCGAGTATTAAATAGCATGGGCTTGTTTGTCTTTGAGAACAAAAATAAAAAATCACCTGAAAGCAATTTTAAGACTTAAAGAAAGCCCACTTTAGTGGGAAGGGGGGTGGTTGTTCCCTTATTTTTGAGGCTGTAGAATTCGAAGCAAATTGTATTTTTTTAATATTTTTTCAGATTTTTACTTTGCACCGGATCACGAGATGTTGATTTTTATAAGTTAAAAAAAAAAAAAATACTATGCTTCCGCCATCGTAGGTAGGAAATGTATTTCAATAAGTGAAATTACAACTTCGCTATTGAAAAATAAACTGGAAATCAAAGATTGGGAGCGCAATGCCAGTACAAACCTAAAATCAAATATGCAAAAATACAGCTTGGAGCATATTGATAGTTTTGCTAAAATTCTCAAGAACTAAGGATTAAAACCCCCACTAAGATGGGCTTTCTTGAAATCTTAAAAAAAAACTGCATTCAGATCATTCTTTGGCCAAGAAGAAATAACGACAAAAAAACACTTGCTCTGGTACTGGGCTGTTTCATAGCAACCGTTGTTTGAACTGTGACGTCATATCACGTGATCTGCGACGACACCACTTCAACCGTTTATTTCAATCGTACCTAAGCATTCGAATTTTCCAATTGAGTCGGTCAATGCCCACCCAAGTCCAAAAGTATGGAAATTCCAGGTCAAAGCGTTTTAGGTGTCTTGAAGCATCAGTGCTGTGGTATATACGGAGCAACAACGTTTTAAGTCCATTACAACTGCCTTGCTGAGGCTGGCATTACGCAACATTGACAGCAATAATATCCCAAGTAACGAATCCAGACAGTTTTTCTTATTTATCTCAAAATAAAGTTACTTGGACTTGGGACGTTCTTGCATTGACCGACTCAATTGTTAGACAATACTGTTTTTGATCATCGGAAGCGCAGTATTTGGTGCCTCAAAAGAAAAAAAATCAACAATAAAAAACTCCTAATGATTTCTTAGGAAATTACCAGCCTCAGTACGAAACCTTGTTATTTTACTGGTGACAGCTCCTCATTGATGTTCGTCAAAGAGCGTGAAACCAGGATGTCACTTGGTAAACAATTTGGTCTCACCTATTGTTGAATATTGTTTTTGTTTTAAGGCTTTTTTTATTTTGTAAATTTGTATCATCGCTGATAAAAATGAGGAACTGATACCGACAAAAAAAAAACAAAAAAAAAAAAAAAAACCTCAGACTTTTATTTGTGTTTTTTTTTTCTGTTATATTGTCTTTTGTTCTTAAGAAGGCATGTCAAGTTTCAAGAGCATCCAGCAGTTGAAAAGTTTTTACCTGGAACACACATACTCTGCAATTTTTATGAATCTCCGATTCCTTGCAAAATAGCCTATATATAAAAGAAAAAAAAAACAAATTTATTTAAATTAATTCTAGCTAATAAGGATTTTTCTGTGTATTGACGTTGATGAAACTGCATCCATCATCTCGATACAGTTCATTAATGCGAATAGATAACCCTTACAGACAGTGATTAATACGTGGCTCTACGAATCGATGTTGATAGTGTATTGGTATGAATTCAGCAGTTAAAGCTTCTCGAATGAACACTAGTTTATAAAATGATTAGAATAACTGCGTTTTCTTTATCAATATTCAATATCAATATAAGTTTGGCAAATAATATATTCAAAATAGTATCTTTTAAAAATCTGACATAGTACAAAACAATAAGTTCTAGAAAGAATTGAATACCTAATTTCTTAAATATGTTCTTCCTCTATACAAGCATCTTTAATATTGTGGTTAAAATCAAGAAAGGGTTACTACCAAACCACAGTGCAA
>JAFIDM010001028.1:56583084-56607948 GCA_023159025.1 Thereuonema tuberculata
TTGACAGTATTTCTTACTAGGATAGGATTTGAAATAAAACAATTTTATATCCACCTACACCTATTCGTTTAACTTCATCTGCTATTTTATTTAAACGCTCTGCTAAAGTTATTTTCTAAATGTGAGCAAGTTTATTCCACATTTATATCTTGTAAATAATTTTACAAGATATCCTAGAAATGCTATTAATATAATAACACTGTTTCAATTCCCACAATATTTCGTCCTTCCTTGCAAAGGACTTCATCAGGTGGTACTAGAGGACAAGAAACTATTCTTCTTCCTCTACATTTCTTTAGGATTACAAACAAGAACTAAAACAAAAACTAAAAATAAAACAAAAATAAACTAAAAATAAAACAAAAAATAAAACAAAAAACAAAACAAAAATAAAATAAAAATAGAATAAAAAATAAAACAATAAACAAAACAAAAATAAACTAAAAATAAAACAAAAAATAAAACAAAAAACAAGGCAGTGCGGTTTAGCCGGCGGGCTGCCGTTGTGGCCGATGCGCCAGTATCCGGGTTCGAATCCCGGTGGTGGCATGGCTGTTTCTTTCTTCTTCTGTGTTTCGTCTGTTTCCCACCTGGGACTTACTATCTCAGGGTTATCCTGGACGGGGTATAATTCTCGTCCCCCCTTTCTTGAATTTCACTAGCCTCGCCCTGACGTTGTCAGGTTGAGCTAGTTACGTGGTCCCTAGTTGGCCAAATTCGATAAAAGGAAGGAAAACAAAAAATAAAACAAAAATAAACTAAAAACAAAACAAAAAATAAAACAAAAATAAACTAAAAATAAAACAAAAAATAAAGCAAAAATAAACTAAAAATAAAATAAAAATAAAACAAAAAATAAAACAATAAACAAAACAAAAATAAACTAAAATAAAACGAAAATGTTTTATTTCTAGTTCTTATTTTGTAAAGGAGTGTTATTATATTAATATGTTCTTCCTCTGCATTTGTAACTTTTCCTCTTTGTGTAATTTCTACCATCCAACAGAAACTATTAAATCTTTAGTCTCTTTATGTGTGTTCCTCCCATAATCACTTGAACTTCTGGATTGATCTTCTTGAAATTAAGTATGCATATTCGTGGACTAGGAACGATCTATTATATCTGAAATCTTTTCCAAATGGGTTCTTGTCCAGAAATTAGCACGAGAAACCTAAAGTTCCCACAAAATAAGAATTGGTATCTAAACAATGGCTTTCTATCCTAACTCTATTAATATTTCATTATCTTAAACAATAACTATTAAATCCGGTGCTTAGATTTCATTTAAACAATTGGGCTAATAAATAATGCGGACTTCATTATTGTTTTTCAGGAAATGAAAAATTCGGACTGTTTATATTCAATAGAATTGGAATAGAAATCTAAGATTTTGTTTTTCTCGTTTTCACGACTTAAAAAAAAAGAATAAAAATAAAATTCTATAGTTTTAATTTCTAAGAAATAACATTTTCAAGAAAGTAGGCTGTAAGATCTTTTAAACTTCTTTTTAAGTTATATTATCTCTTGTTCGACTGTTAAAGTCAAAATTTTTCATTTAAAAAAAAAAAATAAAAAAAAAATAAGTAAATCCGGATTATTTAAATAATTTTAAATCATATCAAAATGCGCCACTAGATGGTGTTGCCGTACTTCACTTGATTGTTCGCCAATTCTAGATGTAATTCACCTCTTGGTACTTTTTGCCCCATGAGCTGCACATTTCGTTTTCCTCCCGGAGCTTCCAGTGTATATTGTCTTTTGGGTTTCCGAGAGGTTCTTGTATTTTAAAATCCTCAGTCTTGAACACTATTCTTATATGTTTCTTCTAGAGGTCAATTCTATTCGTCGTTTCTTTGATGAATCGCAGGTCGTATCTATAGATGCTGGTTCTTTGAATTGCTCTTAATGGACCCGTCTTTCACGTGGATTCAACCATGACCCTTTTGGTTTTATTCTCCTTATAATTGTCCTTTTTACTTATATGTAAATATATATGTATATGTATATGTAAATTATACATATAATTTTCAGTATGCATTAAAAACAATAGAGATCTTATCACGTTCTTTTCTATGTTTTAAGGGTTCTTCTTCATGTGGCCACACAACAAATTATCATCGAAATATCTTAGACATAAGGTTGGTGCTGAGCTTAGGTCTTCTTTTTCGAACTTCTCCATGTATATATTATATTGACTGCTACTGGAGACACTTCTCTTTGACAGTAGAACTTACCGTTGAATTAGAAGTACGTATTATCAAGGTAGTAATTTGCCAACTTCTGTAGGGCCTCAAATAACCGATCTCCTGTAATCTTCATAGCTTCTGGTATAGAAATAGAGTAAGACGGTACAACAGAGACGGTTCAATTATCAGAAACGCTTTGTTTATTAAATATGAATATACGAAAATTGATTAACAAGTAAATAGATTGAAAGTAATAAATAAATATAGTAAAAAAATGTTTTATATGTAACCCAGTTGTACGTAGTTCTGGTTTGTGCGTAATTGTTTGTAGGTCCTGGCGAAAATTGTATTTAATTATATATAAATTATTTCTGAGATATACGTAACTGAGTTACACGAAATTCTCCTTTATACGTAGTATATTTTTGAAAATTAGATTGAATTGTACTTTATTGTCAACTATAGATATTCCCCAGGTGCACCGATAAACAGCTCGGCGTTTCGTATCGATATAAAATCATCGCGTTCATGAGGTTTCTGGACGACTTTTAATGAATTTTCATGAAATGAATTGAATGAATTTTGGCATTGATGAAACCTGTGTTCCCTTCATTTACTTCAGTCTCTCTCTTCTTTAAGCCATGGGTAATAGAAAGAATAAAAGTTACTCTTATAGAGAAAAAGTGAGATTCATTCGGGAAGTGAAAGACAACCCGCAAAAATCAAAAGCAGAAATAGCGAATATCTTAAATATAAGTTACACTACATTATGTGCAGTCATTAGTAAGAAGGAGTCAATTTACAAGAAAGTCAGGTTCAAAATCTGTAAAGCGCAGCCGTCAACAAGAGGAAAAATTTGCAGATGTGGTAAAGTGAGTGACAATGTGATGGGAAATTAGTGAAAATTTGGTGAGTCTTTTGCTTTTCATTTATCTTAGAACTGTGATTGTGTAATGGATATTTAGTATTTTATTCAATTTAAGGGTATTTAAATTCAGTATTTTATTCTTAAAACCTGAAATCAGAAAACCTATATGAAAATGAATACACTATTTTGAAATTGAAAGTTTAACAGTTATGCATATCATATGTTTAAAAACATGTATCTAATACACAAATGTTAATTACGAGTGTTCTTATTTACGTTTAATTAAAAATAAAGTTAAATCTGAGTTGTAAGTAATTTTCAGTTATGCGTAACTTAAAATTTTCCCCCTGAAATACGTATAACCAGTTTTTACTGTAATACTTTCTTGAACAATTTATTATTACATCTAAAGTAATAGAAAGTTTTATAGTGAAACACTATAAGAATTGTTTGAAATTAAAATTTTTTTAAAAGGTTTGATAATAAAACACATACAAGTTAACGTTACATTTAAAAAACATACAATTACGGGAAGCTTTTCGGATCCGTATAGCCTCCTTTGTCAACCTGCTATATACTGTTGTGGGCTCAATGTACACTACAACCTCGTTTATCCGGACTAACTAGGACCAAAGGCAATCCGGAAAATTGAAAATCCGGATCATCCGGGTAACATGGGTAATAAGCAAAACAAATCCTTAAATAAGCAGACTTACCGTTTATTACGATAAAAAACTATGTTGTAGCAAAATTACTCTAGTAAAGCTTTCTGAAACTCGACAAAAAGCATTTTATTACCATAATTTATTGTACAATCTATGCAGGAACTGTAGATTTAATCAAAATAAAAAGCGAATGTACTTATAGTTACGTTCTTGCTATCATATTTTAAAAATTATTTTCTATGTGAACATTAAATAAAAAAAAAAGTCTACAAATCTGATCCGGATTATCCGGAGATCCGGATCAACGAGGGCCGAATAAACGAGGTTGTAGTGTATATGGAAAGTCTTCTATTCATCCCTAGCGGCTTCTGCGGCTTCTTTCCTTCTTCTTTTTGCAATGAAAACGTTCTGAAAGACGTAGTTCATTGTCGTGATGGAAACGTCAAAAATTCCTGCTCAATTCATTTTACTTTAATCGTTAATTCCATCATTGATATTATGTGAACTGTCATGAAATAACTTATTTATTTTAAGTACAATTTCTTTTTTTCTTTTTTGTGAAAAACTGAATTTTCAAGTATTACTTACTTAACTTCCAAATAATTTGGTATTTGGTTACTAGGACACTTGATTTATGGCTAATGATGGGCTATTCTTCGCTGGAACTTTGCAGACCCGTTTGTCACATGTTTAATTGGTTTCCTACAGTTCTAATGATCTAAAGGGTTTTCACTGTAGAATGTACAGAGGGCAATTTGTTAGAAAGAGATAGGTCTATGTGTGGGTGCGGCGGTGGAGGCTGTGGCGCCGGCGAGGACTCTAGGAGCCCGTCATTAAATCGCCTTGAGGGTGGATGGGATATTTATCCATAAATAACAGAGACGACGCGCCCGGATACAGACGGATTACACGCCACAGAAACAAAAACGCTCTTTCCAATGGTTCACTGAGTTTTAAATTGTAGCCATTTGATACTTTTTGTATTTTTTTTAAAATAAAAAAAAAAAAAAAAAAAAAAAAAAAAACCACTTTGTTATAGAGAAAAGTCATTACGTTTAGTTAGAATTATAAAGACAATCTCCTAGCAATATTCTTTCAAAAAGTCAAGAATTGTTTTACAAATCCTAACATCAAAAGAAAATAAATAATAAGGTCGTAACAATTTTCAAAACAAAAATTTTTTTGTTGAGAAAAATAAAAAAAATAATGAAACATAACTGCAGTAAAACTTTTTTTCAAGGAGAAGGCTGTATTTTATAATAAGACAAATTTAGAAAAAATATTTATCAATATGTGAAACAAATAGTAAATTTTCGTCTACAGCTTTATTGTTTTATTAGAAAAAGAAATTGATAACCAGAAAATAAAAATAGTAGATTTTTCCAAATTCATTTTCATATATTTAACTTAGCGTAACATGTACTCATTTCGAAATATTTGTGAAGCAAAAACAAAAAAAATGAAAACTTAAAATTCGTATCGTATTTCTGTTTGAATATGAAGTTAATGATAATAACAAAATTTATTAAAATTAGACGTATATAAGCCGGAGCAGTGATCAGTTCCTTCACACTGAAGATGATCTGTTAACAGATCGTAACATGTCTGGACATTTTTAATTGTAAATACATTTTTATTTTTATCTTTTTTAAATGTGTGTTGGCTTAAAACAAAGAACTTTTTTAACAATTATTACACACGTTAAAAATTACAGCATAGACGTATATTTTAATGTTAATATATTATTTTAAGGTTATAAAAAAGGAGCTGAATTGCGTGTAAAGCTTACTTGTAAGTAAAGCAGTTGTAATTATTGAGCTTTACAAAATTACAATTTTGAATTAATATTTATTAATAGTTCAAGGACGTCTCCATTGGAATCTCCAACAACCAGTCCATCAAGGAGATGTTTCATAATCTAATCTTTTTGGTGCTATTTTCAGAGAACGGAGTAAACGTTTTATTTTATTATTTAAGTACTTATTGTCATATGTATTAATCATTTTTTTTTTTTTTTTCCTCGAAGTGCAGATAAAAATCTGGGTCTGTCAACAATCGAAAACAATTGCCAACAATTCAAATGTTCCCTCAAACATCGACGCGTAATTGTCCAAAAAATTAACCAAATTCATGGCGCCAGCCTTAGATCGCTTTAAGGAAATGGAAGAAGTCGAATTTGTATATTCCGATAGTGCAAATTGAATTTTATTCAATTAAAACTCAAGAATCACATACAAAATACTTATATATAGTGATAACGATGAAAAAAATTCAGTGAGGATTTTATAACGGTAAATAAAAAATATTAAAGACACATAATTAAGAATATTAATAAATCATTGTTCATAAAATCATTGTAATTTTACTTTGTAAAATCATCACAATTGGACAGAAATTGTAAAATAAATAATAAATAAAAAAAATCGCAAAATGAAATACAATTAGAACGTCCATTTTAATTGTACCATACTAATTGTATCATACTAATTGGAACCAAGATATTCAGTTAAATGAAGCAATTCGGATAATCAAACGTCCTGAGAATTCCAGTTTATACTTTATTTTTTTGTAATGTATTTTAAAGTATATATTATATATTACAAAAGTTAGTGTATCCCACTACAAGCCTTTGTGCCCTTTTGGGGGTCCGCGGTAGGTAAAGCTCCTGGCCAACGGGACTAAGATGAGGTCGGGTGGACAGGCCAACGCCCGTCCGCCTTTAGCCTCCGTCAAAGAAACCCGGTATCTCTTCAACAGAGGGCTGGGTATACCCTAGGACCCATTTGGAGAATAATGGAGCGTTGAAAAATTCCCACCCTCCGCCGAAATATGAAGTGCTACAAAAATAATTGATTTGGGTAATGGTTCGTAAACAACAACCAAGTCGTTAGTTTAAAGCAAACGTTGACTTTTAATTCCTGTAATGACAAATAACTTCATTTATTTATCTTCGAATAAATAATCGGAAACATACATTTGTATTTAATGGATTTAATGAATATGTAATAAGGGGGGGGGGGGGCATTTTTCTTATATTTATTTTTTAAAACATATTGACAATAACAGATTTCCCTTCTCCGCAAACGGTCCATAAAATCAGGGGTCTACTGAATATAAATTTTCAAGCATTGCAATCCACGGATTAGTGGGTGAAAGCGATAGGACAGATCACATAAATCTATATCTTTTGTTTAAGGTAAATATTTCAAATGTTATCTTTAGGCAGTTCTATAGAGAGGACACTATCAATGTAAACTTTCTATCGTTTCTTTGCTCCAACCGTCATCAAATAAAAAGTAGCAGGGAAATCAAATTTCTTTTAAGCCAAAGCACGGATTTAGAAAGCGGCCATTTAAGAGCGTCTTTAGCGAAGTGGCTCAGTTGTGGGCCATGAAGACGGCTTTATTCAACCGATGGAAACCATTTCCCGATTCCAGGAAAACCAGACAGAACTTAAGAGGAGCGTCGATGGAATGATTAGAGCCTCGGGATTGGAATATTTAAAGACGGAGTGTCCAGACCACAATGTCTCTTTCTGTCAACACACAACGGAAACAAAAGTACAAAAAAAAAAAATAAAGTTCCTCGAGAAGGTGATGTGGTTTTTTTTTTTAAAAGTCGTGAAAATAATACAAAATGGCTTTCTTTATTTAAACTGCAATATTGTGATGGTGTTTTTGGCCACTGGTTCGTGGAATTAGGACTTGAAGCTAGTGAGGGCTCTAACTGAACTGTTTTATTCGTAGAATCAGGGGTTTAAATAATCTCATTTACAGGGACTGTGATTGGTTGGCGTGCTTTTATAATTGATTGGGGAATTTAAATCACACATAGTCTTTAACTGAATTTTAACTGTATCTTTAAATTACAGCGAATCAGATGGGAGAAGCACGCCAATGGAAAAAGTGAATTAAAATAAACAAAATTAAAACGGTTAATTTGCTATTAAAACGGTTAATTTAGAATGTACAAAAGAATATATGCTGATTAATACAAAAAATAAATAGAATAAATAGAAATATAATACAAAGATAAATATGAATACATACAGTATACTCACGATATCTCGAAGTCGAAGGGACGCTAAAAAAAATTCGAGATAGCGAGTTTTCGAGATAACAAGGTCATAACCAAAACATAAAAATTCACTTAAAATACAAGATACAGAATAATATTCTAAAAATGAGTCTTGATGGATGAGAATAATTCTAAATATGTAATGTTAGTTAACAATAAGTCTAAATACAGCAATGATAATTTAATTTTTAAAAGTAGTCAAAAATAAATACATTAAATTGAAAAGAATTAGTAAAATACAATGAACTTACATTGCTAGAATTTCTTAAAAAATACCTCTATTTGCTTCGACACAACTGAACGGCGATTTTTCGGGAAAAATTCATTTTTTTCTTCGAAAAATATTCGACATAACAAGGTTTTGAGTGAAAACTCTTCGACATAAGAATTAAAATTAACATTAGATGAATATGTAATATCAAGGGGGAAAATAATTTTTCGACATATCAAGGTTTTCGAGATATCGAAGTTCGAGATATCGAGAGTCTACTGTAAAAGTTGTTACACTCATAAAAATCATTACAATATCTACGAAATAAAAATATTATCTTTTTTTTTTTTGGAAAATTACTTAAATTCCATTCCTTATTGTCCAAATCTATTAATTTTAATCGCATCAAAGCACGAGACAGTGGATTAATAACGGATTATTTTCCGTTGTTCAATGTCATTGTTTCGGCTTTAATAGGAAATTTTTTAGGGGATTTTAGTAACGTTCGCTAGCAAATTTTAATCAGGGACCTGCTCGTAAGTTTTTGTCAAATATAAAATTTAGAGCGTCTTGTATCCCGAAGATAGGCATATAAAGTTTAAGAAGATACAGTGATTAGTTCAATAGATATTACTGTTTCAGATTTTTATGATTACTGTCAGGTGACTTAACAAATAGCAACGGGATGGCGGGAAGGGGGCGGTAGTAAATCCAACACAGTAAGGTCCCACTTTTCAGCGCTTCGCTCATGCGGCGCTTTTCATTTAACCCATAACGATACGGCGCTTGATTCGTTTACTCGGCGCTTTCGGCATGACATGATGACGTCACTCTTGTCACTATTTCCGTTTCAATACATTCAGTCGCGTCTCTGTATTCTGTCAAGTTTCTGGACTTTTATATATGCACAAGCGAGCGGAAAAAAAAGGATGTCCTTCGCTTTGTTTGACGGCGGTCTGGCCCCTTAATCCGCCATATGAACTGTATGGGCTCAACCAGGGCTGCATATTGACTTGAGTCCTGTAATTTTATTTTTTAACACATACAGGCACTAATCAGACAAGAATCAAATGTTATATAAATGTTAACGGAAAAAAAAGTGAAAAGTGAGTGCTGAGTGTAATTCGTAGAGATATATTAGGATTCGTTATTGTAATGCTTCTGAGTAGAATTCGGTAGTTTAGATTCAAAAGGATAGTAGATTTTACGATTAGTTAGATTAGACAGAATCAAGTGTTGTTCAGTTGAGCAAACTCAGATGTCAATCTCCTCTGGTTGTCTGTAGGCTCTATGGACAAGAGTGGAAGTGTGCTCTATGGACATCTGGCCAAAATGAGAGATTGACAAAATCAGTTCCATGACTGCATAGGGGCTCTCTTCAGTGGATTAGGTGTGGGGAAGTAATCTGAAGGGAGCCTCTCCCGGGTGTTGATCAGGGAGCTGATTTTGTTATAGAATTTCAGCTGTATCCATGTAGCCGGTCCGGAACAAGAGGGGGTGCGGGACCCCATTTCTCAAATGATAATGCCCCCCCCCCCGATCACCCCCCTAATCCAACTTTCCAAATTGTTCTTGAAAACAATAGAAATAGACTATTACCTGTTCTGTTCTAAATATATTATATAATTAAAAATAAACTTAAAAAAAATAGTTAAAATGACGTTCTCAGTACACATAAGCCATACATTTTATTTACAAGCAGCAATTGCTTTATTTTCAACAATATACATTTTTCAACAATCTTCTTCCTTTCCATATTCAAAATATTGGATAGAAACACACTCTTTCATACATTACATTAGTATTTAAATATTTATTGAAATACTAATAAGGGAGACAAATTTTCAGGAACTGTACATATTTATTAATTAATAACATGTCTATCACAGATGTATAACTTCATGCATTCGTCTACACTAACAGTTCTTCCAACACTCCTGTTCATAGTTCTCGACGTCAGTTCTGTCTTCATTAAGAGGTATAACATTGAACTGTAATAAAAAAACAAAAACAAACCTATCATATCTTCTTACTACAAAATACAATATATCTACTTCTATTTTGTACTATTTTATCTTTGTACACTAGTAATCTCAGATCCAAGACCTAATTTTCATATTAAATTCAATTTATATATAAACGTTTTCAACATTTAACATGTTCTACCTGTTATCTAATCTGTAATCTTAATATTTTAATAACTACTCATTGTTTTGGTTCTTATTTTACTTAACAGGTTTCATCTTGTAAGTAGGTAGATATACAGTGCAACTTGGATAATTCGAAGCTGAAGGGACCGCTACAAAACTTCGAATTATCCAAGACTTCGAATTAAACAAGTTACATCTTTTAACTTTAATTTCAGGTCCACTGAATGCTTGAAAAGATTATTCTGTCAATAAGTAAATATTTATTCAGAAAGATCATGGTATGAAAGACATAAACGCTATATGTGTGTAAACAAAATAAGATTTATATTACGTAAGCTATTACATTCAATACAGAAAATTATAGTTTTTCAAAAAATTGTGCAATGTTTGATTGTTTTGTAGAATTCAGTCGCTTAAGGTTAGCAAAATCATCAAGCATGTTTGTGAACGGAAAACAGGTTCACTTACGTTGGTTTGTCCTTCAATGTACCGACGAAATTCGGCGCTATCCCGTACTCGTTGGCGATTTGGCATTTCTTCTTCCCACCCTTTTCCACCTCGCGAATGACGGCGACCTTTTCAGCGAAGGTTAAATTCTTGTACACGCGTGGTTTACTGAACGACATGGTGACACTTACAGCAGGAATCTCGAATGGCATCTGAAGCGTCAAGTGTCGAATGGCGTCACGTGTCGAACGGTGGCGGGAAGGGATTTCAGTTGTCACGTGTCGAATTTCTTAACGATGAAACGCCGAAAAGTCATTATGGTTCGAAATTTTTTATAAAAAACTTCGAATTAAGGAAGTTGAACTTCGAATTATCCACGATTTTTTAACATTGATTTAATAAGAAATTGAAGGGACCAAGGGAAATCTTCGAATTAACCACGATTTCGAATTAAAGACGTTCGAATTATCCAAGTTCCACTGTATATTAAAATAAAGAACAATTGAACTGTCAGCAATAAATACAAACATTTTATTATCAAATTCAAAAACATACTTTCAGTATAACCACTCAAATTTACTAATATTTACCCTTCCAATAAAATATTTCATCCTATTTTAGTCTCCACCCACTACTATTAACAACTGTCGAATCGCGTTAATCCGACAGTTACGGGACCGAGGGGATGTCGGATTATCAAAAATGTCGGATTACCAAAGGTTGATTTTTTAAAACTGAATTTTGACTTCTAAGGCAAGAAAATTTAAGTTATGTATATACAGTACTGTACGTACTACAGTTACAATATTGTTACAATACATATTGAGTACATATTTTACGGCCATTGAGGATATAAAAAAAAACTCATTAGGCATAGTTTTACACAAATGAATATGTATGTATGTAAAACTAATTTATTTCTGTATTTATGTCTTAAAAAAATAAAATTACAGTATATAATGTAAAATATAATTTTATATCTTAAAGTAAAAAATAAAAATACATACATATGTATTTACGGCTTTAAAAACTCTGTAATCGTTTTTTGTTTCTTCTTACGTCATGGCTTTTTCTTGAATATCTTTTAACATTAAACTGTTCTCGTAGTCGAGTTCCCTCTCCTCACACCAACGTATCAAAGTGTTTGCAGCCGACATAACTTCATCGCAAGTGATTGTGCATTTCACCTCCATGACCGCCTCAATCGTGTCGGTTTTCGAACCAACCTGCGTCGGACTACCGAGCGTGTCGGACTGTCAAATGTCGGATTATCGCGAGTTAACTGTAATATGTTTCATAATATCTAATAAAAACCTCACAAGAGACTAAAACCATGAAAGCAAATTCCATTCAACTACGCAAGATTCCACAGCGCAAAACAAAATGGTAAATATCAAATATAAAACCATTTTCAACATGAAATACATATTAGCTAATATTAATTTAAAATTTAAAATAAATTCAGCACCTACATACAGGATTTTTATTATTATTAATTTACTATGTATTCATAGAAATAATAATAAAGAACTTGTGTTATTTTTATTCTCTGTACCAGAACCCCTTCTTTACGTTTTCTTGGATCATAACTTTTGACCCAAAGGTCACATATCAAATTGTTCAGATTTTCAAGAAAAGAAAACCATGATACCCAAAATTTAACAAGGTTATGAGCGAAAACCGAATAAACTCACAAGTCATCCCTGTAATAGTATTTTATTTTTCCTTGTCGATGGTTTTTATTTTGACAATTAGGGAAATGCAAGAAGAATCTACTATAACAAATAAGAAAAATGTAAATAAAATAAAATAAACTTTCAAAATGATTCCACTGGAATGTGCATCTATCTGTCAACCATGAGATTTATATTTCTACAGACTAATCAAAGATTTCATTAAACGTCTGCAAAATTGCACATTGATAATAGAATGAAAACGCGAATTTCCATTTCGCAAAAATTGTCTAATCAAATGAGGTTGTTGCGAAATTACTCTATTTGAATGTTTTGAATGTTTTCTGATGAAGTATTATTCAAAAAAGTGAACGTATTTAAAATTGTTATGTGAATGTTTAATAAATGTATTAAAATGTTAAATTTATCTTTAAAATAATACAAACTTGAAATGAACATTTTAAAAGTGAAAACGAAATTCATTTGACTTTTCACCGCTATGCGCGCTCGTGTTGTAACGGTCACTTCATGTTTTCGGAGACATAAGCTTATAACTTTTGACCTAGAGATCAACCGATAAAAAGTTTAGTGTCATTATTTTTATTTTCTTTTAGCTGAAAATTTTGATATATAATTAATGTTAATCTGTTTTTGACAGCAAAACGTGTCTCCAAGTGAGACTTTGTTATTTGCAAAACTTCCACATAAAAATTTCTAATTTGCGATAAAATTCCCTTTATGTGTAAAGGGGAAAAAAAAAAACCCTTTAAAAACTGACTTATTGTTTTATCAGGTGGAAATAATTGCATCTCATCTTTTCCCTCCTTTCTTGTCCAAAAGAACAACGTTAGTAATTTAACTACGGGATACTTAAAATTCATTTAAAGCCACCAATTCTGACACGCGCCAGACTGTAATGCTGTCAGCATGAATATGGAGATTCCAATGTACTAATTAACTTAACAGTGTGAGCCGAGATTGAGTTTGGAAGACTCCATTCAGCCAAGGTTGCAGGGTGTCACGAATGTTCTGAATGGAAAACCAATACAACACGAGCGATTCCACAGGTTTAGTTCCCCTCTAATCCTCTTTCTTCCATCAGAGAAAAGACAATAATTAAAAATTGCAATGTAATAAAACTCAATTCCAGTTCATTAACAAGAAGATCCTGAACGAACTTTAAGCCTACTTTTGTTAAAACGTTATTCTTTAAAATTGCTTTATTATTTAAAAGACACACACGAAAGACGTTTATTTTCAAATTGTACGGTAATATATCTACTGAATATAAACAGTATTTATTTATTTATTTATTTATTTATTTATTTATTTATTTATCTATTTTTCATGAATAAATTACTGTTCGTTTTTGTTTACGAGAACCTTCAACGCTTTTGCGCATGCGTCAGGTCTCCTTCGAGTTCATCAAAATAGGGGTGTGGAGAAATAAAGAGGGGATGTTTACTTTTTATCAGTGTTAGTTTACTAGTAGCTGCGTTCTATTTGCGCTTTTCGGAAAAAAATTATGGAAAGAATAAATACTATTGCAACATACTCCTCTGTTATTTTTTTCTTAAAAGCGAAAATGTCCAAACGAATTTCTTAGGAAAGTACCCATCTCAGCGTATCATCCCTCTGCGGAGTAAAATCGTCCGCCAGTGGTAAGTCTGGGTTTCGAAAACGAACAGTAAGTCATTATTATTTACTTAAATTGTCTTAAAGCTGATATAATTTTAACATATCAATCACATGCAAATTATCAATACCTAAAAGAATTAATTCCCTTAAAATAAAACCAAAGCTGCACAAGAATAAACAATAGCGCCTTTCGAGTTGATCATCAGAGGGAATCGGGAACCGCCGTTTCGTTCTTTGTGGGGCTCATCGGCCCGATCCACCCTCCCCGATAATAAACCCAGAAATTCCATTGTTTAAGATTTGATACAATTCCATTGTTTAAGTTATAATGCTTTTCTAGGAGACCTTTTGTCGCCTTCTCGCGCTAAGTTTTTGTCAAGGCTCAAAAATATTTGGACAAGATTTCAATATAAATAAATAACGTCTCTTGTTTTTAATTATGTATACCAAATTTCAAGAAGATCCATTCAAAAATTATAAGGATAAATACCCTTATATACACATATACAAATACACACAAGAAAGAAGGTTAAAAAAAAAAAAACTTCTGATGCTGTGAAAATTCGTATTTAACATTCATGAAAAGTAGTACAGCAATGCTTAAATTTTCTTCTACTGAACTGAATTGAATATATCTATCTATTTTCTTGTTTTTTCATTGAATTTGTAGGCGGTTAGGGGCATTGAAGTATCTTATTCTTTAAGTTTAGTCCCTGAGCTTCTGAGATTTCATTCTACCTTCCTGCTTCAGCCGAATCCCACCTATACACATTTTTTTCACCGCTGATTTCCAATAAGTACTTGTTGTAGGTGTGTTTGTAAGCGTTCTTTGTTGAATTGCTTTTGTTCTACTGTTTGCCTTAATGCAATAAATCCGAATAAGTCTTGTTCTTCAGTTCTGATAGTGGTAAGTGAAATGAGAGAAGGACAGCAACACTGATGCCGAAGAATGCTTGTCTCTTTTCTGATGGAACAAAGCCCTTTCATGACTCTGGGAAGAGCAAAAACGAGAACAAAGTCTTGAAATGTGATTCTTTGGAGATTCACTTGGGTAATAGCAAAGAAGTTGAATAGAGAGCTGGTAAGAAACTCACCTTACATGTTTTGTACCGGAAGCACGGCACAGGATGAACAAACTTCCTAACCTCGCTTTTGTAAACTATTGTGGAAGCTTTTTAGAAGGAACATTTTGAGAGACATGGCAACAGGAAGCAAACTTAATGGATTTATCCGAGATTAATTGTTTTTTTAATGACTTTTATAGCCATTTCATCACTTAAGTTCGAATACCCTTCTGGGAATCTTTGTTTTGCAAATAAATGGCAATAATGTTATGAAATTAAAAATAAAATTATTAAAAACACTTTATTTTATTCATTGTTTTATTCACCTTGACGTATCGAGTGGGGTGAATTGATAGGCGTTGTTGTAAACCCCCATTATGTCAGAAAACGGAAGAAATCTAGCAGTTGGACTTGTTTTAGGAAACAATCATTTGTTTTAATCAAGAAAAGGACACAAATGTTGTTTCAGTTGAACTTCTAAGACCATTATAACCCCTTCTATTCCAAATTGCTGGGCATATTTCTGCTCTTTCATATATTGAATCCCCATTTGGGTAAAAACAATGTACAGTTAGCTCTTCTTCTTTGACTTGTAGGTCAAACCTCTTCAAATTTCCAAGAATTTTAATATCTTTGGTGTTAAAATCAATTCTGAGAAAATTACTGAAAATCACGTGTGATAAGACACTGGAAAAGGGCGATAAGATGTTAGTGACTCTTATTCTAAATTTGATTTTAGAGAATTTTTGTTTTTACGTTCAAGAATGGAAATTCAAAGAAGGTTGTAGGGGTGGCGTGGAACCGAAATTGAATGGAGACACATTTACTGCTCTACTCTATCAACGTAAAAATTCCCGCCGACCTGGGAACGCGCTTATCTGCCGTTCGACGTCTTGTTCTTATTCGTGGCAGAAAACATTTGCGCATCAAATTGAAAACTATCTGCCGAGTAGATACGAACGAGTGAGTGGTGATAGCACCTACACACAAACACTGTCTGTGGGCCTTGAACTCGACGAAAAGCAATCTGACGGCAACCATCTCTTATCCATCAATGGCGGATTGATAATATCGGACGATAATTTGAAAGAAAACCACCTCCACAATCATCCTTCTTTTCAGAATCTTTCAGAGTTATCGGAAAACATAAAAAAGGAGGAAAGTCATTGAAATCATAATTTTGAAGGCCTTGAACTGGTAAGAGAAAATTTTCCATCAGCTCCGTATTAATACAGTTAAACTAACACAGTCAATATTACATTTTATAGATTAAAAACTTCAAAAAAAGAATGTTAACCTATCATTATAAAAATATTAATAATGAAAGTATTATAATTTATAATTAAATGAATTGCTTTTAATCTTAGCTCCGCTGATTGTCAAAACCGTAAAATAAATAAAAATCAATGGTGAGACCAAGTGACATCCTAGAACGGCTGTTTCACTGGTCAGTTAGGAGTAGTCACCAGTTGAGGCCAACATATGAATTTTTTCACTTATTTTTTTTTTAAGTAGACAATTTTAACGTGTGTTAAATATCTTATAATTAGAAATAAAGAGGCCAACACACATATTAAACTTTTAAAAACTTTTAACACATTAAAATTAAAGTTACAACGGTTTCAGCTCGCCTACGAGCCGTTGACGAGTATATTTTTTTGGTGGATTTTTTTATTGTTTGTTTGGAGGTTCCACTCTTGATTCCCACAAAAATAAATAATGTAGATTTTCGTTGGTCTTGTTCCTAACACGTCGTTGACGTTAGTCAATCGATTTTTGAACATAAGTCCTCTAAATATGATCAAATCGGAACCAAACTTGGCTAAAGCTTATTTCAGATTGTAATTAATGACCCTGCCAATTTTGTATTGCCGACTACAAAGCAAATAACCGAACAAACAAACTGGGTGTGAATACAGAGATAAGAAGCTACGTTCTTAATTAACATTCTTAAATAAGAAATGGATTTTGTAATGTATTTTTTTTCTTATTTTTCAAAAAAAAAAATAATTCTAGAAAAATATGTCAATTTTTTATTTCCAGTTTCTTTAATATCTCTCCGAATTAATTAGAAATTCATTTAAAATTTGAACTTATATATCAGGGTTTATTTTACTTAATTAAATCTCAAATTTCATCTAAATGTGAAACACAATTTTAAGTTTTTTTAAGAATAACTTTAATGCTATTTTATTCGTTGGACTCTTATGATAATGTGAACGCGACCTTTATTAAATTTCTCAGGGTTTTTTTTTTCTTTCCTTCTGCTTCATCTTCTATCTTTTAATTTCGCCACCTACTGAGTAGGAAGTCCCAAATTGAATTTCAATTCAAAGCGGAGATAAAGTGTAAAAATCCTCGAAAAGAAAGAAAAAAAAAAACCCGAAGATGATGGATCGACTCGTACAGTTGGATTTTAAGATTAGAATTATCATAAAATGCTAATGATATTGATTTTTTTTCTGATAATCCACATTTTTTTTATTGATTTATTAATCCAATTTGCTACTTAGGTAAAATTTCACCTGTCGATAAAGTGATGTGAAATAGGCTCTGTCTATAAAAATAACGATGAAATACAAATTGAATTAATGGTTAAATATTAAATAAGAATTTGAAAAAAAGAGTTAGAATCTATTTTTTAAGAGTATAAATTTTTGATTTTATTGGTCACTGATTAATATTAGCAGGGCCGTCTCAACAACAGTGTAGGCCCTGGGCAAAGCAATGCACTGGCGGGTTCTACTGGGCCTTAAATATTTCTAAAGTTTTTTTACAGACTGTGTTGCTGCTTGGAAGTTGGAACATTAACGATTTGTAATAAAATAATATTTTAAGAGCATATGAAAGAACATTCATTGAATAATAATAATAATATTAATAACAGACTACCTCCACCGACACAATCAGGTAGCGTCGATTGTTCATCAACAGTTAGCACACAAACACTCACTTATTAAGAACACGGTCCCATACTACAAGTACATATCACAAAGCGTATTAGAGCCATCCTCACATAAGCTGTACTGGGATCGCCCCATTCACACAGACAAAACCATACATCACAACAGACCTCACATCACACTTGTTGATAAGGTCAACAATCAGACCTATCTCATTGATATTGCAGTGTCTATCAGCAAGAACATGCAGAAAACTCACGCAGACAAGATCAGTAAATACACAGACCTAGCACACGAGCTCCAGAAGCAGTGGAGGCAGGACCAAGTACGTGTTGTACCCATCATCCTGTCCGCTACTGATCTGGTGTCTCACACATTGCACTACAGCCTCAGTACACTAGGACTTCATTAAAACACTTATGCATAACTCCAGAAGGCTGTGGTACTCAACACAACACGCATACTTAGAAAATTTATGGACACAACCACACATCCCTAACCAATCTTCTTGCATACTTTTCTTTTTTTTTACTCTTGACATATTGTGCTTTGGTCCTTGATCCGCCATTTTGTCTTTGCTGGGGAAAACCAAGGTTTGAAACTTTTACATAATAATAATATTTCGAAGGCTCTTTTCCAAGATTTAACTTTTGTCCTTTTTTTTCCTTTTTACATTATAATTAAAAGCTTCAATTAAGAAAGTGAATTCAAACTGATAATCAACATTAATGGTGATAAATTGGCCACAAGGACCCTAGAATCGTAGGACCCTTAAGCTATTGCCCAGTGTGCCCATGCATTAAGACAGTACTGGATATTGGATAATAATTTTATTTTGTAACATGTTTATAGTTTATTTAATTGAGTGCGGATCTAAAACAAAAAACAAAGAACGAAACATCAAATAATACTGCTTTTTTTCACTTTTTTTTTGGGGGGGGGGGGGGGTTAATTCTACCGGGAATCCGACACAGACTGCTTCGAACTTCCAAACCTTTATCAGTTGGATTCGCCCAATATCCGTAACTCAGTGAAATCGAAAAGTACTTAAACAAAAGACCAACAGACAAAGTACCCTTCAAATAAGAACATCAAAGTAAAGTGAAATACAAAAAGATTTACCCTAATTAAAATCTCTACCAGCTGAACGCGAAGCTTATTTGAGATTTAATTAGAAAAAGGTACGCTATTAAACAAGTTGTTCAAAATAGCTCAGTCAATTTTATTTTATCTAGATATTTTGTTGCTATTAGCGACCCATTTGGGAGCTATTGTGATCAAAATCGCCCATCCTGTCCGTCTGTCCATGTCTGTCCACCTCCAACAACTCCCGAACGGAAGACACAAACGAATTTCACCCTCATGTTCAGAGGCCCAAACAACGTAGGATTAGGGTATTTTCAGGGGCCAACGAGATATTTCTTCGAGATATTTGTTTTCATTGGATTTTCACTATTAGCTTAGATGTTGGAAATGCAACCATCTCATTTCAGTTGTTAGCTATAGCTTGATGCTTAACATCTTGGATTGATATGCTGAAGGTTGACGGTTCGAATCTGCATGTCTATTTTTTTTTTCTCAATGTCTGTATAGATTTTTTTTTTCTTTTTTTCCTAACGTTTTCTTTATTTTTTTCCTAACTTTATTTTTTATTTTTCCTTCCTTTTTATTGTTCTTTCATTTTTTTTATTATTATTATTGTTATTTTTAAATGTTTCTATTATTATGGGTCGCCCTTAAATTTATGCTTTAGCACAAAATTACATTCACTTGTTGTATATTTGTTGAGCTACACTCTTTTTTCATAAGTACGATATTTTAATCTACAGATCTTGCCGTGAGTATTATTGTAGGATTCCTCTTTATGGAGTAGTTGTTTATTAGCAAATTTGTAATTAATATAGATTTGAGTTAGACCTCAGTATGGGCTTTGTTTCTCCGTGTGATTTGGTGGGATTATTTTTGTTTGTTTGTTTTAAAAGTAAATTTAATATTTGATTGTAATTATCTCGTAATTGAAATTACCAAGATTTAAAATCAATATAGAAAGCTTTTTTACTGTGGCATTCAATTTATAAGAATTAAATAACAACAAAAAATAAAAACACACAATTAAAATTACATAAATTATTACTTAAAATACATGCATAGGGAACCTTTTTCAAGCGAAGTAAAACGCTTTTTATCAGCCTGAGAAAAAATCATGGGCGTGGTGGCTCAGTCGGTAATGACGTCATCAGATCTTCATCTGCTGAAGATCTTCGTCGGTTGCATGTTGCTATATCTGATGCTATGCAATATCTTCTTTGGACGTTGCATCTTGAGAATGAAACAAGGTAGGGATAGCGATTAGTAAACCAATCACAATGCTTCGCAACGGCTTCTGATACGTGAATGAAGAAAATTAATCAAAAATTAATACAAAACGCCTACTTATAAAATAAACGGAGTGAAAAGTCGGTTGTGTGCAAATTAAAACATATTTATATTTTAATATAAGCCCGACCAGCTAGAGACACAAACTCTACGGCTCTGAACTACTCTTGGCAAGAGCTTTTCAACGACACTCTAATCAAGTCTCTAGCCCTCGTGGTTGCTGAGTTGATACTGTCCACAGACAGACAGACAGGCAAACCGGGGATATAAGGCTTCACGGTATCAGAAGCCTAAAACTGCTATGTTACTGGTCACTGTAAGTCTTCTGCTTGCGTGATATTTATTGAAGGAATTCGAATTTCCCCGATCTCTTTCCATTAAGAACCCATGATTTGTTTCTCTTCTTCACCATTGATGTCGCTACCAGCGTCTGATACGTCAAGACGCATTTGCTTATCATCTTTTGGTTATGCTTTTTTTACATAATTTCAAATTGTTATTGCTAGAATCATTCAGATGAAAAGCCATTTTACAAGGCTTGGAACCGGTTCCATGAATATGTATTTTAAATAATAATTTAAATAATTTTAATTGATTTTTTTTTTGTTGTTATTCAATTCTTCGAAAGCCTTTTTATATTAATAGTAACCGAAACTACGTAAAAAGGAATTTCTAAAGATGTAAAAGAAATGGAACTATCAAATTTTCTGAGATTGTAATGTTCACTTTTACTCCGGCTGCCTCAAAGCAGCAAATTGTTTGAAATCACGAACTGGGTCGAAAAAATCGACATTTTATTCTAAATAGAACCTACCCTACCTTAGAGCCAGTTTCAATGCAGAATCGACACCAGCGCGCCTAGCGGAGAGATAATTTATTTGAAAAATTATGCCAGTGACAACGAACGCTAATGTTCGGATGGCCCTTACAGTTTTCACTTCTTCCGAGATTTTTTCTTCCTTTCTTTAGCACTGTTGTGGAATGAGTTGAGCTTTAATAGAAAAAAGTCAATTTTCTTCGTATTTGCGTCATGTTTAATCGCGTTATTAACGAGCACAAAACGTGATTTGTTCAGTGAAAGCTCGCTTGTCTGTGTAGCTGAGTTGTATCATGTATCTATAACAGACAATTTTTGGACAATATTTTAAGGAACAGTATTAACGCTATAAAATCAAAAAAAAAAAAAAAAATGAAGCACATGAATAATATAAATTGCCTTTCTGAATCAATTATCGGAAGGAATTGGGAACAGCCGTTTCGTTCTTGTAGGGACTCATCAGCCCAATCCGCCTCTCTGATAAAAGACTCAGAAAGGCATGAGTTTATCTGAAAGCCACCGTCACACCTGGCAGTGGCCCCCGAAAGCAAAAGAAGCAAGAAAAAAATTGTTATTTTACACAACTGAAAAGCCTTAAAATAACACAACAGTTTTTTTCTTGCCTCTTTTGCTTTCGGGAGCCACTGCCAGGTATGACGGTGGCCTTCAAATAAGCTCGTGCCTTTCTGAGTCTCTTATCGGGGAAGGCGGATTGGGCTGATGAGTCCCTAGAAGGACGAAACGGTCGTTCCCAATTCCTTCCGATAATTGATTCAGAAAGGCAATTTATTTATTCCTGTGCTGTTCTTTTCTTTTCTTGTTTTGATTTTATTGATATATTCACAGCACATTAAAATGTTTTATTTGCTTATTTCGCTATATTTATAAAATTAAATATCCATATAATGATCTCAAATAAATAGTTTCAGTCCTAAAATTAAACAGAATAAATTGCTATATGGAAACGACAAATACAGAACTGTCAACAAAGAAAAGAAAAAAGAAAAAAAGCCATAGAAAAGATGAATATTCACACATCAACAATCTGGTTCTTGATAGATCTTTATTGTCAATATATTCATAGGCGTCCGCAGAAATTTTTACAGGGGGGGGGGAGCGTCGGAACTTATTCAAGAGGAAAAGGTGCGAAATATCCTTGCAATCATTAATTAATAATTAAAATTATTCATAAACTAATAAATGCTAATTGTTATTAATTAATAATGTAATGTTAACTTTAACTGAATATTAATTTAATTAATTTTACTACAGTAAAACCTCGTTAAGTCGTCACTCAAGGGACCAAACATTTTTGACGACTTAAGCGGAGTGACGACTTAGGCGGAGTAGGAATTTTTGAAAAAAAAAAACCCACTGAAATACAGTATTTTCATGAATGCTGTGGGATTCGGTGAGAAAAACAAGATTTTCAGAAATCAAGTCATGCAAACGAATGAGTGGAAAATAAAAAAAAAAGAAAAAACTTTTTATAGTTACACATTTAAAACGATTAAAAAGAAAGGCAATGTCTGTCTTTGAAACGTTTCAGCCAACCATTGCTGCCGCCGAAATCTCCAATGTTCAACTCCTTAGCAATTTCCATGGCTTTTTCTTTGAGAATCACGGCAGAAATCGGCATATTTTGCGATCTGGCATGTTTTAGCCATCGAACTAAAACCTCCTCGATCTCGTCAAACTTTGATTTCCTCATTCTCTTTCTTTTGTCTTTGCAGTCAGCTTCTTCAATTACTTGTTTCAATGATAGAATATCGTTTCATGTAGTCCTGGGAATATGGGTTCTTTGGCAAAAGCTGTTTTCGAAACATTTGATTTTTCAAAAAGTGCAATTTTAAGTCTTTTCTTTTTTCTTTAAAAGATAACGAGGTAAGTTTTCGTTTCCCTTGCATGTTAAAAACGTAATCGAACCACAAAATTACAAGAGAAAAAATAGCCCTTATAGCGGGGCTTACTCGCTATGAAATGAAGTCACACTCAGGAGCGGTCAAGAAAAGCGTCTACACTCGACAGAGTCGCAGCGAGAAGTGTGCTTTGAATTCCCCGCGAGGTCGCAGCGAGATTCCAAGAACCCAAATCTTCCGAAGGGGCAGGAAAGGAATGAAGTGACAGGCATGGTCGAAAATTCCCTGTAAAGGCTTGGCTTTCTTAAAGTGAAGGGGCGGGGCTGAAAAGGCAATACGATGGCATGCAAAATGGAGAAGAAAGATGCTTTTGGTCATTTTGAGGGTGACGAGTTATCCGGAATAGAATTAAATTTGGTGCCGGGTAAAGGAGGGTTATTTTACATTGTTGTGTATGAGACCTTGTCGGGACCAAAGGAAAACGACGACTTAAACGGAGTGGCGACTTATCCGGGTGACGACTTAACGAGGTTTTACTGTATTTATAATTATTCATTACATAATTATAATGTTGCATTAAGCAGTGATTATGGGGTTTCTGAACTTCTAAAGCACAGAAGTACAATTTTAAATAATTTTAGGCGCAGTTTAGTAATGGAATGAAACTTTATCTGCATCAGTTCGGGAATAATTCAGCCCTTTATTCCGCAACGTGAATAATAGTACCATAGTCAATGAATTGTTTCTATATAATCACATAAAGAAAAATATATAAACAAGATACAGATATTGTGTAAATTAACTTCGAATATCCTCATGAAAAGACTGTAAAAATCAATTAGTCAAAAACATTGCCTTTCAGATATCCATCAAAAAAGTTCACTCGACTTTTTTGAGGCCCCGGTAGATTTTTAAAAAATGCCAAGTTCTTATAAAAACTGTTAAAATTTAAATGATCAAATTTGCAAAAATGTAGGTTTTGAAAGTTTATTACACGAGAAATGGTGATAGAAAGAGAAATGAAATAGTTAATAATAAAATGGAAAAGTTCAATACAAAAGAAATAAAAATTCATTACTTTAATAACATTGAACATCGGTATATGCTGTTACGTGCTGTTTCAATAATTGAAAAAATAAAAATGTTCGCTTTCATTTAGAAAAATCGTTCTATCTTTCTGGTCACAAAGCATCACTTCTTTTTATATGTCTGAAAGCAAAATAATGAAACCGGACACCTTAAGTTTCTGATTCGGCCAAATATTTTGTTGGCGCCCGAATCTCGGACTGATGAAGTGCATGTACAGTAGATTCACTTGAGAAAGACTGACTTATAAAACTAAATTTGATCACTACGTTCGCCTGGAAATCATGACGTCAAACAGAAATGGCGTCACCGCAATGGAATTAGAATTTAAGCAAACTGCTTATTAGAAATCGTAGATAGTGATTTTTCAATCAGTTCGGAGAGAAATGAGCAGACAATCTCACCGATTCGCTTTCAGTTTCTTTGTTTTCTTCCTTTATTTTGATTAGAAACCTCTTAAAGCCTATCTTACCTTTTCTTACAAATGTTTACTAAATATCTATCGATAATTAAACACTTTTTTAATCTTCACTCAGAAATTTAAAAAAGAAAATATGAATCGAGCAAGAAAAATGGATGCCGATTCCTCGTTTCAGCAACGCAAGTGTTTCGTGATTGGCTATTTTAAAATGATTGTTCGCGCCACTCTCCAAGGCAACGTAATTCCGCTGCCGCTCATCTTTAAAGGCTACTGTGTTTTGTGGACTTGACGTCACAATCTGCCTTTTGCGGACTTGACGTCACAATCTGCCTTTGAAGTCCGTTCTTCTGTGGCTGATTTGCGCCAGGCTTGAGGGTTTCTAAAGCTCAGCAACGCCCCTTTCGATCGTTGAAAACGCTTGT
>JAFIDM010001028.1:56613519-56627924 GCA_023159025.1 Thereuonema tuberculata
CTAATATTTAATGTATATATTTAAATCTATTAAATTTTTCAAAAGAAAGGGATAAGATAGATATAAATCCAAAGGAACAAGAGAGATCTCTATAAGTTAGGCCTACATGAATACTAAAATTACTTATGTAATTTGCGTCGTTTAAAAAACATCTAAAAAATGTCTGAACGTTTCAACCTGCCCGCAGGTGTTTTTCAACTGTGGCAGGTTGAAACGTTCTGACACTTCGTGGATTTTTTTAAACGACGCAAATTACATAAGTAATTTTAGTATTCATGTATTTTATAGGTATCTCGCCAATTCTTTGAATCTATTGAATTTTGAATTAAAATAATGCTAAATCTAAAACGCTTTTTCACTCAAGCCGACATATTCAAGAACTTTTAAAATAATGCCTTCGTAATGATGAATTCATGGCTGGAGAAACTGGACATCCGGTATTTATTTATTACAGTGTAGGAGAAAAGGGGAAGATGATCATTTTGAATATGAATGAACGTCAAAGCAAATTCCGCTGAACATCAGAAAAAAATATAGAAGAAACACATGTTTTAGTTCCATTGTAAGACCGGTCTTGGTCTTGGTCATTACAGAGGGTGATACGGCCTGGTAGGCCGTATCGGTTACTAAAATTTTAAAAGTTTACCGTACCGGTTGTTAAAGGAGTTATTTAATAATATTTCAATACCGTTAGTTTAATAAATGAATAAATAAAATTACAGATCACAGCAGAATTTTTTTTAAAAAAGGGTTTAACGTGCATACTTATTAATAAACTTGAAATAAAAGGCCAACACACTAGATTAATTTTTTAAGAAAACATTTAAATACATTAAAAAATACAGGAAACGACTGGTTTCGCCTCCAAGACGAAACAGAAGAATATCCATAGATTTATTTATTTAAAATATTCTAGTAGTATTTGTTTTTAATATAAAAGTTATTATCTTTTTATTGTAGCAAATTGTCGTAAATATTTCTTGGTTTTCTCGACTTTGACTTAGAGTGGTCGCGGTCCTAATTTGCTTTCGTAATTCACTGCTGCGCGGACTAGACACGGAACGATGTAAACACTACGAAAGTTAGATACAAATTGCTACTCCCACGATGGGAATATCACTTTGTATCTAATTATGCAAATGAGGATGGGAGTCCCACAAAAGATAATTATATTCAAATGTAAAAGTTATGTAAATATAAAGTTATTTTCAAATTCCTTTGTGTTGTAGGGTTCCGCAGGCCAGAATTTGAAATTATGTCTGTTTTGGTTTTGTTTTTTCTTAAATGTGTTTTCTTTTGGAGGGAGACCACAATCGGGGGCGGGCGTGTTGTCCCTTATCCCTTCTTCACTATCTGAACATTTCATCAGGTGAGTAGATCTGGCTGAAGAGTTCATAAAAAGAACGAAACGGCCGTCCCAGGCTTTCACTGAGGAAAGCTCAGATATTTTTTATTTCTGTGTCATTTCTTTATGATTTTATATTAATCTCTGCCACATCTTTTGTTAAAATTAAACTAGGTTGGTTCAGCTTTGTTTTTTTTTTTTTTGTTTTGTTTTTTATATTCAAATTCCTTTTGCCTGACGGTTCCGCAGGCCAGGATTTGAAATTTAAGCCTCTTTTGGTTTATTTTTTAAATTTGTTTTCTTTTGGAGGAGACCCCAACCGGGTGCAGGAGTAGTTCAGATAACCAATAATTGAGTCATCTTCACACGGACTGCATCCCCATAGTCTACAGTGCAATCGTGGGAAGCAGAAGGTGCCATTCGAACCAAGCAATCGTAGCATAAGAGGGCGACACTCAACGGTGATCAACGGAATCCTTCTGATCGGTAATCGGTCACCTATGTTAACAAAGAACCAACACAAAACAAAAGCCAAGTAAAAAAAAAAGTAATACAGTAGAGTCCCGCTATTCCGAACTAATTGGGACCGAACACTGTTCGATTTAGCGGGAATTCGGAATAGGCGGATTTCATGAATAATATCAACGTATTGACTTGTTAAGGCGTAAATGAAGTGCGGGGACATCTGCTAGTGTCAGCTCTATACAGCGTTGATCGGCTCGTGGTGAACAGGCTCAGTGGTCAATTTCTTTGTATAACAATAAATGTACGTTTTTTCACGAACGTCTTTTTAATTTCTCCTGTTTTTAAGTTAAAAAAAACCGGTATTTTTTCTGAACTCTGTTCGGAATAGGCGGATTTTCGGAATAGCGGAATCTACTGTATTTAAAAATAAAAGCAAATGAAAACAAAACAAAGCGAAAAATCAGAAAAAGAAAAAGAAAAACGGCGAAGGGAAAAAATGAAAAAATAAGAGCATGTTTATCACTGATTGAGAGCCATACATTGCTTGTCATGCAAGCTAATCGGAAGCCGTACTGATACTTGATCGTTATAAAACTTTTGCGGAAGAGGCAAGACTCCAGGCGCAGACGGGTGTACGGGGAGTCCGATCTGGCTTATACTAACGGCCAGGCAAAATCAATATGGCCAGTGTCCCTGACATGGGTTGTGGTTCCATATGTTGTATCCTTTAATGTTGACCGTCGAGTGTTGCACTCCTGTGCTACGATTGCTTGTTTCAGAGGGCACCTCCTACTTCCCACGATTGCTGCTTTACTTCCCACGATTATAAAGAGACTTGCTTGTTGTATGATGCCTCACATTGAAAAAGGGTTGCAGTAGGGGCAATCCGAAACTAGTCTGTGTAAATTTTAATGTTTATAAAGTTTTAATTTGTGTATTTAGACCTGTGTGTTATATGATTTTTGATTCAATAATAATTATTTACTAAAAATTTATTGATTAATTTATCATTACTCTCAGAATGAAGACGCAGAAAATTTTTCCCTCCCCCTCCTGTATAAAAAAATCCAAGGGGCATCCATGCGTACCGGTTTTAAATATTTTGAATATCACCCCTGATTACATCCAATTGAACCTTGATATTCCCGAAATTAAGCAATATAGCGAAGCAGTAAAGAAGAAGGTTTTTCAATACAGTAAAACCACGTTAAGTCGTCGTTGAAGGGACCAAACATTTTTGACGACTTAAGCGGAGTGGGAATTTTTGAAAAAACAAAAAAACAAAACACTGAAATACGGTATTTTTATTAATTGCTGTAGGATTCGGTGAGAAAAACAAGATTTTCAGAAATCAATTCATGCAAATGAATGAGTGGAAAATAAAAAAAAAAAACACACTTTTTATGGTTACTACATTTTAATCGTTTTAAAAGAAAGGCAATGTGTGTCTTTGAAACGTTCCAACCAACCATTGCTGCCGCCGAAATCTTCAATGTTCAACTCCTTAGCAATTTCCATGGCTTTTTCTTTGAGAATCACGGCAGAAATCGGCACATTTTGCGATGTGGCATGTTTTAGCCATCGATCTAAAACCTTCTCGATCTCGTCAAACTTCGATTTCCTCATTCTCTTTCTTTTGTCTTTGCAGTCAGCTTCTTCAATTACTTGTTTCGATGAAAGAATATCGTTTAATGTAGTCCTGGGAATATGATGTTCTTTGGCAAAAGCTGTTTTCGAAACATTTGATTTTTCAAAAAGTGCAATTAAGTCTTTTTTTTTTTTTCTTTAAAAGATAACGAGGTAAGTTTTCGTTTCCCTGGTATGTTAAAAATATAATTAAACCACGGAATTGCAAGAGAAAAAAAGCCCATTATAGCGGGGCTTCCTCGCTATGAAATGAAGTCATACTCAGGAGCGGTCAAGAAACGTCTACACTCGAGTAGAGTCGCAGCGAAAATTGTGCGTTGAATGATTAGCAGCGAGATTCCAAGAACCCAAATCCTCCGAAGGGGTAGGAAAGGAATGAAGTGACAGGCGTGGTCGAAAATTTCCCGTAAAGGCTTGGCTTTCTTAATGTGAAGGGGCGGGGCTGAAAAGACAACACGATGGCATGCAAAATGGAGAAGAAAGATGCTTTTGGCTATTTTTGAGGGTGACAAGTTATCCGGAGTAGAATTAAATTTGGTGACGGGTAAAGGAGGGTTATTTTACATTATTGTGTATGAGACCTTGTCGGGACCAAAGGAAAACGACGACTTAAACGGAGTGACGACTTAACGAGGTTTTACTGTATTTATAAGTTGAAGATTATTCAAAGAAATATTGATTGTTTGCTTCTTAATTTAATGAAATTCAAAACAATTTAAGCAAATTCCCGGAATAACAGCAACTTGAATTAGACATTGAAAAAAATGTTTTCATACATCAAACACAAATTTATCAAAACATTTCCATAATTAAAAATTTTAAAAATTTTAAGTTAACATGTAAAATATATGCAATTTGTGATTTTTTTTTCCATAAAAAATTGTTGCGTTTCGCAGAGTAATGTAACCTAATGGAAATGTTTGCAATCTATTTTTTAATTGTACTCAAGAATAATAATAAAATTAACCTTTCAAAGTTAAAAACAAGTTTTAATAAGTTTAATTTGCTGTTAACAAACATTGTAATTAGAATTCTTAAAGGAATAATATTGTTTCAGACTATGAAAATGAAATCATCCTTCAGAAGTGAAGAATGTGAAGAATAATAATGTTTCCATATAATTAGGAAGGTTAGATATTTCTGTTAATTTGAAAAAGTTAAAATGAGCTTTCGCCAAGAGTTAGACGAATTTCAATTAGCCTATTACGACAAAATGAGGTGTGTGTTTGTCTGCTAGGCGAAAGGATACTTGACGTTATCCTTAAATTACAAGATCAACCAAACACATAAGAAATCGCAGGCTAATGTAATACAACAAAACAGAGATCAATAATAACGTGCAGTGTAAGTAAAAAATAGTGTTTTTACATTAATTATTCATATTTTGACAAGAAATGAGGAAGTTAGTTAAATAATAAAGAATAATGCTATACTGTTTATCTCTTTTATGGTTTCATAAAGTAGAAAGGTTTATTTAGGAGGTATATACATTAATTGCCGTGCCGGCGTGGCCGAGCGGTCTGCCGTGCGGGCATTGTGTCGGCACCCGGGTTCGATTCCCGAGTTGGCTTGGCTGTTTCAATTTCCTTTCCTGTGTTTGTCAGCCTCTTCTTCACTTTATCTTCGGTTTGACGTCATTCCTTAATGTCGTCCTGAGAAAGGCAACGGGAAACCACCCCAGTATCTTTCCCTTGAAATTCTAGGGAGTCTGCTAGGGGTTCACCATCTTGGGAACAATAGCGCTTCCCGGAACACAGATGCTTCGATTACGAAGCTCGCACTTCGGTGCGTTCCGTACCCATCATTTATTAATTCTTCCGATAATGAGGCGCGAATTTGAAATCAGAGAATGTAGAATATTTGATGACAGCGAAAGGAGTATGCGGGAACCTAACTGCAGTTTTCTGCCGCAAAAACCGCGATTTCCGTAACGGTTTTCCAGAAACGTAACCGCCATGATTAACGAGAATTGACTGAATGTTTCTTATAAGATCCCACAACAACAAAAATTTTGTTAATAGACTTTTTACATATTTAAACATGCTTACTCCAAATTATTACTACAGCAGAAAAAGTTTACTAGATAAAGAAAAATATATAAACAAAGTAAAATGAAAAAGAAAATTTTAAATTCTTTTTTTTCGGTTAAGTAGCACATCCAAACAAATAGCACACCCAAAAACGTAGTTTAGTAAAATAAAACAAAAATATTAAAAAAGCCAACTATTACGGCACAAATTCAAAATAAAAATTAAAAATTAATTTACAATAAAATCCGACCTACGTTTCGGAGCCCCTAATTCCCAGGTTCCATTATCAAGAAATTAGGGCCCCCCCCCCCTTCCTTAATAATTTCCTAATTTCTTGATAATGGAACCTGGGAAATAGAGGTTCCGAAACGTAAGTCAGATTTTATTGTACATTAATTTTTAATTTTTAATTTTTATTTTGAATTTGTGCCGTAATAGTTGGCTTTTTTAATCTTTATCATAACGGCACGTTAAATTCTTACTAGTAAAACAAAAAATAATTTAAAGCTTTTCTTAAATCTTAACCCCACACCTCTTTTTTTTTTTAAAAAAAAAAAAATCCTTAAAATAATATAATGAGACATTTCCGTTTATTTTTAAATGACAATATCTGCTGAATATAAAAAGTAAAAATATCTATTTTCTAGATCCCGTTACATGTGTATATCAGGTTTCAAGAAGACCCATACAAGGGTTCAAAAGTTATTTTGAAAGGGGAAACCACACAGACAGACTGATTGATTTAATGAGTATCCTTTCCTAGACTAAAAAAAAAATGGAAACGTATATGGGATATTCTTTACAAAAATGTTTGAATTTTTTTTAATTAAAAAATAATAAATTTCCTGTTCAAAAGAAAAAAGTCTATTTGAAAAAAAAATAATGTCTTTACTTTGGTGGAAATAATGGCTTTCGAAGCAAATAAACAAGTTCATTGAATTTAATGACACGAAGTAAATCAGTTGAAAGAAAAGAAAGAAAAAACGAAAATGATCAGTGGATTGTTAAATTAAAAAAAAATTAAATAGCTCCAACCACCTACACAGTATTCAGTAAATTACACTTAATATGATTCAGTTCATTAGCCTATTGATGAGTCATCTCTACACTGGATACCCGCTTTAGGAAGAGGCTCGTTATGGAATCACAGAAAAAAGTAAATAAATAAATAAATAAATAAATCTTGTTTACCGACCAGGAACTACGCAACGTTTATCAGAATCAATACTACGTTTTTTGGTATTCTCTGTGAGGGCAGTGAGCTGTCAAAACTGAGCACTTGCTTCCTGGGTGTGTGAATTAAACTGATTGTTCATAATGAATTGCTTCACGCTCATTTCAGCCATTCAACGTAAAACTAACAACCATGAATAAATTAGGACCATTTGTTAAAAAGATGCCTATCATATCTCATTTTTTTTGTTTTGTTTTGAATACTGAAAACTAACTAACGTAATTGCTTTGTTAATGATTAATATGGCGCACGCAGTGTTGAAATATTTAATCAAATAAAACGCCTTTTTTTTCGTGAATAAATTATGTTAATTAAGCATTAATATTTTTTTTTTATACGAAGATATTAAAATGTGCTTTTACAATGAATATTTAATAAAATTTATTATAAAATTTTCACACTAATTAAGTTCATCATGCAACTGCTTTATTGTATTATATAATTAAGCGAGATAATAATCAAGAATTAATAGAATTTTTAGGATTAATTAAAAATTAATTTTCCAAAAGCATCTGCAGTTAATTTTATCAGATTATGAATTTTTTTTCAATGCTTCGATGTTTATAAATTAGTTAATAATATCTAATGGAAATACCTAATAATATCTAATGAAACATTTGGAATGTCTATCTGTTTATAAAATTGTTTTAATGTAATTAATATTTAATAATTTATCTCATTATTTAGATGTTTTGATTATTTTGATGTTTATTACTTATTAATATTAGCTAATGAAATATTTGACGTAAAGAGCTCTTGAATAAAATTGTTTTAAAGAAATTAACAAAAGTAATTTATTTGATTTTTTTATATAAAAATATATCTTATTTAATATTGTGATTTTAATTAGTTAATAATAAGTAACAAGAAAAAGTGTATCTCAATTGAGCCTACTATATAGACATTTCAAATCAATGGTTAAAATTGATAAATATGACATAAAATTGGCTACGTACGTTTTTGAATTCCTGTTCGAATTCTATTATCAAGCCATTAAAAACCCTAAGTTCCCCCCTAAAAATCCCTTTGGTATAACGAATTTTTAGGGGGGAACTTATAGTAAAAAAAATGAATGATGGCCGCCCTGTTTTTGTGAGATCTGCGCATGTATCATCGATTAGTCTGGTCAGGCTCTTCCGTCTGATTGTAAGACGGACGCCGCCATTGTGCGAATCGCTTGTTACTTTGCAAAAGAGCATTGTATTTATAAATAATATATATTTATTTATTTATTTAAATACTTATTATTAGCAACTGGTATTGAAATAACGCTAAATAGTCGAGAGAAGTTTTAATTTGGCGTTATCAACATGTCTTTCTCAGTGAAAGCAGACGACGTCGGCCATTGTGACAGGACAACATAATTGATCAGCTACCGGAAGGACTGCGCAGTTCAAACTTCCGCCGGTCATCATTCATTGGGAGGACAATAGGGTTTTTAATGGCTTGATAATAGAATTCGAACAGGAATTCAAAAACGTACGTAGCCAATTTTATGTCATATTTATCAATTTTAACCATTGATTTGAAGTGTCTGTATAGTATGCTCAATTGAAATGTATATTAAGACACGTTAAACACTGTAATACAGAAAGTGTATCTATTTAAAAAAAAATTGGAATGAAATTTATTAATAATTATAATGAATTTATAATTATTTACACAAAAAAAAACTATTGTTTAATCCTTTAATGTAAATTTGTTAATAGAATTAGCAAAAAAAAAAAATAGTTGTATTTATAATCAATAAACAAAATACACCAAGTAATATAGTAAAACTTACAAAAACTCTTTTTATTAACAATAGAAATCCACCTTGGCTATATTTCGAAAGTCTCAGCGACCTTCTTTTACATCTTAGGAAACAGAAACATCGTCTTCTTCCCCAAATAACAAAAAATTAATCGTTAATTTTTTGTTAATAGTTGTATTTAATTACAATTAAAATACAACTACAATATTGTAGTTGTTTTAAAAAAAATAAAAAAAAATTGAAATAAAATTAAAAAAAAAAATTTCAAAAAAACATTTGGAATGAAATTTATTAACAAAATATATTTATATTAGTTTTATTATTAATTAATATAACCTACGCCTAATAATCATAGTAATTATTTAAAATATTGTAAAAACATTTTTTGTCCTTGTTAATGATATTATTTTAGAAAAAATTCTAAAAAACTTTTTTTTATTTTCAATTTATTGTCATAATTTTACGTAATAACTCTAAAGGATATAAAAAAAAAAAAAAAAAGAAAAAAGAAATAGAAATTCACAATTTTCTTAAACAAACCCCTACCGTTCAGTCAAGTAAACACATTTGCGGTAATGGCGCACTTAACGGTTTCACTGGAGATTGTGGGAAATTTTATTTCGTTTTTATGAAGATTGAGATCATGCTTTTAGACTATACTGAGACTAATGCATTCAAATAATGCCCCGAGTAGCCCTCAATCAATGTAAATATAGGCTATATTGTAACAAAGTAAAAAAGTATTGTGTTCAAATAATATTGTAAAGCATTTTGGTAAAAAAACAAATAATCAACTGATTTTTATAGATTAGTAGATTTATTATCTCATAAGATTTAGCGAAGATTAAGAAAAATAATGTTAATTGTTATTTTTAGCGCTTTATGAAGAAGGTTTATGTATATCCACTGCATTTATTACACTGCCCACAGAATTTAGGGGATATTGCGAAATGATTATAATAAGCCCTAAAAACAGAGGCATTTGAGTTTATTTATTAAAGAACATTATCAGAGAAACAAATGACATGAAAAATGGAAGTTGTCTGAATATGCAAATGAATGCAGAATCCATTTATCGAGATTGAGCAGGATGTGACACTTGGACGGGGTTAACATTCGCATATTAAACGTGAAAAATATACCGCACATTGACTGTTGAGCAGGGTGTATGATCACCTGAGACTGCTACAACACACTGACAGCGATGAGGCATGGAGAGGAGCGAATTGTTCAGCAGTTCCTGTAGGATTCGTGGCCACTCGCGCAGCTCCCAGCTGAAGAAGTGTTGGGGGAGGTGATTGGTGACTGTCAACACGTCTTCCTAGTGCATCCCAAGCGTGTTCAATGGGATTCAGGTCTGAGGAACGTGAAGGCCAGTCCATGCGTTCGATTCCAGCCTCTTGCAACATGTTGTTGACGAGATGCACACCCGGGGGCGTGCATTGTCGCCCATAAAAAGAAGACTGGCCCCAACTGCTCCAGCGTAGGCTGTAGAATTTCATCCCGATATCTTACAGCATTCACCGTTCCTTTCTAACAACGTCGAGATCGGTACAACCATGAATGCTGATGCCTGCCCACACCCATGATTATACTTCCACCAAAGGAATGTTTTTATTGCACGAAACATGGATTCTCCCGTGTTCCACATTCATCCCAGATCAGGGCACGACGATTGTCAGTCCGCAGACTGAATTTTGACTCGTCCTGAAAAGAACCGTGGACCACTCTTCACGGGTCCAAAGAAGATACATTTCAGCCCACCTTCTGCGGGTTCTGCGAGTGTTCAGCAGTTAACAGAATGCATATCATGGTCGCGATTCTTCCACTTGATGTTGATCCAGGAAAGTGGAGATAACCCAGCAGCACCAGCCTTTTATACAGGGTGGTGGGCAAACATGCAAATTAACGTTGCATCACATTTGCATATTCAGACAACTTCCATTTTCGTGTATTTTGCTTCTCTGATGATGTTCTTTAATAAATAAACTCAAATGCCTCTGTTTTTTGGGTGTATTATATTCATTTCGCAATGTCGCCTAAATTTTGTTAGCAGTATACTTAAAGGCTACTATGTTTACAGATAGGAAATTTGTTTCAACAGCTGATCTTCCTAGTAATTCAGAAATAAATATTCCATCACCCTGATTCTTAAACTAGTAGAAAGCGTTCCAAATTAAACCTCTAGCTTGGTTATACAGTAATCTATTCTTATGGCGCCGCCATATTGCTTTTTGAAACAAAGAGTTCCAGGATTAACTAAGTGATCCGTGTTTCGCCATATTTGTTGATTCTTCTTTCTCTGTGCATATTATAGTTAACTGTTTTTCTTTTTTTTTTTTAATCTCTTGTTTTCACACATGGGATTCGACATTTTTACGATGTCTGAGTTGACCACTCGCAGAAACAGTCTTAGAGTCGTTGGAAGATTCCACAAAAACACAAAATTCCAACTATTATCTTTTGACTATATAATCGCTAATCCACGTCACATTGTGTCTTTTGAAATTTCCCGCCTTCACCCACTCACATATGACAGAAATTACATTTCGTTGACCTTAGCGGCCCCGTTGCCCAGCCAATTTCACAAATGACCTCGCTTTAAATCTCTCGCGAATGTTTGTCTCAATGTAGACGGGAAATCAAATCTGATAACTCAATGATTAAAATTAGAAAAATAATAATGAATGTATTAACGTACAACTGGAATAAATTTAAAGCGACCGTTTGCACAAACACATTAGAAACAAATTTAGTGGGAAAATAAAAATAAAACAAGTTACAAGTTTCGAAAACCTGTATCGGTTTTCATCATCAAACTACAAAATATAAAAAATATATATATTTAATATATATATTTGTAGTCTGATAATGAAAACCGCTAAAAGTTTTCGAAACATGCAACTTGTTTTATTTTTATTTTCTCTCAAATCTGTTTCTAATGTTTTTGTGCAAACGGTCGCTTCATATTTAGAAAAATAATACTTCGAAGGAATTTACACGAACGTCTTATTAAAAAAAAAAAATAATGACATTATTAAACATATCAGGAAAATTGAATATGTAAAAATCCTCACAAGGCAATTGCAGTTATTGCGTTATAATCTTATTTTAATAAAAATTATATATAAAAAAATTATGTAAATGTCAAGACATTACATAATTAAAGCTTTCACTTTAATTTGAGATATGAATATTTTGTTATTATCTGTTTTGTAATGTAAACAATGAATAAATTTAGCCCCCAAAATTATCAAAAAGTCTGTCTGTCTCCATTAATTTAATTTTTTTTTTTTTGTAAATTATAAAAAAAGGAAAAAGAAATGTAAAATAGATTTTGTTACTAAAAACCTTTAAAGGTAATCCAGTGTATCTTAATCATTATGTTAAAAAACCAAAAGTTCCAGAATACAGAAAAAATCTTACTTTTCTGTTTTGTTTTTATTCCCTTTTCAGCGACCCCTTTAGGAGTTAATGTTAGCGACCAAAATCAGTAGCTATTTTTTGCGTTTGTCCTGTCCGTCCGTCTGTGTCCGTCCACCCCTAACAACTCCCGAACGGAAGGTCGGATCGACAAACGGATTTCACCATCGTGTTCAGAGGCCCACACAACGTAGGAATTGGACGCATCACTCAGGCTTATCCACTGATGATCAGAAAGAGTGAAAACAGCAAAGCTTGAAAGGAAAAACAGTAGATTCTTTGTATTTTCTTTTTTTTTTCTTGAACATTTCATTATAAACATTTAATATAAATGTCAATAAATAGTTAGGAGAATTAAAACGTAATTCAAAATAAGTTAGAATTTTATTATTTTAAAACAATACATTTGTTGCATATTATCAACTTATATAATTGGCTAATTTCGTCTGTATGTCTGTCTGTACTCGATACATTTAAGCTATTAAGATAGATCCAAGGTTCTCAATGGTACCATTGAATAAAGGGTACTCAAATTGGATGAAATATTAGTTAATTTTGTCATTTCATGTTGTTTCCATGAAATTTTACCTGAAATTCTAATAAAACATACGTTCAAAACCAAATAATTTGTTACCACTGCATCCATTTTAATGAAATTTGGCGTACTTACTCAGTTGTTTACGCTGATTTTGAAACTCAAAACCATTTTTGCCGTAGAAGCTTCGTTCACAAGCTAGCACAGTATTTAGATTACATTTTCTTTATATTTGATAGTTGATAATAAATGATTTTTCAGATTTTTTTTAAGCCTGTCGTCCGACAGGCTTTGATGCTAGTATATATTATATTCTGTTTTATGTATATATATAAAATATTTTGCTTTATATATATATATATATATATATATAAATCTAATATACCAAACTTGAAGCATTAAAATTTTAGCATTAAAAGATCTGCATTTATTTTACTGTAAATAAGATATCTGGGAAACCTACATAATATTTATTAAGGGTAATATTTAACGGTTTTGTTGAGCCTATACCTTCTTAACTATCTGCCCAATTTGTTTCAAAATCATTAAGAAACAGGTAATAGTCTAAATCAAAGTTTCAGCTACCTAAGATAATTGATTTATGAATTATCTTGATGTACGGATGGAAATTCCTATTTTTTTTATTTAAAACCTTTGGAGTTAAAACTGGAATGTAATTATGCACAATAAGGAGTGATTAGTATTTCTAAAACACTGTTCTTTTGGTAACATGGTTTACCGCATACAAATATAGAAAGGCAGATAATATCCTTTTTAATTGTTTCCATTTGCTTTCCTCTATAAAAAGTCAATTACAGAATAAAACTTTGATGTATTTCTCTGCCCTGAGGACTGTATTATTAAAATCCTCTGTTGACGTTTTTCTGGACAAGTTTCTTTGCATTTGTAGCTGAATTGTTTGTTTTTCTTTTTACCTCTTTGCTATGCATTAATCACATGACTCCACTGTTCGTTCGTTCTTCTACAAGGTAGTGTGGAAGGGTAGTTATGTAATGCACCAACTGGATGGCAGTGATACGAACATCCTCCCGCTGTTTGAACGTGGATGGGGGAACAACCCTAAGGGAAACCAGAGAGAGAGAGAGTATTTATATAAGATGAATTGCTTCCAATCTTAGCTACTCGTTGCAAACCAATTTAAAATCTCGTTGGACCGTCTGAATGGTGATGTTTGTCCCCCCGCCCACCCTCGCATTAGGCGAACGTAATTACGGCGGTCTGCATTATTAAAGAAGAAATATTAAGAACTTTTTCTCAGACCACAGCCTTCATTTGTAGCTAATTGTAGACCAAGAACAGCAGAGCAGTTTATATTTTGAGTAGAATCAGATCCTTCGTGGATAAAAACAAAAGGTAACGGGAAACTCTCTTGTTTGAAATTCGTTCGACTTTTGAAGTAATTTTGTTTTTGTTTGTTTCGTCATATCCGATAACGAAAGTCAAGTTTCACTGGAAACATCATCTGACAAACTACCAACAAAAAGTTTTCAAAATTTTGTCTTTTATCTTGTTCTCGAAATTTATTATTTTCTTTTAATAATTTTCTGGAAATTCTGCGCCAAATTGTATTGCTTAAATCTACAAGAAAACTCTCATATTTACATGGATTTAATTATTAAAGCCCTTTGAATCTTTGAAAGCCTTTGTGCTTTTACTAAAACTTTTAAATCTTCAGGAAAGCCTTTCAAACTTCTTGAAAATCATTTGAGTATTCAGATAAACCCTTTGAATATTGTTAAAAACGTTTGAATATCATTAAAAACCCTTTGAATTTTAAAGGCCTTCGAATCTTTACTAAACTCTTTCAGTCTTCTTGAAAATCACTTGAAACTTCTTAAAAGCATTTGAATCTTCTCGAAAAGCACTTGAATCTTATTGAAAAGGATTTGAATCTTATTGAAAAGCATTTGAATCTTCTTGAAAATCGTTTGAATCTTCTTGAAAAACATTTC
>JAFIDM010001028.1:56641752-56665066 GCA_023159025.1 Thereuonema tuberculata
TAATACTTACTTGTAGTACTTATTTGTATTTAATACTGTTTTGTATTTTAATACTTATTTATAGAACTTATTAGTATTTTAATTAATTTGTAGTACTTATTTTTATTTTAATACTTATTTGTAGTATTTATTTATATTATAATACTTATTTGTAGTAGTTATTAATTTCTTTCAGAAACTTTCATACCTGACGTAATAACATTTTAAATGACGTATCTTTAATTTCATCGTAAATTGCAGTGGACGTGGAATTGTGAGCTGCCGTTGCTTCCTGTGTATCCAATTGCTTTGTAGGTCTCTATTGGGGAGGCCCTAATATTGAGAAACCTTTTCATCGTGAGATTCGATGAGAAAAGCTAATATGATGGCGATCTAAAGTAATTCTGCTCATTCCGTCCTTTAAATCAATTTCGTACCTTCGCAGCTGTCCAGGTTTCTCGATGAAGGATTTCCATGGGGATCTGAAGCTGCTTACTCCTAACTCGCATGCGATTAAACTTCGGATTTACAAATTCCAGGAAGCGAAACTCAGCTCAAACAACGACACCAACATTAAATTAGGTGATATTCATCCTCAAGAATAAACAAATTAGGCGCCAACATCAACAAAAGCCGATACTTTTAACAAATAATTTGACGATCAACGAAATATTTGACTTAAGACTAAACTCAACGCATTACTTTCATAATAACAAGAATAACTAAATCTAAACTTTGAAATTCATTGAGGGGACTGAGAGGTTGGGGATGGGAATACAGATATAAAATAACCACACTCATATTTTAATGTTGGAATAAATTTTAAGCCGATGAGATTAATGAGATTAATGAGAATGAGATTTCGGGGTCATTGTTTTTAGGTCTACCAAGGAAGGTGATCAAAGTAAAGCTTATGTTTTAAATTATGTGCTTATGCTTTAAATTGGATCACAAATTAGTTAGTGCACGAATTTTATGAAAATACGTCCGGCGGTTTTATTGCACTTACAAGTAAACAATTTCATGTCATTCTCGTCAATTGCATGTAAACTCAAAGGTTACATTACCATTTAAACAAAAAAACTCACAAACACCATCTTCAGCATAAAAACATCTTTAACTCAATATTTCAAGCTCCTCAGCGGAGATTTTCTGCAGGAGAATAGGAACATAGAGAAAACTTAACATTCTCTTCTATTCCAAAAAACAGAACCAAAGCAATAGAAGAGAATGCCGAGGAGCTTGGAATATTGAGTTAAAGAGGGTGTTATACTGAAGATGGTGTTGGTGAGTTTTTTTGTTTAATATATTTTCAGAAGAAATTTGAAGTTACCATTTTTTTACAGAAACATTTTTCTCGTATGATTCTTTACAGAAAGATAATAAGCGCCGCAGCAAAAAGGTGGTGCAAGTGGTGCCTCCGCACCAGACGCCGTATCAATAGAGGCGAAATGTTATCTCTGTAAACTTTTCTATGTTTTAACAATTTCTTTTTTAATAAAAAAATAAATTTATATTGGGTTGGCCAAAAAGTTCGTTCTGTTTTGTTTTGTTTTTTTTGTTTTTTTTTACGTAAATTGCTTTAGTTGCACTTAGGTGTCTTTAACGTCATTCGACACCATTGTGTTAGGTTGTATTGTGACAGCTGTCATATCAGCGTGCATTTAAAACAAAACTGATCAAAATTGGTGAATTTTGTGTAGTCAATTTAATATTGAAGATGGAAGACAATAAGCATGTAAGACGCATGCTTCTTTAATGACCAAGCAAAAACTGTTAGAGCTTGGCTGGGAAGTTCTGACTCATCCGCCCTATTCACCAGACATTGCACCTTCGGATTTCCATTGATTTCGGTCTTTACAAAATTCTCTTAATGGAAACAATTCAATTCCCTAAAAAACACCAAAGGCACCTGAAACATTTTTTTGCTCAAAAAGATAAAAAGTTTTGGGAAGATGGAATTATGAAGTAGCCTGAAAGATGGCAGAAGGCAGTGGAACAAACCGTTGAAGACGTTGTTCAATAAAAGTATTGGTGTCAATGAAAAATGTGTCTTTTATTTTCACTTAAAAACCCAACGAACTTTTTGGCCAACGAACTAATATAAAACAGTACTAGTTTATTTTGATATGTTTTACATGTCCCTAACATCGATAAAAATGGCCAAAATTATACTTATCATCAAACGCCAAATAGAGCTGCTACGAGAGCTGTAAAATACTTACGATTTTAAAGGATTTTACAGAAAAAAAACAAAAGATTAAATTTGATGTTAGATTTCGACGATGATGTATATTAGGGCAGATGACGTATATTAGATATTAGGTATTGAAGTGGAAAAAGGGAAAAAGATAAATTAATATAAATTCAAAAGGGAGAGAATGTAATAAACAAAAATATGTAGAAACAAGTACTCCAAAATGTTAAACAAATTAAAAATATTGTGGAGTTCGAAGAGGAATTTTTTCTAAGAAATCACTAAATGTGTACGTATTTCACAAAAAATAGTTTGAAATCGTAAACATTTACATAAGGAGCTCTAACTATATTGTTTTGGAAAGATTTTCTTGATAAAAATATTTCATTGAAAAAGTTCGCGCTGCAATTAAAATGATTGTGAAGAACTTAGAAAAATAAACATTCAGTATTTCTATGCCGTTGATATATTATTATACGAAAGACAAAATAAGAAGAAAACCGGTGGTTATGGATTACTAATTCCATCCATGCTCACCGACCTCTATCGCAAAGCATCGTAACTATTTTCTACATTTCTGCGAAGCAAATAGAAGAGAACAAGATTTTCGATATTTTCTTTATTCTTTGAATCTTCAACGTATCTGTATACTGTTACTGTTATTTTTGTATTACAGTGTAACTTGGATAATTCGAAAGTCTTTAATTCGAAATCGTGGTTAATTCGAAGATTTCTCTTGGTCCCTTGAATTTCTTGTTAAATCAATGTTAAAAAATCGTGGATAATTCGAAGTTCAACTTCCTTAATTCGAAGTTTTTTATAAAAAATTTCGAACCATAACGACTTTTCGGCGTTTCATCGTTAAGAAATTCGACAAGTGACAACTGAAATCCCTTCCCGCCACCGTTCGACACGTGACGCCATTCGACACTTGACGCTTCAGACGCCATTCGAGCTTCCTGCTATCAGTGTCACCATGTCTTTCAGTAAACCACGCGTGTACAAGAATTTAACGTTCGCTGAAAAGGTCGCCGTCATTCGCGAGGTGGAAAAGGGTGTGAAGAAGAAATGCCAAATCGCCAACGAGTATGGGATAGCGCCGAATTTCGTCGGTACATTGACGGACAAACCAACGTAAGTGAAGCTGTTTTCCGTTCACTAAACATGCTTGATGATTTTGCTGACCTTAAGCGACTGAATTCTACAAAACAATCAGACATTGCATATTTTTTTGAAAAACTATAATTTTCTGTATTGAATGTAATATGTACTGTAGCTTACGTAATATAAATCTTATTTTGTTTACATACATATAGTGTTTATGTCTTTCATACCATGATCATTCTGAATAAATATTTATTTATTGACAGAATAATCTTTTCAAGCATTCAGTGGACCTGAAATTAAAGTTAAAAGATGTAACTTGTTTAATTCGAAGTCTTAGATAATTCGAAGTTTTGTAGTGGTCCCTTCAGCTTCGAATTATCCAAGTTGCACTGTAGTAATTGGACAAAATTGGATATATATGTACAGTAGAACCCCGCTATTTCAAACTAATTGTGACCGAACACTGTTCGGTTTAGCGGGAATTCGGAATAAAAGTTGCACTGTATTAACATTTTTTTATAATTATTATCCATATCCAAAAGTGATTTCGGACAAGGAAAAGAAAATGCACGGGCGTTAAAAACTCGTTTTTCTCTTGTGGACAATTCTCTAGGACCTATTGGTAGCAATAGCCCGTCTTCCTAGTAATTTATAAATGCATATTCCATCACCCTTACTCTTAAAATAGTGGAAAACGTTCCAAATTATACCTCTAGTTCGGCTGTGCAATAACCTGTTCTTATGACGCCGCCATATTGCTTTCTGTTCCAGGATCAACTAAGTGATCCGCTTTTTTCCAAATATGGTGATTGTTCTTTCGCTGTACCTACAATAATTTCTTATTCGAACTGTATATAGAAAGTGAAAGTAATAAAGAAACATGAAAAACGAAGTATTCAGCAGCATCCAGTCAGCCTTATATGTTTTTAGTATTTGTTTTAGAATTGTTTTATTGATGAGATTTTGGTGCTGTACATTTGAGCTTTAGGGAATACGACATCAAACAAAAATGTCTTGTAGGATAGTGATATTAGCGTAACCCTAGCTGATTCAGACGATGAAAGAACGGAGAACAGAGTTCAGTAATTTTTGAAGGCAAACTTTGTCTGGAGAATAAAGGGCTATACCCACTACTCCGTCTTCCGTTATGTTTCCGTAACGTTATTGCTTAAGTGACGTAGTTATGTCTTCAGGGTCACAAGAATGGGTAACAATTAGGCCTACCTGAAATTTTTAAGATGGTAAATTTTTGAATATAGATTACTAGAAATAAATGATGAAATGTGATTTTTATTTCACGTAATTGTTCCCAATTAGTGTTACCCTGAAGACGTAACTACGTCACTTAAGCAATTACGTTACGGAAACATAACGGAAGACGGAGTAGTGCGTATAGCCCTTAAGTAGTGGAGCTGTAATCCCATCATTTTCATTTATTACAAGTGTAACGAAAGCAGGTGAGAAAGTTCTGGATTAAAAGCCCTTTTTCGAATTCAATATAATACATTTTTTTAAAGCTTATTGACTAAAAATCATCTACAACTCTTTTTTTTTTAATTTATTGTACAACTCATATTTGATTTATATTTAAAACTAGGTATTCGCTCATCTATCCGTCACATAGTCTCCTCTGAGTATGCAGCGCTGGGAGTCCATTTTGTGGATTCGGGAGGGCTTGCATAAAAAAGCAACGCATCAAACTTTAAATCCGTTTTAACGACAGATTTCGGTGGTCATTTTTGGGGATGGAATGGGTGAAGACCAAAACAAATTTATTTAAAAGTTCAACAAAAAATTAACTTACATGCGTTCTTTAAAGCCACCACACGTATTAAGGGTTAAAAATAAAGTTATAACAAAGTTTAACGTGCTGCGAAATTGGTTAACATAAACAAAGCAACGATAAGAAACAAAAGAACCGCACCTGAATCAAATTCAAATTCAAATTGCCTTTCCGATTCAATTATTAGGAGAAGAGTTGGTACGGCCGTTTCGTCCTTCAACGGACTCTTCAGCCCAACCCTGCCTCTCCCGATAAAAGACTCGGAAAGGCAAGATCCTATTGATGAGAGTCACCGCCAACCTGGAAGCGACCCCCAACAAAGGAAAAGCAAGAAAAATAAATTGTTGTGTCTCACGACATCAACGAAAGCCTTTTCCTACGACTCGCAGGGATGAAAGGACTTTGAACCCTGAACTGAAGATTCAAAAAATAATTACTTAAATAATAACAAAAGTTTAACTTACTGCGAAATTGGTTAACATAAACAAAGATAAGGAACAAAAGAACAGCACCTGAATCAAATTCAAGCGGTGACGCTCATCAATAGGATCTTGCCTTTCCGAGTCTTTTATCGGGAGGGGCAGGGTTGGGCTGAAGAGTCCGTTGAAGAACGAAACGCCCGTACCCAACTCCTCTCCTAATAATTGAATCGGAAAGGCAATTTGAATTTGACTCAGTTGCTGAATCATGAGCTCGAGAAACCGGTAGTGAATTTTATTGTAAATAACTTTACTTTTAACCTTTTACATGTGTAGTCGCTTTAAAGAACCAATGTAATATAAAGAACACACGTTAAAATATTGTACAAAAAATTACCTTATTACCAAATTTAATGGAAATCTGTCAAGTCATTGTAGCGTGATGCAAGTATAAACAAACAAAGAGAAAAAGGACAAATAGAGAAAAGAAATGCTCTAGTGGAATTGTAAGATTTTGTATATTGAGTCAAAAAGCTAGATTTTAAGTAAAAGTCTGGAATAAAACGGGTTTCATTATTTTATTTTATTTTTTTTTCGTGAAATCAACTTATTCAAAGACGCGAATTGAAGCTTACATAATGTCTTTTTAAAATTCAGATTTTTTAAAAATGTACCAATATTTCCTAGAAAACAAACCTTGAGTTTAAAAATAACCTAATTAACACAGAGAAATCTGAACATAATTAGCGGTTTTTCAAAGTCGGGCAAAAATAGCCTGATCCTTAAGCACCCAACTGTTGCACCATCCCGGATTGACGTCGACAAATCCCGACGATGTATTTTTTTTTTTTTTTTTTAAGGTCATTTCACTTTGATTTTAAAACCTTCTTCCACGTGTTTGAGAAACAGTGCTTGGCTGTCATATTGCGACTGAGAAAATTGATAAGTAAATATCCTTATTTCGCATTCAAAAAGCCAGCGTGGTGCCTTTAATAGCCTTATCACGAGAAGGCAAGCCGTCTACGAGCAGCCGGGCTTTATCAGGCGGCGCACGAAGCCGACGTTCGCCGCGTAATCACGAGCAACAGGCCGTCGCCTGTTGCACCGATTGGCTTTAGCTATTATTCCTTCGTTCCCGACTGACGCCATGGACTGTAACCTTTCTATCCCGTCTCACAAACTACAGAGTGAAGTGACACAATATTAATAGCAAAAGTATTTTAAAACAAACATTAAAATAACGTTGAAAAAAAGGAACGACAAATCACACATTTAATGTTTACTTTACAATTTATCATAGTAGAATATGTCGAGTGAGAGGTGCAGACGCCATTTTGAAAAATGTTCGAATCTTTTCAAATAATTACATTACATATTCCATTGTTTTAAGAAAATTTGATAAAATGTGAATTATTTGTACGAAACACAAATATATTCTGATGTGTAAATATGAAGATATGGATTAAATCTAAAATCCTAAAATTACAATTATAAGTAAAAATTGTATAAAAACAATTTCTTGCCAAACTTTACAGCGTCGTCCGGAGGTGATGTGAAAACAAGAACTCCAAATGCAAAATTAACTAATTATTAGAAATTTTAGTCTCACAATTACTCATTATTATTTTCCGGAACGTTTAGAGTACATAGCCACTATAAGTACAGGCTTACTTTTTTCGTACTAAATTTAAGAAATGCGTAAACGAAGAGATCATTTGTAAGGGATAGGAGAGGTGAAGATCAAAATAAGTTGGACCACAAATACACTACATACAAAATTGTATGAAAATCAGTCCAGCAGTTTTGACGTGATACGAGAAGAAAGAGACAAACACAGAAGAAAATTTTTCAAGTGGAATATTAATATTAGAACGCTAAGTAATTACCGTATTTACGCGCATAATTTCCCCCATCGCGTATTTTCCCCACCCCAGTTTTTGTGGATTACAAAATTCAATTTTTATTTTTATCGCATAATTTCCCCACCTCTACTTCAACGCGTTTCCAACATGACTTTGACTGGCGGTCAACTCACAACGACGCGACAATGTACCGTTACTATCGCATTTCTCTATCCCACGCTACTTTAGGGGATTCCACCCCCACCCCGGTCAGTACAAGAGCAGACTCCTTCTGAATCAGTACAACAATTTCGAGTGTTTTGTGAAAACGTGAAGTTCGCGAATAAAGTTAAGTTCTCTATTAGCAGGCAGCTGATGCTGACGTCATGCAGTGAGCAGCTATAAAGATGGCGGGCTGCGCTGCGTGAGTTACGAAATTACGTCACAGTCGCACACACACTTCCGTGCATGCCTAGTGCTTAACTGTACTTTGAAGAAAAAACAAATGTTGAGATGTGATTTCTTATATTTTAAATGTTGCATGTTAATAAAATTGTTGTTAATTAAATTTCTAGCTTTAAAATTCAATATTTAACATGGTTTTCCTTACACTTTCACCATATTTTTTTTCCTTAAATTGAAAAACATCGCGTAATTCCCCCCCCCCCTTTTTTTGTCAAAATATTGATAAAAAAAAGGGGAAATTATGCGAGTAAATACGGTAGTTCTTTTGGGAGTCCTTTATTGTTGATTAACTCTTAATTAATGCTGCTATAGACAAAAGAGTGATCCATGAGTTCTTGGTGAATTTAGGAAATATAAGATTAAATAAAGTGTAATTTTAGTTTTTCATAAACAATTTATTTTATTTTTATTGTTAAATGTGATGTTTTATTATAAATTATCAAATAACACTTAGATAATCCTACTCGCTTCTCCCAATTTTTTTTTTTTTTTTGGAGATTTTACTAATGGATTCCTATTGTAAAGCAAATTCTGATTTTTCATTATTTATCTACTTATATAAAAAGAAAAGTCCTGACTGACTCATTCACTCACTGACTCATCAACGCCCAGCCCAAACCCTTGGACCTAGAAAGCTGAAAGTTTGCACAGGTTCCCTTTATGATGTACACAAGGAATAATGGCGGATTTTTATAAATTCCACGGAATAGGGAATAAAGAGGATTTATATTTTCGCTTTAAAGTTGCCTTATCGATATATATAGGCGTGTGGCGCCAACCCGCAATACATCTAAGATATCCAGGCCACTAAGGGCTGGGAACTCGTATATTTTCCTATCTCGACATTAATTTCCTAAATAAATAAAGTTATTTTTTTTATGCTACGTATGCAAGCGTTCTGGAGCGAAGCTACGGTATCCGGCTAGTAATAAATAAAATTACAAAATTATTGTTATTTTTTCTTCATTTTTTTATTTAAATTTCACCTTTTTTCACTATAGTTGTGAAAGATTTTAATAATTGCACTAAGACATATATTAGAATATATTTTTGATCGTAATAATAACAATTATAATAACAATAATAATAATAGCAACAACAATAAAATCTTTAATAAAATTCTTTACCCGAAAGGTTCTGATAAAAAATTCAATAAATGTTTTCCTATCCAACCCATGTTAAAATGAATGGAGACCCTGATTTTCAATAAATGGAATTAATACGTTGAAGTGAGCGTTGTTCGACGGAGATGTCAACGAAGATAAAACGGAACTTTACCAAAACATAACACATTGACGCAGTAGTGCGTTCAGCCCTTAAAAGGTCAAGAAATGACCTTTCGGAAACAGTATCCGAAAGTTGAGAAGATACGAATCACATTACATGTTAGTATGAAAATACTTCAGTCGTTAGCTAATAATGCCGTGAAAACTTCAAGGGACTACTCTTGACAGTGTAGCTCAAATAATTTCTTAAACTATTTGTTATTTTAAATGTAATACTCGCTTTTGCTAGTTACTAAAGGGTATTTTTGGGTTTGGTCTGATATTGGTAGTACTGGAAAAGCCCAATTGATTTTGAGATATCGGACCAATACTGTAAGGAGCTAAGGGAAACAAATATACGTTGTCCTTAAAATTCAACAATCGCTGTAATTATATCTGTAATTTTCAATTGAGGTTTACGATTTTACAACATTGATTCTGGTATACATGCGACCAATATACAAAGAACTGTGAGCCCAAAACGTCCGGCTATTGTCCGGTTCGTTTGGGATCAAGATATCTCAAAAAACTGTTTGTTCTACAAAGCTCAAACTATCTGGGTATTTGTTCGATTTTTTACGAAAATGCTTGAAAACACCCAGGTATAAGTATTTTCGTAAAAATTGGACTAATAGTTTAGAAGCTATGAGCAAAAAAACGTCATCAACATAACTGAATAATAAAAATAACTTTTGGTTTGTTTCCGTTTTTTTACAACTTCTTTATTAGCTCTCAAAGTTGTCACAACTATTACATCTTGTGACTGTATTTCATTAATAATACCATAAATGGTATTAGGTTTTGAATCAGTCCAGGCAATACTGTTCTGAGCACCGAAGAAAAGATAAATTTAGGAGAATATTACAACCGTTCATATGGTCCAGGACGAAAAGACAGACCGAGCCTTGTATATGTGAAGGAGCGATTTAGGAAACACGCCCAAGGAAGACTGTGATGCAAAAATTTCGAAGGACAGATAGTGTGCTGACACAGAGTATGGGGTGCACGGGTCAGCCACGAATGGCAATAATAAACGAGAATTACGTGTCTCTTGGAACAGATGCTTACCTGTCATACAACTATGGCAGTTTCTTCACGAAAACTTTCTGGCCGTGTCATCTCCTGCAAAACATTTGCAGGAACCGTATGAACTGTATGTCCGCAATAATGGCGAGCATTTAAAACATACTGTTCATATATAAAAATGACTCCACAACCCCTTTCATACTATTTAAAATAATTTATTTAAATACTAAAGCAGTGAATTTTCGGGATCATATTTTACGTCATTCCCTTCTTCAAGTAAATAAGGAATTAACATATCAAACAATAACATTAACAGAAAGAACATCATAAATTAAATATACACACATCAATTGAATAATATAAATTATGACAGTGGTTTGTTATTTATCATACTCATATTATTAAATTTATACATGACAATAATATCCATATATACAATAAAATGACAAAGTTAATAATCCAATGCATTAACTTTGTCATTTTATTGTATATATGGATAATATTATCATGTATAAATTTAATAATAAGAGTATGTTAAATAACAAACCATTGTCGTAACAATTTATATTATTCAATTGATGTGTGTATATTTAATTTATGTTGTTCTTTCTGTTTTAAGTTATTGTTTGATATGTTAGTTCTTAATTTGCTTGAAGAAGGGAATGACGTAAAATATGTTCCCGAAAATTCGCTGCTTTAGTATTTAAATAAATCAAGGGCGTATATAAGGGGGTGGGCCGAAATAATGAATATAAGGGAAAAAAATATTACTGTAATCTGAATTATTTTAATTAAGGTGACTAACCGTCCTCCTTTTTGAAGGTATATCCTCCTAACGTTTTTTTTTTGGTTGAAAAGAGGTAGGTTTGCATCGTTTTTTTTTTTTTGTTTTTTGTTTTTTTTGGCTGAACAGATAGGTTTCTATTTTTATTTTTATTTTTTTATTAAAAAAATAAAGTATCATGGGGTGTCCACTTAACCTTTGGCTCCCCCAAAAATATATTATATATTCGCCACTGAAATAAATTATTTTAAATACTATGAAAGGGGGTTGTGGAGTCATTTTTATATATTACACGAGATGAAAAGAAGAGAGGTAGTAAAAGAATTTGGTATAAATACTGTTCATATCTTGAATGGATAATGCTAAGTTAGGGTATTTCTGTACTATGTAACTGATATTTAATTACATTTATTCCTCCCACTCCTGGTTTCTATCTATTGTTTGTTTTGCCTAATACTTTATAAAAGACAGGCAGATATATACCTATGTGTGAACTACACGATATACTCTGACAATACAAAAATTGCACTAAAGTCGAAAAGGTGACATTTTGAGATCTATAAGCAGATCTCTGTAACCATAACGACAAGAAGTTCAAATGACGTTTCTTGTCCAATTAAAAAAAGTTGTTTGGAAACATATCTCGTACATCCCTCCTGGGACACCACGTATAAATGTAATTCAACTCTATGACTTGCCAAAGTTATGTACGTACAACATTACCATTGACAATAATTCCGTTATAAGAACATATGAAGACGTTTTAAGCTAAACTGAAACTGGTATTTGACTGCAATTTACTTATTTCAGGAAATAATCTGGCAAATGTATATAAGTCACGCAAAAGTTTGGAGCCAAACGCATTTTCCTGGTATGTTTTCACCTTTCTCTTCTTCAAAAGTTAGTCTTTATTCTTTTTAGATGTTGTAGGGATCTAACATGGATTCCAAACTAACAATAGATGAACAAATAGAAATTTTTCTATATGTTGTTCAGTATCAATATAATGATGAAATAAAAAATGTAATTTGAGATCATATAAGTGAACTGTATAAGTTACAGCTCCAAAGATCTTAATTTTGTGCTTGAATATATATTCAAGAACGATATACAAGAACATATAAGGTAAAGTTGGGAGAGATGACACACAATTCGAATTTTTCACGTAAAATATTAAAAACCTTATTTTTTAAATGTTTGAAAGCTTTAAACTGTTGATTTATCCTTTGCTTTCATATTTTTTTTAATGTTTTTAATGCTGTTTCTTATTTTTAGAATTTAAAAAATTTTTTGACATTGAGTCATCTCTTCCATACCTATGGGTGAGATGACACGGGTAGTAGGGGATAAATGGCCACATGGAATATGAATAAGAGACCTGTGTAAATTAAGCTACTACTTTATTTTTATAAAAAGATATGAAATGAAACACTAAAATTAAGTTGAATAATGATATTTTTGAAACTTTTGGGAAAAAACTGTTAAATAAAAAATAAAATTATCTGCTGATCAAGACATTAAATACATTATTCAATATATATATTTTACTCAAAAAGAAACAATATTAAAAAAAACTAATATAAATAAAACTTTTTAATAAATATTAACATAAACAAAACTAAATTCCTTTAAATAAATCCAATATATGACAATAGCTCCAAGGTCTCCTCCCCACTTCCTTCTGACTTCCAAAATAAACCACTTACAGTTATCAGATTTGCAAAATACTTTAGATTTTATTTTTTTAAGTCTACATGAAACTAAGTGGTAATTATTTTTTTTTTAAATTACGCAAATTGTAATTGTATTGTGATGAATATAAAATAAAAGAAAGACAAAAATAAAAGAAAAAGAATAAAAAAGGGGAGAGATGACACGTGTCATCTCCCCTTCTTAGGTGTGTCATCTCTCCCCAAGTGATGGGACAGATGATGCACACCGCCATTTCCACCAAATGGGACCCAAGACACTAGTGACCGGTATATAACCTTGCTTACTCTATTTACATGTTTACACAGTGAATTATAGCGAAAGATGCCTTAAAAAAAACTGTTAACTAAACAAATTCGCAAAGTCAACGGAAATTCGAGCATAAACCTGGCTATACCATTCGAAGAAAAACTCAATAAAATCTCATATATCAATTCAGCACAAACACTCTACACACACTGAAGCTCAGACTGGCCTGGGTTTTGGTCATGTGATGCGCTGCAGTCTACTGCAAACCCTTCTTGAAGTTATAATACATGTGTCATCTCTCCCCATGTGTCATCTCTCCCAACTTTACTATAGACAAGCTCAGTTATTAACGTAAATAATGTCAGACAGACACATAGCTACAGAAAGATAATCTTGTATGTTAATCAAATCTTATATGTTATAGTTTATCTAATTATTTTCAAAAATATAAGTTTAAAAAAAATTAATATTAATGAAAGGATATTGGATTTTCCATCAGTATGTTTTAAGCCATATATTTGGATGCCACATGCAAGTCAGAGATCTCGTTACGTTATCTCATTACCAAATTAAAGTTTAACATATCTAAATTAAATGATAAGCCTAATAGCCGGAAAAGTTATAATCTTTATTAGTTAAAAGTTGTAAATCAGATACAATACTTAATTTCACTAGTTATTGATAGCCAATGTTATTTTTAACCATGTATGTATTTAACTCTATTTAAATGTATAACAAGGCAACAGAAATCATGTTTTGGTTTTTGGCTTCAGAATAAAACTTGTCGGAACGAAAGAAAACACTTAAAATTGAACAGCTGATTTGCAGAGAGAGAAGTCCTACCAAGGAAATGACGTCAATGGAATCCCTATTCCGGGAGTTCAATTTAACATGGAATTAATTTGTCTGAATTGGTGCAACAGCAAGTGGAAGAATGGCATGTTTACTTCGAAGCGGAATAAATAATAAAATAAATCAAAAGATCTTGAAATTCCTCAATAAATTCAACATGAATTATTTACAAAATGGTGTTTGAAAAAACTAAGAAAACGTTCAGAAAACTACAGTTCAGAAATTGGATTTAGCTTTTATTTAAGTCAGTGCTTCCTAATCAGCGGATCGCGGAACACTGAGACACGGATGGCCGTAATCTTTTGTTGCACGAATTTTACAGCATGAAAACAAGAAATTGATATCTTAAATTTCTCAAAAAAAGAAAACTTTTTATTTTTTTTGAAAGATACCCTATGTTTATGTGAGGTGAGTGGCAGGGAAGCCGAGCACCGCAACCGTTGGTCTATTGTGCTGTCCCACGGAAATAAGGACAGACGAACAGAAAGACTGAGAAAGTATGGTGGGAGAAGTGCAGGGGAAACGGGAGAACCCCGGGAATACTGCCCAGCGCGGATCGTCCACCATCACGAAACCCACATGAGAACCGAACCTCGGTACTCAGAGGTGAGAGGCCAGTGTCTTAGCAACATCGCCAACCACGAGGCCTAAAGATACCCTAAGTATTGCGTTAGATGTATTTGGTTATTATATCTGAGGATAGATCATTTACTGTTATACGCTTTAAGTAAATTTATAAAGAAAACAATATTATAACAAATGACAATCCCCTTGTTAAATTATTTAGGCACGTTAAATTCCTTAGTACTTAAAACAATATTTCATTTAATACTTTTGTTGGCAATTTGATGTGTAAGTGATAGATGATAAGTTTGTCCTTCTTTCTTTTTATCATTTTCGCCTTTAAAATGTTAAAATGAGCGGAAAAGTTACGAGTACAAAGTTAAGAATGGATCTGGTTGCTCAAGCGGTGTCTCACTTGACGACTGTCAGGAGGAGCCGGATTCTATCTCTAGCGGTAATCGGATTTTTCCTTGATTCTTTCTGCGCCAGACAGGTCAACTTCTATCTGAAATAAATACAGGTTCTTTCCAGGGTCAAAGGTGAGCGGGCGTAGGGCTGACCTCAACCACTGGGTTCGATCTTGGAACGCCGGAAGCACTATCCCCCCGCGATCCCAAAGGCCTTAAGTAGTCCTGTAATGGATTCTTTATCTCTTTTAACCAAGTTAAAGAGGAAGTATTTTAAATATGTATAAAAATAAAAGAACGGACTGATACCACAATTTATGATGTATATAGGGTGTCTCAAAAAATGTACTAACACTTTGATGTACTAACTATCGAAGTGTTAGTACATTATTTTGAGACACCCTGTATAATAGCTATCACAATTTTTTTTCCATCAATTGTAGGCCGAAACAATGGATTTTAATAATGTTCTAAACAGTGCATATTAATCCGCCTTTTATATCGCGCGAACTGTAAAGTAATAACATGTAAACAATTTAAGTAAAAATATGCAAAATTACTTAATTATTATTTAATTTTTTTTTTCAAAAAATAGAAAATTTGTATTGTTTGCATTATTAAATTTAAAAAATTAAAAGGAGAGGAGGGGCAAAATTTCAGGAAAAGTAGTTCCTAAAATTCTTTCGGAACTTTCTGGTTTGTTTTTAGTTTTTATTGCACTTCCTCCTTAGGAGTTTTCTCTTGGCAGTGGAAGGGGAGGGAACCCTCTGGGAAGTTGATGACCGGATGGTTTCTTCAATTGGGATGACAGCGACAAAAGCGCCTCCATTTGACCGAGAAAGGCGTTAGCTGATTGGTGATGGCAGACTCTCAGGCGGAAGTCATGGTCCCACGGGAAATGACGTCAAACAAACGCAATTGTGCTGGGAGGTGTTCCGAGGCATCGGATCAAGGCAAATGAACATCTACATTTTTTCGGTTTCATTGTAAGCGTCCATGTAGCGGAATTTCAAGATCTAAAATTATCCTCCTTTAGCAACAGTTGTCTTGCAAATAAAAACGCTAGCAATAACGGTTATTATTATATCCCAAGTTAAAAAAACAGAATATTAGGAAATGTGAGTGTATAGCATTTTGTATCAGTTTATATCTAAATATTTTTGGAAATCATTTATTTGTATTTTGGTAGAAATTATTTATCTGTATTTTATTAATCGTTAATCATCATCGTTTAATCGTTAACCGTTATTGTATTTTAAATCATTCGTTATCTGTTTCCTAATTGTTCTGTTTATTTTTAAGTTCTTTTCCGTTGCAGCCGTTGAATCAGTTATTAATTTAAATTCGTTATGCTCTTGTCCAATCATTATGTATATTTTTAACTAGCCGGGTACCGTCGCTTTGCTCCGGAACCCTCACATACATAGCACACAAAAAATACCTTTTTTTTATTTAGCAAATTAATTTCGAGATCGGAAAATATACGAGTTCCCAGCCCGATGTGGCCTTCTCCTAATAACTCAGATGTATAGCGCATTGGCCGCCACACACTTCATGGTCATTTTAAAGCGAAAATATAAATCCTCTTTATTCCTTATCCCGTGGGAATTTCGAAAAATCCGGCCTTATTCGCTGTCTACATCATAAAGGGAACCTCTGCAAAATTTCAGCTTTCTTGGTCCAAGGGTTTGGGCTGGGCATTGATGAGTCAATGAATGAGTGAATCAAAACTTTTCTTTTGATATATAGAGATTACTTAGCCATTCAAATCACACTATGCAAATACTATAAAAATCCATGTTTTTCGTTTAATAAATTAATTCAGTTCAGTTCCAAAACTTGACTCGTTATCTTTAGATCCCAAAGACTCTCTCACAAACACCATTACAATACTGCACTGCAGGAAGTTACAAGAACAAAACAGTTTTTGCACTTTTAATTACAGTATATTCTCGATATCTCATAAACCTTGATATGTCGAAAAATTATTTTTCCCTTGATATTACATATTCATCTAATGTTAATTTTATTTCTTATGTCGAAGAGTTTTTACTCAAAACCTTCTTATGTCGAATATTTTTCGACGTAAAAATGAATTTTTCAGGAAAAATCGTCGTTCAGTTGTGCCGAAGCAAATAGAGGTATTTTTTAAGAAATTGTAGCAATGTAAGTTCATTGTATTTTACTAATTCTTTTCAATTTAATGTAATTATTTTCGATTACTTTTAAAAATTAAAATTATCATTGCTCTATTTATACTTATTCTCATCTATCAAGACTCTAATTTTTAGAATATTATTCCATATCTTGTGTTTTTACGTGAATTTTTGTGTTTTGGTTATGACCTTGTTATCTCGAAAACTCGCTATCTCGAATTTTTTTAGCGTCCCTTCGACTTCGAGATATCGAGAGTCTACTGTATTAAAAAGCGTACATTTATATTTAAATTATGATATCTGATGAAAACTTTACAGAATTTTCCATTTAAAAAAAATCGTTATATCCTCATTAACTGCTTATATTATACAAATAGGATCAAATCACTCGCTATGGATTAGCTATGATTTAATATTCATTGTTTAAAGCAATGAAATATTAATAGAAATAGGATAGAAATCCATTGTTTAGATTCCAATGCTTTTCCATGGGAATTTTTGTCGTCTTCGCGCGATAACTTCTCGACACGAACCCATTTGAAAAAGATTTCAACTATTGCCATTAGATCATGTCTAATCCTCGAATGTGTAGACCAGGTTTCAAGAAGATCCTTCCACGCCTCAAATTCCGTTTGGAAAGTAAATTAAAAAGAAGAAAAAAAAGTTAACACAAAATTCATTAACATGGATTTCACCATCAATGGTTTCGTACAGTAAAAAAAAAATGAATTATTATTTTTTAATGTAATAAAAATTATAATAGAAATACCAAATTAACAACAGCTTTGGAAAAAAAATTCATTGGTTATTTAAAAAAAACAAAAAAACAAGAAAAGCAAAACAGCAGTGGTTGTAATAATTCCTAGCTGAAGGTAGTTCAAAACAAAGTTGTTCAATCACCTCCTTCGTATCTTAGATTGAATTAGAAGAAGGAAAGAAGAAAGAATGAAAACACACAAGTTCTTTGACGAATTGTAATTCGATCAAAAGTCCAATAATCAAAAACAACTGTTCTTTAACAAAAAGGAAAAAGAAAAGTATCTTTTTTTTAGGTGGGCGAGGAATCAACTTCTTAGATATGTTTTCACAAATCTCTGGCGCCTATTGGAATCAGATACTCGGTCTTAATCGATCATTTTTCTTTTTTATTTGAATTAAAACTTTTTTAAGATGTTTTAACGAATTCGTGTTTTCTTTGGTGTTTCCTAAGGCCAAATTTCATCGTATTCCATTAAAATCAACTATTTTAAAAAGCATGGGGAACGAAGAAATCAAATCGTAACAAGCAGAAACATATATATTTTTATTGATACAATTTTTTTTTTAAAAAAAGTAAATATTTCTGCTACTTTCTGTATTGGCTAAGTTGAAGGATAAACTGAAAGTTATATCTATACTCTGTCCAAAGAACCGGGAACCCTGGACGACCCCGAGCACCCCACAAACAATCACAGGCGGGGCGGGCCTACCTGCCCCAATCGTTCTTCCCTGAGGCATTATTAAGCATTTTTCTACAAAACTATATTTTTTAAACCGTTACCTTTACTTAATTTTTATTGCAATTATTAAATTCTACATGTCATTCCTTGCAAAAAGTCCAAACACGGTGCAATTGTGATACTTCTAAGCATTTTAATGGTTATATCTTTTAACCCACATACAACTAAAATCCTTAGAAGTACAGTCGGACCTCTATTTAACGAAATCGCTAAATCCCGAAAAAAAGTTCGTTATATGGAAAATTCGTTAAATAGAGTATATCTTTTAAAATTACATTAGACTACATAGAACACATTTAAAATATATAAACAATAAATATTATTAAAAAGAGTTATAATTTTAATGACATAAAGCATATATTACCCATGCTTACTTAAATTATTTACTTACAAAATTACTTACTTACAAAATTAAAAGACTTTATTAGTAAAATTTTGTCAGAGTTTTTTTTTTTTTGAAAAAGTGTTTTCGCTCATAGTACTCGCATCTTTGCAATGCACTAAAAATCCCTTTAGGCTTATTTTCTTCAAATTCTAATCCGCGTCGGATTGTTTCAAATGATTTTAGCGTTTCATCATACGAAGGTTTTTTGATTTCTTCATCGTGATCATTTCCATTTTCATCATCTTCATCATCATCGCAATTCGTAGCTGTATTGTTTTTATTTTTCACACTGTCCCAAATATCCGATTCAGTTACTGTTTCCGACGTCTCAACTTCGAAATCAAGTGAAAGATAATCATCAATCAGCACATCATCGTTAATTTCTTCTTTTTCCCTCAGCTGTATCCACATTTCTTTTATTTCCTCTAAGGGAATATCGTCTTCGTCTTCGTCCTCCGTACTTGCCGAATTATCATTGGTTGAAATGCAAAGAATTACAGTGATTGGCGCCTTGTAAAAACATTTCAAGGAGGAAAAAAAAATAAATACCACGAAAAAGTTCGTTACATAGAAAATGCACTTCGCTATTTGGAGGTTATTTTACGAAGAAATTACCAAAATGTTCTTGGTTTCAAAGAAAATTTCGCTAAATAGAGAAATTCGCAAAATAGAGATTCGTTAAATAAACTGTATCACAATTGCACCGTGTTTGGACTCTTTTTGCAAGGAATGATATGTAGAATTTAGTAATTATAATAAAATTAAGTAAAGGTAACAGTTTAAAAAAACGTAGTTTTGTAGAAAAAGGCCAATAGAGACTCAGGGAAGAACCGACAGGTAGGACGAGCGAGAGTATGATTGTTTGTGAGCGTGCGGTGCGAGGGTGGGTTAATCGTCCAGAGCTCACGGTTATTTGGACATAGTATAATGAACTATTTAGGTCATCTAATTTATTAAAAACTAGAAAAAATATAAATGGACAATAAAAATGCTTTCGTGCACTGAGCCAATGGTGCTCCTGGAATCCTGGACAGCTGTTTCATTGTTAATGATAAATCCTAATAAAGATGAAACAGCTGTTTAGGATTCCAGGTGATGTTGGTGCAGTGCTCGAAAGCACTTTTATTGTCCATTTATGGTTTTTCTAGTTTTATGAATTACTTACGGACAAATTATTGCTCATCTACAGTTTACTATAACTTGAATACTAATGTAGTAAAAAAACTTGAAGTTCCGCTTAATAAATATGAAAGCATTGTAGATTTTTATTTTTAAAAGAAATTTTGATTTATAATTGATAGTTTTAATAATAATAATAATTCGAAATCTGTGATAAGAAAAATAAAATGTCATCAGAGTTTTTAGAACAATCTACCGAGAAATTTTTAAACTGTATTAATAACTAAAAAATAGAAATAAGATATTAATGAATTAAATATTAATTAATCTCAATAGGAAGTGTTATTTATTTTCTCAATAGTTAATTTAAAAAAATGGACCTATGATTTTTCAACTTGAGAATTTTTTTTGTTGTCTTACTAAATTAATAAAACTGAAGAAAATTATCCATTAAAATTCCATTTAAACTTTAACTCATAAGATAAGAAAGCCGTTCCATTTATAAGGCTGGGTGGACCCTAGGATTCGTTCAGAGAAAAAAGAAACAAGGAAACACTCCCTAAACAACTCCGGGGAACTAGTAATTAAAGCTAATAATAGTAAATAATTACTAATTAATGCTTATTACTAAACTTAAGATTGGATATAGATCCAATCTTAATTCCTAAACCAATTAGAATTTGTGGTTTTTCTCCATTCTGTACAACAGGTACCAGGGTTGTTTTATGGCCACGGGTTGTTTTATGGCCACGTAGTATCTCTTTATTACCTTAGATATTCAAGGAAGGAGAATTGCACAAATCATATATTTGAAAAGTGAAAACTGAAACATAATTTCAGTGCATCTTTTCATTATTGCGTCTATTAACATAAATTATCTCTTATACCATGCAATTGACTATAGAGGATTAAATTAAAAGATTAAATCATTTTTATATTCCCAAGGAGCAAGGATACAAGACTTAGTTTTTTTTCTCTCGCGTCAACGGCCACCTATGATGAACGTTTCTTGAAATGGCATGTTATTGGCGGCATTTCTGGGATTACTTTACCATTGAAAGTTTATTATTTTTTGCTTTATGCATCGTACATTCTAAGTAAATAATTATTAGTTAATTAGTTACGTGTAAATAATAATAATAATACATTACAACAGACCTGACATCACACTTGTTGATAAGGTCAACAAACAGACCTATCTCATTGATATTGTAGTGCCTATCAGCAAAAATATGCAAAAACTCACGCAGACAAGATCAGTAAATCCACCGATCTAGCACTCGAGATCCAGAAGCAGTGGAGGCAGGACCGAGTACTTGTTGTACCCATCGCCCTGTCCGCCATTGGTCTAGGGCCTCACACATTGCAACACAGTCTTAGCACTCTAGGACTTCACAAAAACAGTTATAGATACTCAACACAACACGCATAGTTATGGACACAACCACACATCCCTAACCTTTCTTGCACACTTGGCAATACGTGTTTTGGTCCTTGACCCGCCATATTGTCTTTGCTGGGAACCAAAGAATAGAAACATTTACATAACACTAATATCTATCTATATATATACAAAGCTCAAAAACGATGTTATCTGTTGTTATTTCTATGTCCGGTGCATAGAAATAACAGCTGATTATTTTTTTTAATATTTTTATAATAACGGTTCAGTTCCCCTCCTGCTCCTCTCCCTACTTTTGAAACTTTATAAAGTTTCTGATCAGCGATAAATACATAAAATTCCTTTAATTAAGATCAATATATTTGATCGTATAATAAGAGAAAATCAATTTGCAATTGTGGTTTTAGTAAATTATTAATGTCTACCTAGATTTAATTAAAACAATAAATTCATTTGAACATAATTAAGCTACGTTAAAGGTCAAAACATTATGCGTCTTTTATCCTCTTGAACGAATTGTCAGTGTAGGGATTAAGGTTCCAGCGATCACCAGCCGAATGGGACGAAATTAAGAGAATCAGTCAGACACTCGTACGTCTTTAACCCTCACGTACGAAACATTGATATTAAAAATAATTGGATTTAGAAACTTTTTCTTTTTTTAAAGAAAAATCAGACAGTTATTAAAACTTAGAAATAAACAAATACGTTTGGTCTGTAATGTTGTGACTACTTTAAAAACCAAATAATAAATAAATCTCATTGTATTGATTTTGAACCATTTACAAACAATACTCGAATTAATACAAACAAACGAATATCACCAGTAATTTATTGATAGCAAACACTTAAATAATCAACTTGATTGTATTCAAATCCATTACAGATGAATACAACGATAGGAAATAGCATCTCTTTATCAAGTTCAATTTAATGTTTAGATTACGATTGTTCAATAGTCAAGGACAAACAGACAATATATTTCATTTGGAAAATTATAAAATTATAATTATACTTTAACAATTGATAATTAATAAAAAGGAGCAAACACACAAATATTATAAAGATATAATAAATAATAAAGAACTTCGTAATATGTTGCGAAGGACATGTCATGAATTTCTTTATTATTTAGTATATCGTTATAGTCTTGTGTGTTTGGTTCTTTTTATTAATTTTCATACACACAGATATCTTTATGGATATCTTTATCCATAAAGTTAATACTTTAACAATTGCTTTGTTGTAAGTTAAAACGTACACTTATCTTTAAAATAATGATTAAGAAAATCAGCTAAACTGGGGATATTAAAGTACTTTCAATACATAAAATGGGAGTATCATCAAATCGATCGTTCTGTGTGTGCATCTGTCTTATCTCCCTAATAACTTTAGAACTGCTAGACAAATCTTCTTGAAGCTTGGGGTGTATATTCGAGGACTAGGGATGGTCTAACTTTTATATTTGAAATGTTTTCATGTGGATTTCGTGATGGTGGACGATCCGCGCTGGGCAGGTTTTCTCGGGATTCTCCCATTTCCCCTGCACTTTTCCCACCGTACTTTCTCAGTCTTTCTCTCCGTCTGTCCTCATTTCCGTGGGATAGCACAATAGGCCTACAGGTCGCGGTGCTTGGCTTCCCTGCCACCCACATTCACCACAATCAATCAATCAATCAACATTTGAAAAAAAAAAAAAAAAAAGGTTTATTGGACAGTAGGCTATAAGTTCTTTCGAACTTCTCATTTAACTAGCTGTAGCAGATTATAAAATATTTGGTTTCTAATGAGTGTCAGAAAAAGGAATTGGAAAAAAGTTCTAAGTATAAAATATTACTTCAAGTCGAAATACAGATACGTGATCACGACAACTTAAATAAGCATTTAGAAAGTCTCAAAGTATACAAAAGATCTCAATGATTTTGATTCATATCCGACCAGTAGCTAAAGATCTAGCGCCAGAAAACCGTTAGTTTTTTGTCTGTCCGTCTGCGATCAAGACAATTCAAAAATCGTTTGTCACTTTTGTAGATGCTCTGATCTCTGCCCGAATTTCTTCTTTAAAAGATCACTGTTCTGTATCTTCCGCCAAAGAAAGTAGATCC
>JAFIDM010001028.1:56670066-56701160 GCA_023159025.1 Thereuonema tuberculata
TGTACAGTAGTACTTTAGCTCAGTGCTGCTCCAAACATATACATTTATATTACTTAACACAAAATAATTTTTCCTGAATTTCCTAAATCCATATTGAATTAAGTATAATGATGGATGATCAGCGATGTTTGGATTAAATAAAATTTTCAATTTCGATATAAAAAAAATTAATAAAATAAAAATAAAAATATAGAATGTTTTATTGAAAAAATTATCTATCTAAAATATTTTTTATTTTTTTCCCATATACAAATCTTTATATAGCTAAAAATACTGGGTAGTTATTACAATATAAACAATATGTTATAAGAAAAATGTGTAAAAAGTAACTCATTTTTCATCACTGAATGAGAAATATGTAGAATATAATAGGTTTTATATCAATTGCCATTAATTAAATATTCTAATGCTACAGTAAATAGATGTGTTTAAACATTACTGAAGTCATCTAAGATACAGCCTCTTATTTTAGTATTATCTAATGAAATTTGTATTAATCTTAAAAATGGTTTGGAATTTCAAAAGATTTCATTATTTTAAGTAGTTCTCATACTTTTTGATTGTTGGACCTCTTTACACTCCTACAAATTACGGAGAACCCCAAAATGAGTTTTTATACTCTCATTGTCCACTCCTTTCGACGTATTGAAATGTTCCAGTGAACAAATTATATTATGATAATAATTTTCAAATGGGGGGGGGGGGGAAGGACCCTTACCTACTTCACGAGCTCCACTTTAAGGAGCTTACTTAAGAATTAGAATTCCCTGCGCTTAGAATTTTGTCTCCTTATATGCTTTCTGCAAGTATATAAAGATTTAATATTTACTTTTTTTTTGGCTATAAATTCTGTTTTACATATTTAAGTTTATTTCTAAGTTATGTTCTCAGGCTTTTTCTAAAAAGTTCTTTAACTCTAAAAAATCAGATGGATAATGTATCTACAGGATCTAGTATTTCCAGTTATCTGCTCTGTATACTGTTAATTAAGTTTATTAAAATCTTATATCCTGTGAGAATAAAAATAATATATACCTCTATTGTTTTTACCTTCCAGTTTATCACCTTAGTTATTTTACTATAACAGCCTTCCATCCCTGCAGAAATAATCGCACCTCATTAAACTGTGCATTGGTTTCTTATATTTAATTCGTTTAACTCCGTAATTCCCAGAGATTTATAATATACTATGCATATTTTTTTTTCTGTGTTTATGTGTCTGATCAATTTCTTTTTCATTTTCTCATTTTACCATTCGTAGTTCTCTACTGGATGAACTTGGGCGATTCTAAGATCGCTTTCTCATTAGTATTTGCTATCTTAGAACTTATAAAGAAACTGAAGCTAAAAGAAGACACAAATCACTTGTCTTCTTTTAGTTCCACTTTCTTTATATGTTCTTCTGATGTTATTATTCTTTATATCCTTCTTAAACTTTCTTATGCCCTCCTCCTTACACTTTTGTAACAACATGTTTTGTTTACCTGCTTTCTTAAGGTCTTCAGATCATACCGTTGTGTTTTCTGGGGGCTTTCTACGTCTCATTCTCTAACTGTTATTACTTGAAGGCATTACTCGTCCAACTATTTCTTTTGAATTTGTTACGTCGTAGTTTGCTGAAGTTCTAACCATTTTTTTTTCTAAGGAATATAAGAAAAGAAAAGGAGAAACAGCACCTGAACAAAGAGGAAATTGCCTTTCTGATTTTAGATTTCGGGAAGGAGTTGGGGACGGCCGTTTCGTCCTTCTTCGGACTCATCAGCCCAACCTTCGCCTTCCCCAAACCAAATCATTTTTTTTTTCTATATCAATATTTCCCTCAACTTTCCACTGCATTATTCTCCAAACACTGCGTTTTCTCCTGTTGATAGAATGTTTTTATCCTTCGTTCGTTTAAACTTTCAACAACGAATTTATTTTAACCTAGAAATTGCATTCAATTCTACATTTCACTTACAAGGGAAGTGCGTCACCGAGAACGTTGAGAACGGCACGAAAATGTGCTTAGAATATAAATCGCTCATGCCAAAAACAGTGGTATGAGTCATTCTCGTGCAAAACTGCAAGTACCGCGAGAGAAATTTGAATGTTCACCTATTGAATGTCCAAGAGAGGAATTTTGGTAACGCGAAGAAACAAAATATCGATATAATAGAACGAAAAAAACACCCATTTCAATGTCATGACTATATTGCTGTATTTCCCTCTGTTTAAAATAATTACGCTATCTGAACAACAAACTTTTCTTACTGCACAGCTATTCAGTCTTCAAAGTGTGCTAGCAGACAACAGCTGAGTTTTGCATGGGAATGACTCATACCACTGTTTTTGGGATGAGCGATTTCTATTCTAAGCACATTTTTGTGCGTTCTCAGCGTTCGAGGTCACGCACATCCCCTGTAAGTAGTGATATTGTGAGAGTTCTTCTATTCCGTTCTCAAATGTCTTTATTCTTAGCTTGAGATCATTTGCCATGTGACACACCAGTCCGAGATCGCATAAGAAAATTCATACAATTCAAGTTGTTATCTTACAGTCCCTGGAGCGGAAGATCCACCGAGATAAGAGTAGTCTAATCAGATCCTGTATGTATCTCTGGATCGCCAAAACCGGGACCCACAATGTAGGCCTTTGAGGTGTAATTTTACATAAATAAATAACCTCGTAAATAAGCAAGCTTTGTAAGAGTGAATCGGAAAAATAATCTTTTTACTGTGACTAGGATATAATAAACATTATAGAGAACATTGATGGCATATAGAGCGTATTTAACATATGCAAATAATAAGAAAAACAAACTGCTTAAGCCAATGGAATATGACTCATCTAGTGATTGAGATATTGGGAGATTAAGCAGATGGTTAAAGTATTCTAAATTATTATGAAAAATTTAATATTGTTTGCAAAGTTATTTCATAATTAAAATTAGTAGAAAGGTATAAGTTAATAAATTTGCCACTTTTAATGATGCTATTATCATTTGAAATAAGTGATATAAATAAAAATGCCAACTTTGATATTTAAAATTGGCGTTTTCCTTATAATGGATTGTATTGTTGTATCGAACCGACGATCAATTACTGACTCCCAGGATACAAGAAATGAAAAATATCATGTACATACTGCTTGCCCAAGCGATAAAGACTGGGTTTGGCACACTGCCAAAATAATGGAACAGCCGAAGGGATGAATTACATTCTAAAAGTTTATTATACATGTATTTCTTATTCTGTGTGTGTGTATTTTATTCTCGCGTTAATTTTAAACTGAATTTTGTGCAGTAATTTTTCCCTTTATGCAGCTCTCCTTTATACGTCGTTTGTTTCTGTTCTTGTCGTCACATAACCATCTCCCCTATTTTTACGCCGAGAAAGAGGTAGCAGCGACCAGGAAATCACGTGACCAGTCTCTTTCGTCTGGCTAAGCAGTATCTGTGATCCATTGAAGAAGTTCTTTGTTTTGTCATACATGATGAAGGATATATCTATAAATATAAAAATGAGTGTTTCTTTGTTTGTTTGTACCGTTTGCGTTCCAATACAATTCAACAGATTGCGATGAAACTTTGGGGAGTTGTTGTGCGCACACCCGCGAAGGTTTCTGAATTAGTAGAACCATTTTACAATATCCGGCGCGCGAGTCGTTTCAACAAATGAGTGTATTTCATATTGTTTAGCTTTAGTTCGTATGTGACATGACAAGTGGCATTGATTGTGAAATTCCAATTGCAGGCGACATTAGATAATAGATATCACACGCATTTTCTTTGCTTTTTCCAGGTTAATTTGTAATGCAATTCGAATTCAAACGTTTGCAGTTTCCGGTGCGACTAGCATTTGCAATGACCATCAACAAAGCACAGGGACAATCGCTACAAGTGTATATGGACTACATTTGGAAAATTCATGCTTCACACACGGACAGTTACATGTGGCCTGCTCACGTGTCGGAAAACCTTCTGATTTATTCGTGTATGCACCAGACGGAAAAAAAAAATATTGTGTATCCAAAAGCACTTCAATAAACAGAATTAAAAACACAAACACTTTCTTTCTCTGAGTGGTATTGCAACGCATGCCGGATACAGCTAGTATTAAATAAATGAATATAGCTATTCCATGTTCTTTTATTTTTTTTTAAATAACAGTTTGATTAGGTTATATCTTTATCACGTGCTATGTTTGCAAATGATGTTCCATCTTCGTAAAGCTTTATAATTTCAAGTTTTTGTTCTAGTGTTAACCATTTACGGTTATTTGGACCACTTTCTTGTTGGCACTTCCTCTTCGTATACATAATTAATTATGGAATGTAATAACTTATAAATAAGCTGCGAGACAGAGTAGATACAGCCGCAAGTGACGCTGTCACTCAAAGGCAACTCTGTCACAGAACAGTAGCAGACAGGAGTTGTTTTTTTTTTTCTTTCAAATATGAAGGATGAGGGTATTCCATATTTGGAACATAGCTAAAGGTTATAGCACAACACGCGCTTTTTAAAGTAGTTTTATGCAAGGTATTATGCTCTGATGAACGCGTCTTGTAAGTCGATTTTGGTCATAAGTCAAAAATCACAAAAAGTAAGTATTCATTATGTCAGAATTCATATATACCGTACATATGACTCACAAGGAGACGACATACCCAGTAGGCCTATATCAAGAATTTTGATGGTCTTTTGGAAGATGAAAGTACACAAGAAGTACGTACAAACTATAAATGGATTCAAGGGCCAACCGTCTATGGATTTCTGATGTGGTTTACATTGGATTTCCTGTAACACTTTAAATATTAGAAACGGGGAATTACCATTAGTATTGTTGGTTATAGCTTAGATTACAACGTAACTTCATTCAGTTGTAAAGACCCAGGGATCGTATCTGCTTTACGCTTAGTTTTTTTTTGCTTTTCCTATCTTGGTTTTGTTTTTTTTTTTCCTTATATTAATATATCGTACTTTTTATTTATTAGTTTTGTTCTTTCATTACTTTAGTACTGCGACTAGAAGTTTTAAATGCTATCCTTTTTAATTAGATGATAAAGTGATAAAATAATATCGTTATTTTTATGACTATCTATCTAATAAGAGGAAAAGTTCCTTTGCTCCAGAAACCCATGATTGACTGAACTGCAAATTTCCGACTGTTATAAATGGACAGCGGGAATTTTAATATTATACTGCATGTATTTTTTAGAATTTAAACTTTAATTTAGTTTTAGTTCTAAGTTTCAGTTCACTTAATGCAATTTGGATCTTTGAATTAGTTAAAACGTTTTTTTATATACACTACATATGGAAGGCTTCTGGAGCAAAGCGACGGTAGCCGTCTAGTTTATTTATATAAATGACTAAATATTTACTTTGTTTTTTCTTCTTCTTTTACTTTATCCCTTCTTTTTCTTTTCCATTATGTTAATGCTTACGTTTGCTTCTTCCATTAAAAAAAATAAAGCGATACATATTCTAATTACTTATTTCTTATTAATAATAAAAGTAATAAAAAATATTACTCCGTCTGTCCGAAAATAAGAGTCTCATTTATGTTAAAGAATGTGAATATGAATGGGACTTGGACGGAAGGAGTAACCAATAAAAGAGGAAAACAAAGGATGAAGTAAAAGTACGAAGAAATTAAATAATATTATGTCTTAAAAATGAAGTATTTTTCTAATTTGTCTTCTAATTAAAGGGGATAATATTTCTAGTCGCGTTACTAATATAAGTCAGAAAAGACACAAATAATAAATAAAAATATATATTAATATAAGGAAAAAGAAAACAAAACCAAGATACTAAAAGATGAAAAAACTGAAACAAATCAACGATGAAAATAAATAAATAAATAAATAAATAAATAAATAAATAAATAAATAAAGCGTGAAGCAGATCCCAGGATCTTTACAACCGTAGGCCAGAACGTTATCATCTGATCTATCGCCAACAATAGCAGAAACGCCACATTTCTAATATTTAAACTGTTATAAAGAAATCCAATGAAAACAAACGTCAAATATCTCGAAATGCGTAGAGAATTGGCCCCCAAACCCATAAATATTATTGAAGCGCTATAGTTGATTTTCATCTCCCAAAAGGGCATCAAAACAAGTAATATACAGTGTATTTCTTCTCTTTGTAAATCACACTTACATCAAAGCGCTTTTAAAGTTAATTATATTTAATTATCGGTCTCTTGCGCTAGTGAGCGAGCTTCGTGACTGCCTGGGTTTTGCTTCCGTTGCATGCAACTCGCAAATTCTCTATGGAACCTTTGTCATTAATGAGAATAGTCATAAGTCGAGATTATCTGTATTTTGATGAAATTTTCTTTTATTTCATTATTTAATTCATATGTACAATTTACACACTAATTCTATTAAAAAATTATTTACAATTAAAATTAAAATCAAAAAATTAAATAATCCATTAAAAAAAGTTCCTGTTAATTTTTTAATGGATTATTTAATTTTTTTATTTTAATTTTAATTGTAAATAATTTTTTAATGGAATTAGTGTGTAAATTGTACATATGAATTAAATATTGTTAGAAAACACACGTTAAAATATATTCTTATTTCATTATAATACTGAGAACTTTGAGAATGATATCGTACAAATACTTTTGAACAATAACAAGAACAAAAATAAAAAAATAAAAAATAAAACAAACTTAAAGAGATTCAAATGATGATAATGATATTATTTGCTAGTCAAATAAGATAATTAACTAAGAGAATTTTAAAATCACGTCTGTAAAGTATGTCTTTAATAATCTACACCTATCTCTAAAATTTCAGCTTTGTAGGATACATAGTCTGAATTATCGTAATCGCACCGAATTTTACTTACTTATGTTACTTACCGAATTTTGACTGTCCAATAGCATAATAAGTGTCTTAGAAACATTAGAAAAGTCTACAAATACTCAGTGGAAACTAGCTACCATGTACTCGTAGGTATAACAAACGAAACGTACCTAAAACTCTGGATATAAAAAGGAGAATGAGCAAACTCTATGGGAATTTGCCTCACCCTGTATAGTGATAAGATATACACCTATAGAAAGATCTCTTGACTTAGAACATATGTTATTATTACGACTCGTCGCAATTATTAGTCCGTTCGGAGTTATGTAAGTCTAGATATGATGTCTGAGTCATTGATTATAATGAGTGTGGGTGCAGGGAAGCCAACCACCCCACAGTCAAGCAACCCCCAACTGTAGGTGGTTGGCTTCTCTGCCATCCACTCATTACAATCAATGACTCAAACGTAATATTTAGACGTACATAACTCCGAACGGACTAATAATTGAGACAAGTCGTAATGATAAAAAAATGTTCTATTCCCTATACAGGGGTGGACAGATCTGCCCATTCTCCTTTAAAATTTAATATCTGGTTGATAATTGCCTAACCAGCAATGCAATATCCTCAGGGACATCCACATGGAATCACTTTATAGATAGCTTTAATTAATCTGTTAAAACTTAATTAATTAACTTAAATAGAATGGGTCTTTTCTTGGAAAGGTCAAAAACCTGTTAAAAGTAAAGTAGTAACCTCAAGACTACTACTGCATACAGTCAATGCTGCAAATTCCATTAACAATTTCTAATTTCTTTCTTTTTCTTTTTAAATAATTGGTTTCTGTAGTATCTAATCTCTTCAAATGTATAACCAAAATCCGAACTTTTCGAAAACCCATAAACTTTTTAAATTTAGCGGGAGCTCTTTTTTTGTTTTGGAGGGGGGGGGGCTGAAATTTTGATGCTTACATTTTTGTCAGGTGTTGACTTTATTTTTCTTTAAAACTGTTCGTTTTGATCCATGAAGCATGCTTTATTTGCTAATGAATAAACTGTCAAAATTTACTTTATCATCTCATCTTTATTTTATCTTAAATTTGAATTTTAAAAGTACTGCCTAAGCTATCAGGAAATCCGGATCGACTTTGCCTCGAGAAGTTCGTATTTCTGGACTTTTTTAGTTTGTTTTTGTTAAATAATCAAAAAAACAAAATAAAACCAAGATGTAGTTTGCTTTCCAACTTTGGAATATCTGCAAGGTAAAGAAAGCTTAAAAAAAAAATAATTCTTTAAAAAAAAAATGTGTATGTTACGTCACTCGCCAAAGCCTCGTATTGGAAGCGAAACCGTTTGTGAATGTTAATGTTTTAATTATATATATGTTTTTTAGCTGGTCTTGTGTATTGGTTGTCCGCAATTTTTTAATCACTAAGCGCACAGGTAAATTTTTGTATTTTCAAAAATATGTATATTGTGATGAGTTTTATAACTATATAATTCTTTTGTTTATTATATTTTATCCTCTTTACTTTTATATGTTCCAATCAATTAGAATCTAATCAGTTGTAAATTTCAAATTATGACCATTAACGATCTTTTCCTGTTTTGTTTACTTTTGAATGTTAACGGCTGAGGGTTCCCATAATTCCCTGTAATTTAAATCTTCATTTCATTTGAGTTACAAATCACATATTATTTTAAATCACCCAATGAATTGTTAAAGTCCTCAGCCAATGACCGATCATTGTAAATGCTCTATAAAAGCCATTGCTCTCCCTGAATAAACTAACACAGTTAGATCCAGCTTGTCTAATCTATTTCTTTCACGAGCCAGAGACACCAACAAAAATCACCACAATATTGTCAGCTTTTGGTCAATAGCACTTTATCTGAGGCTCAATTTTACCAAATTCGACAGGGATCTTTTTTTGGGGATGTAAGAAACTACACAGTTTCGGCATTTTTGGACAAATATCAGTCACAGGCGGATAAGTAGTGAACAGCCGGTTTTGGTATAGTTAAAATCAATAGGGACTTTCTCTGTAATAATCCCTAGACCTATCTCTAATATTTCACCTTAGTTGAATGCCCAGTTTTTAACTTATCTTAATTATTGCAATTTAACAACAGGGTAATTTGGAAGTTCTCTGACCCTAGCTTCTTATCTAGTTTTCCAATTTGAATCAAAATTCCTAGGAATATTCCTTGTTCAATCGGTAGCTACCTCTTTTAAAGTTCCTTGTTTATAGAAAGTTAACAATAGATGAGAGAAATGCGCATTTCGAGGGCTATTATTTTTATAGATCAAACCTATAATATCCTATTCTGCGATTATAAAAAAGTATTACGATTAGCCCCATCCTCTTTATTCACTGTAATTTTCATTCTTCAAGTCTTAACCTATTATGTCCCAAATTTCCTATTTAACAAGTATTTCGATCAAATAGTAGAACATACATGAAAATCGGTTGGAAAAACGTATAGCAGCATCAAATAACCTTTACTTAAAATACAGTAAACGTCAATTTGAAAAGTAATTTATCCATGGTTGCAGGCTGCGAAAACTTTAATATTATGATTTACTTCTATGAAAAGTAATCTCAAACGAGTTATTTGCATCAAAGTTGTTATGAATGAAGTAATTAGATCCTACAAAATTTATGTTTTTTTTCCTCTTTGTATTTTATAAGTTATAACTATGGATATTGAAGTAAAACGAATTTAAAGAAAAATTGCTTTCGGCATTATTTATGCTTTTTAGGGATCTTACATTTACACTTTAGTTCAATATGTGCTCACAAGAAGGCACCACAATATTAAATGTAATGGTAAGTGACGAGTAATTTGTTTTTGGCTTTTTTTCCGTTGTACGTCTTCACTTTCTTAACAAGAAATTCAAAGAACTTAACATATAAATGTACACTTTTCGTTTTTATCGTTTTCAAAAGTTTAAATGAATAAATAAGAAATAATATTTTAATTGTAATACCTACTGTTCGTTTTCGAAAGCCAGACCCGCCACTTACGGACGATTCTACTCCGCAGAGGGGTGATACGCTGAGATGGGCACTTTCCTAAGACCTGCTGACTGGATCTAAAACTTTCAGCCCCCACAAAAAAACAATAATTTTCCATAATTCTTTTCCGAAAAGCGCAAATAGGATCTACTGGAAACTAACACTGATAAAAAAGTAAACATCCCCTCTTTGTTTCTCCTCACCCCTATTTTGATGAAATCGAAGGAGACCTGACGCATGCGCAAAAGCGCTGAAGGTTCTCGTAAACAAAAACGAACAGTACTGACAACTTTAAATAAACAAATAAATAATAATATTTTAATTGTAATACCTATTGAATACGAACAGTACATTTTTTTTATCGTATTCTAAAAATAAAAAGAAAGAATTAAGTACATATTATATCAGTTAATTTTTCAAGTAAATGAAATATTAACAGAAATAGTATAAAAATTGTGTAGATTCCAATTGTGTCTTCCATAAATTTTGTCGCCTTCTCGCGCTGTTTTCTAACAACCTAGTAGGACTGAATTGTACTTTTTGTTAATAAATTGTTAATTAATTAATTAAAAAAAAATCGTCCCTAGACCTCGATTATGCATACCAAGTTTTAAGAGGATCCATATATCGGTTTAAAGTTATTACATGAACATATATTGCAAAGTAGGCTAAAAATAATCCAAGCAACGACTGTGATATCTGCGTAAAGAATTTAATCCTTGGTGAATTCATATTCGAGAAATCGTTATTAAAATGTTGAAAAGATTTAGGCAAAATAACTGGGGAAAAAAAATACATTACAGAGAAAATTCAAAAGAAAATGTTTATTTAAGGAAATGAATATGAACAGCAATAAACTTAAGATCGGAAAGAGATCAAAAACTTAAAACATTGAAATCTTAAAAGAATTTCACAAATAAAAATTTTAGTTTATTTTTTTTTTTTAACTTTGAAAAAAAAAATTTTAAAAATCGTAATTTCTAAGAACGAAATTTTGGGAAAATTCGAAAAATACTTATTAAATTTTAATTTTTTAAGTTAAACATAAATTTTATTTTAACACATACAAATAACATTTAAGTAGTGGCACTTATGTATATTCTGTAACTTATGTATTTTGTAAACTTGAATACATGTTTAAATAAGTATTTAAATAAGTAAATAAATCTTAAAAGAATTTCACAAATAAAAATTTCAGTTTAAATTTTTTTCTTTTTAACTTTGAAAAAAAAATATTATCCATTTTGTGTGTGTTAAGGTGGTAATATGGAACAGGGTTGCATAGTCCGTCTAAGTCAGCTAGGCAGTCCCTTCTCAGGCGTTGGGACTGAGAACTTGAAAAAAAGGTTATAAGATAAAAATAGGGGAGAAAGGATATAAGATAAGTGGGGGTAGGGAGGAAAGATTACAACAGTGTTGGCAGAGCTTGACCTCGTTATTATCGGCTTTAAATAACTATATTTCCGAAGAGCTGAATTCTCAAAATACTAAAAAAAGGATCACATAAGGCCTTTTTTTAATTCCGTAACAATACCCTGATACCCTTTCACCCCTATTTTTTTCAAGTTCTCAGTCCCGACGTCTGAAGGGACTGCCTAGCTGACTTAGACGGACTATAATATGAAACAGCAATTTTTGTGCAAGTAGCTGCTGCTATCATCCGGAAACCGCTCTAATTTCTATCGCTGGTGATCCTTTTAGCCACCTGGAGGTAGGTAACTTCAGTATTTCGTTGTGAATGGTTATGAAAAGAAGTAGTGTGTTTTCGTAAGCCTGAAAGTTTTTAAAGGGTAAGATTCAACACAATTTCTGGTACTGTTATTAATACGAATGAGGTTTTGCTTATATTGTATATCATTATTAATTAACTGAACTACAAAATGATATATTTTATTACTGAGAATGGATCAGTCAATTTCTATATGGCGACTGGTGGTAATATGAAACAGGTGTTCCATAATACAACCTGAAGCAAATTAGGACTAAGGACTATTACAACCTGAAAAGAAGGGACTAAGGCAGAAATGGCGTTAAGAAGATATGGTAAATGCAAGAAAACACCAAATCAGCAGATTTTTGCTCATGAAAGACTCACAATTTTTAATTGAGCGTTTTCTTTCACTTATAAAGTGTTCAGCATTAATTTTTACTTTTTCTCTGTAGTTTCTATATTTTCTATTGATGTGAAGCAAAACAATGCATTAAAGTATCAACAATAAATGATTTTTTTACTGTAATAGCTTCTAATAAAGAAGTATTGTTGCATTTTAACATCTGTTTCATATTACAACCCCAGTTCAACAATTCATTTTTTTGTAGAATGTTCTAAATAATTGTACCTATTCAAGAGTTTTAAATATTTATTTAAAAATGTGTGATATTTATCTCACACGATATTTATACTAATGCTACTGACGATTTTAATACATTAGAGCCACTTGAAATTCAAGATTTTGTCAAAAATAAAAAAGTGGTCCATATTACCACCACTTACATATTACCACCCCTAATATAAAGGACCAAACACACAAGAACAACATAGACGTAAATAAATAATTTCATATTAAATAACATTACATGTTGCAAAGGTTTTATCCTTCGTCATCAGATGATCTTAAATAAATAAATGGAAAAGAGAAACAGGCTCGGAACTGAATTTTAAATATAACAATAATTTGAGATAACTATAAATTGCAAATGTAACAACAAATAATCACCGTAAATTATACTGCAGCGCGTTTTTAATTGAAACATCAGTATTGTAACATGGTTTAGATTTAATTAACAATGATTCGTGGAATTTTCGTAAGTAACAGTCCTTCTCAATCCCGTAAATGACGGGATTGTTTACCATTATTGTGTGGCCGGAATTTTTGTGATGCAATGCTGTTAAATATTGCAGGTTATTCTTCTCTATCGCTGTTTCGTGTTCTTTCATTCGTTTTTTTACCTTTCGTCCAGTCTCTCCAAAATACGTGCAATTAACACTGCCTCCTTAACGTTTAATACCATAGATAGCTCCCATTTTTTCTTCATCCTTAATTTTATTAATATTCTTGTTAAAAATGTGTTTTGAAGTATTATGAGCTTTGTGCGCTAATTTTATATTTGCCTGATTTAGAATCCTGGGATCAAGCATATGCTTAAGATTAGCATCATACGGAATGGAAACAAATTTCTTATTTTCTCTGTCTTTATCTTTAGTACTAGGTCTAGTAAATTTACTTCTTTGTATGGTTTTACTAACAGTTTTATCATGTTAGCCTTTGCAACATGTAATGTTATTTAATATGAAATTATTTATTTATGTCTATATTGTTCTTGTGTGTTTGGTCCTTTATATTAATTTGAAAAAAATGTTAAAAAAAAATCAGAATCTCTAAAAACGAAATTTTGGGAAAATTCGAAAAATACATCATAAATTTTAATTTTTGAAGTTAAACGCGGTCTATTTTAAATTTAACACATATAAATAACACTTAAGTAACGGCACTTCTGTGTATTCTGTAAACTTGAGTACATATAATAATGCATTTAAACAAATGATATAAAGATGGCATTACAAAATAGGTTACAGGGAGATCTTTTTTTTTTTTTTGTACATGTTTTTCTCGTAATAATTTAGCCAGGGTAGTGGCCGAATATGGCAACTTGGACGTCAAGGCCAGACGCATGGCAGGGCAAAGGTGCTTTACATTCAGGAGTTCGTTGAATCAAGGCCTTGAATTGTTTCTGTCTCTGTGGTTAGTGTAGAATCGTCTCCCAGCGCAGCTGCTGTGACCGGGAAATCAGTGTAGGGTTCTCGTTAACTGCCCAGACGAGAGTCGTCAAACGTAATTGGCTGACACTCCAGGGTCTTCAGATTGACAACCACGAAAGTAGAGGACTTGGTGAAACTGGGCAGTGAAATCAGTCTCACCTGCTGACCCCTCGATCCTGCAGATAAAAAGAAAAGAAAAATTAGAGGGTAAAAAACCCACAAAAAACAAACAAATAAAGAGGAAGGGTTTTTAGAAGGACAATAAACTTAATTTTTAATGCTGGTACAGTAGCTCTCATATTTTAACTACTCTCTTTCTTACACCACCGACTCTAAAGCGAATGATGCAGGAGTGATCCACTACCTAGAGGAACTACTGTTCCCTCCATCTAATTTTCTTATCTGAAGTGTTGTAGAATTTAAAGAAGGCTTTGGACTTTGCGTTTTTATTTTTAATTAATTTATTAATTAATTAATTTTTTTTGGTAGATATTCATTTTTTTTTGCAATTAATATTTATGAATACATATACAGTAGAACGTCGAATATTCGAGCCAATTGGTACTAAAACTAGTTCAGTTACTCAAACACTTGGGATAATCAAACCTTCATTAGAACAGTTTACACGAACAAAGTGGTTATCTTCAAATTCTAAATATTTATTAGAGAGAATTCGAGGAGCAGCTCAGACTGTTTCAATTCACTTAATTGAATTAGGCCTATATTTAAATGATCGCATTCAAGGTGTATATTTACACTGAAATACACTGAAGGAAGAAAACAAAAAGGCAACCTTGAAGGATTGAAGTCAGGCAGCTGTTAGCATACACTGAGATGTGCTATTGATTACATTAACAAGAATAAATACGGAAAATGACCACTGTATTAACCCCGTTGAAGTGGTATAATTGCTAAGATGTTATACTGCCCCGTAGAGCAACATGAACACGGCAGGGAAAGTATTCGTGCAGCTGTATAATGTCCTTCTGGGGGATAGAATGCCAAGTAGCGTGATGGTAGGTAGCATACTTCCTGGGTATTGTTGAATCTGTCGGGACATCATGTCCCGGTCGTGTTCAAAAGTTGAAAGGTCGGGTTAGTGTGTTGCTGGCCAAAGATTGTACCAGAACGTATTTCCCGTGTGGATACTGTAGACTAACGCGGGTTGTTTAGGACATGAGTTACATCGCTGATAAAAAGTTTCATGCTGGTGAATAGCTGCAAAAATCATTGGGCTTTTGGAGATGATGACCAGCTGTGACCGAGATATCCGATTAACGATACCCCCACTTTAACGCTGCTGCATGCACTGGCTGGTGTTCCTTTCTTCTGGTTTACGGCAGATATGTTGTATGCCATCGTGTTGAGCAAGACAAAAAAAATGAGATTTGTCACTAAATACTATTTTTGTTCGTTCCAATTCTGTCTAAGCCAACAGCACTGAAAACCAGTTTGCATGTACGGGTAAACCAGTTTAATTTAGGATGCAATAAAACTGTAAAAGCCTGTACTCGAGGTTGCCTGTTGCAGTCCCTTTGCAAGTACGTTGCAAGAACCTATCATGCAATGCCACACGCCGCAAATGGACAGACACGGTCCTGACACTCCGTAGCCATCGACTGTAGTAAGATTCCCAATCCTTGTCGATCTGCTGGATCCTTCTTGAACCAACTGGAGCCTTAGCGCTAAGACTGCGGCAAATACGGAGGGCTACATCTCTACAAAATATACCAGTTTTTTCTACGGCAGTTGATTCTTCGACGCTCAAAGTCTGTTAACTGTTGGAAAGGCCTGTGTTTAGAACAATGCTCACAATGTTTGGCTCACCAGGTAGCCTTGGTAGCCTTTATATGTGTTCAATTACTCTGCATCTGTGACGTCAGCAAGTGCTGCATTTTCCCCCCTTTACGAACTGTTATAAAAAAAAACTGATTTAAGTAATGATTTTTAATTCCGGTGACGAGAGACTGAAATTATTTCAGTTACTTACTGCACATATTTTCCACTAAATAAATGGAAACGAATTCGTTAAGTAGCTGGAGTTTCCGCACAAAAATCAATGGAGTAAAAATAATTTGAGAAGCGGGTTTATTAAAAAACAATATAAAAAAAATACTGTAGACCGTCGGTGGTTCGGATAATCGAGGGTCTACTTGATTTCTTTTATTTTAATTCTAATAATGCGAACAAAAGTGTTTCCGGGTTGATAGCATTAAAATTGGAAATAGAGGTATCTCGCTTTTCGACGGTTGTAGAATGACGTCGTTCAAGGACTAAATAAGAGTGACCTTCAACATTTCTTCTTTTTTTTTTACTTCTGGATGCAAAAAAAAAAAAACTTCCAAATTAAAACAAAATGACCTAAAGATCTAATTTCATTGAAAGTGAAATAATTTTCATATCCTTCATATTCTTTTGAGTTGACCTCTGAGATGAAATGATCCTTTAAGACGACCTCTTTAGACTCGATGTAACTCATCGTCGACTGGAAGCTAAAAGTCGATCGAATCGCGCCATCTACTACTGCTACCAGGCCTTTGGCCGTCGAATCCACTTAGGACGCCGAGATTGAAACCCCTAACTCCCCACCTCAACACAGCAGAGTAATTTGTTCCCAAGCCTGGCCTTGGGCTGTCACCTCCACCTAGCACTATAATAATGCTAATAATAACAATAACAATGAGGCACCAGTGTTTGGATTTGTCCGTGGACAAGTCGAGGTAGATCCAAGTCTATCTCCATTCAACTTATATTGCAATAAAAGATGGGAGTAAATTTATCACATAATGCATTGTATTTAAGAAATAGATGAAAACAAAGGACTATACCATTTCGCCCTTTCATGGAACACCTAAGTCTTATTTCGAATCTACTATTAAAATCATGAATAATATAAATTTTATTGATCTAGATGTTGGGGAATAGTTTTTTTTTTTTTTTTTGGGTGCAAAATTACCACAGGATATATACAGCATCAAATGACAATTTTGGTTGGTTTTTTTTTTTTTAAGAATAATTTAAAAATAATAATTAAATAATTTAATATTAAAGAAACGCATGTTATTACATTAGATGGAAACTATATATAATTACAGACCTACAATTTTGATATATAAATCAATTTTAAATTCTATGAGAAACATTGGAAATTTTTTTTTTTTAACGGTTTCCGTTTATTGTGTCTATATTTCAGTATTTAGCTTTATTCGAAAATGCGATTTGAGAATCTTGATTGTATCGAGAGCCAAACTTGTGGACTGCCGCCACAAATCTGCAATTCACAAATCTTAAGTCAACTATCAGATTTTTGGGAATTCTTTCGTGTTGATTCGACTGGTAGAATATCCGAATCGTTTCACACAAATTGCCTCAATTTGGTGTCACGTGACTCATCTAACCCTTTGCAATGCTACCTATATTGACCCCATTTGACCTCTAGGCGTGACCGGTGTGGGAAATGGGAATAGACCTTTCACAAGCCTAACGTTCCCTTTCAGTCTGGGGGTAAAAATGGGTAACAAAAATCTACTCAGCTTTTAAATGTAAAATCCAACTAAGAACGCATTATACGAGTGCAAATGAACTTCAGCTGGAATTTTCTTTGAGTTTGATTTTTGCTTTATCAGGCACACTTAAAAAATACGAAAGGCGACTATCGTCATATGCCTGTTCGTCCGGATGCGTGAAACAACTCGACTGCCACTGGAGGAGACATTCACGAAACCTGTGAGCTCAAGGAAATTAAATATCTGTACCACACTGAATTAGACCATAAAGCCATAAAGTTAATTTCACCACAAAATTTATACAGCTAATGCCACAACTATGCAGAATGTGTCTACCTCTGCTGCGATTTTTGTAAACTTCTACTTCCTTTTGACGTCCCAAGAATGCAAAGTTTTTAACCAAAATTCGCATCCTTGGAGAGTAGTTTATTTAAAGAGATTCTGAGACAATCTTTTGTTCAAAAATAAATTTCAGTTTTGGGTAACACCATTTCCACAATTATAACAGATGTTTCATTTATATTTATTATTAATTCTCTCATTCTCGTACCCCCTGTGCTCATGAGTTACAATACAATAGTATCAAGCTGAAGCGAGTGGACACATTTCCTTAAAATTTGGGATAATGCTCATTTATAATCCAAACTTAAAACGAGCATGGCTATTTGGGTCACCAACACCCCTATCACTCAATAGTGATTCCCTATCGCTGCAAGCTCAGTACCGACTTACGCGATAGATACCTCAGCACATTCTTAGTTGTTTTAATTCTAATTTTTTAATCTGGAAGAGGATTTCATAAAAAAAAATGTCATTTTAAGATCGTAAAGAACTGAATGATCTGATCACGATCTCAGATTGAACGTATCTGAAAGAATACGTAACCGATAACTGATTTACAAAATTGGTATTTCTGTCTAAATATACTACAGTAAACTCCCGATTATCCGCGGACATCTCCTGTTTCCATTTTTTTTACTGTATAATAAAATATGGAATTAAAAAAAAATTAATCTAGAATAAGGTAAACATAAAAGAGGCTAACATGTAGTGAAGACAATTATAGACAGACAATTTAAAGAACGACCTTGTGGGCGGAGCTTAGGCCGGCAGGTTACACTAAATTGCGAGATAGCCTTCACGTAATAATAAAATTTAAAATAAAATAATTGTTTTTAATGTATGTACTGTAATTGTATAAATTGCCATTTTAATGTAAATAAAACATGTTAAAAGCATTTTTGTGTTGATTTTCGTCCTTTTTCGGATTATCCGCGGAATTCGCTTATCCGTGGTTGCCGCGCCACCCAATTGCGCGGATAATCGGGAGTTTACTGTATCTGTATTCAGAAATACTAGTTCAAAACGACATGAACTCAGGACATTGACAAGAACAAAAGAGAGTGAGAAAAGTACAATCCAACAAAATTTTTTAGTTGAAAAAGGTGACGTTTCACCTTGAAAAAAAAAAACAATACCCAAATAAAAACAAGCCTTCACCTTTTGATCAATCCACCATTTTCGTTAATCCTGATGAAGGGAGTTTGTTATGGGTGGGCAGTTTGGAACTTTGTCATTTCTTAGAGACCAAGCACTCTCTCGCTAAAGTGACTTCCCCCCCTCCCTCCTTTGTAATCAAGCCTCCATTGTTGTGCTCACATCGGGAGATGAGTGATAAGTCCTCCATAATCCAATTAGGACGGACGAAAGTTTACTCGGACGAAGAAAAGACGAATAGGAAGGAAACAAACCCAGGAACTAAAAAAAAACACAGCTCTTAACGATCCTCCGCAGAAACTGGAGCTAAAATATTTCCATGTTTTTCTTCGGTTACTATCAAATAAGAATCTGTGAGAATGTAATCAAGCACTCGCCTTCATTACAGCAAAGAGGAGGAGAAAGAAGAATAGATGAACAAACAAATTAGGAAATGGAAATAAGAGGTAAAACATCTTATTCATGAAATCTCCGTAGTAGAAACTTTCTTAAAAACTTTTTATTTTTAAATTTTTAAAAATGTTTTTAAAAACATCTCGGTAGTAAATCGGCTGGACGAGGTAATAACGATGCTATGTGGTCTTAGAATCTTTGAAATCGCCGGAAACCTTATTGGGTGGTAGCCATGGGAAGAGCATTCATTGAAAAAAAAAAAAAAGTAGTTCCAAATAATCACCACCAGGGGGTTTGTAGGCGTATATGCTGACCATGACAATGCAGTACTGATATGAGTACATTAAGATCACAACATGTTCAATATGTTGATCCCTATTCTCTGCTATCATCTGAAATCGCAGAACCGCAAAATCGTTCAATTGAAAGCAAGGCGCCCCTTGAGTACGTAACGTGATAGCTGGCTTTAAGATCTGCCAGCATATCACGATAAACCAGCTCTTTAGGATAACCCCCGTAGCCATAAATCACATGGGCCTACGCAATACTGAAGCGCCGGCTGATGATGAGGTCATCACTGCATATTCCCAACGATGAATTCTCCTTCAAACGGACCTTAGGGTCCACCCAGCTCTCTTTCTAAACCGAGGAGGTTAAATGCGGGCAGATGTATGGCTAACCACCCGACCTCAAATGTTTCTCTTTGATCAGGAAACGCAGGGAGCCTTACCTCCCGCCATCCTAGTGGAATCCTTTCGCTTTCACCATTAACACTGCAACATACTCAAGGACTATGCGATGCTTAGAGCAGAAAACTATGTGGTTTGGCGTACATTGAGTTTGAAAACACTGTCTCCCATTAATCGAATGGCCAGAGCCTAACCAACAATTCTTATCAACTCCTTACAGAATCAAGATTCACTAACTGTTCTTAGTTCCTCATCAGCCAGAAACATATCGGCTAGTGTCACTTGTCAAAGCCTTGCTGGTCAAGGCGAAACCGGTAATGCTTCCTGTATTATAATGTGTATAAAACTTTAAATACTCAAATCTTGTCCGGCCGATAGTTCTATTTTTATGAATATTTTGTACACATAAAGAAACGATTCTGGTTCCATTATTTATAAATATTTTTAGATACTATTTTTCTATTGTAATCCACATTTTCTAACTTGGTTATTTCAAAATGAGATGGGATTCTGGTTCTGAGCAGATGGCTTTGATATACATTATAGACCCCGTGGATTTCCGCGTAATGAGATGCTGTAAGCGATTAAATTACGGATTGAAATTTAAGTTACTTGCCTTTCATGAGCTCATAACTACGTTACGGTCGTCCCACGCCCCGCGCTAAGGGACCCCCACCTACACATACACTGTTCTACGCGGCTAAATTTAGCTTCAGCCTTCATAATCGGTTTCGTCAGTTTCCTTTCACGCACAGCATCCCTCTTTTGAATGGCTCAGCCCCCGAGCACAGATGTACTCTAACTTCATAAACTGCTGTGAGATTAATGAGCACGGACTCCATTCTCGTAGGTAAATCTTTGGGAAATAAAGCCGGGGAGTTGGATAAACTTTCCATTTCCCTCAGGCACACAGGATTTTCCCTGATAGTTTAAATCACAGACAGAAGAAATGAAGAAAGATGAAGTAAAAAAATACTCAAGAACATTTATAGTGATTAAAAACATGATGCATATTTAAAAAAATATGTTTTTATTAAGAAAGATTTCTTTAGTATGCAATTCGAGACGGAGTTGTCGTCATAATGCTTCCATTCTCTTTTAAAAATACTACTCATTTTTTTGTTAATCGTTGCAGATAGATGAAAAATAAACAAAACATTAACCTAAGTTACCATTTTCGAATTCAGAAATGCCTTCACCTGTATGTATTTAATTATTATTATTTATTTATTTTTAGCAAAATTGCCTTAATTTTTAACAAAACATCAATAGGTAATCTAAAACCTACCATTAAAATTTCAGCCTCCTAATATTTTTTAAAGGCAATACCATTTTTCATACCTATTGTATTATAGTATGTATAAAAACGTACGTATATTCAATGTATGGGCTGAACCACATACATTCGTATTTCTCCCTACCTCGTATTGTATTGTAAGTCTCCAATAATGTACGACTTGTAGTTTGGGCTGTAGAGGTGGTGAAAGGCGGATGGACGAACATGCGGATTGGATGAACTTAAGAACTCCCCCCTTCCCTTTACACTTTCATGTATGGGGTCGCTAATAACAAACTTTACATCGCGCTATCCAATCAAATTAAACTCCCCAATACAAAAACTAAGTTTAAATTGATCACTCGCTTTCTGCTGATGGTAACTAGCGTCATCTGCTGTGGCTATTACTTTTCGGAAAAGTATAATAATTACGCTGTCGATAATGTAACAGTTGGCATGTAAATTGTTACAGATGGACAATCGCTAATGTAGCTAATGAGACCTGCTGTTTGAAGAATTTTTTGATTTTCTAACAAATCGCTAGACATTTCTACACTCGATTTGTAGTGCTATGCAATAAGAATGATGATATCAATGAAAACATACTGAAAGACTGTAATAATAAATAATAAAATTCAGGTAAAGTTGTGTTAAGGGGTTACGTTTAGTGCTAAAAAAAAATACAGCAACAAGAGCACTAAACAGCGCGTAAAGGAGATCAGGAATTTTTGAAATTGCGCTAGCTAAAATGAGCGATTGGAGATCATTAATGGTAAGATAAGTCTTATCACCAAGTTGCAGCCTCAGTGGTTTTTCTAAGCCACGGTGAATGAATAGATCTAGATTATGAGAATTTAAAAGAGTACTAAAAGATTTTCCTAGAAACCTAACAACACTAGTTTGGGACGATAAATTCTGTCACCTTTAGCCTATTCCAATTAACGTAAGGTGTTAGTGTCTGTTGGAACCGCTAGATGAATCATCTTGAAAATTGGTATTCCTATTTAAGGACAAGGGACGATGTGATTGTTTATTTGAAATATTTTCTCAAAGGATTCTTATGCAGAAATTAGCCACGATAAGATAACACAAAATCCCCTTAGAAATGCGGAAGAACCATGTCTAACAAAAAAGTGTTAATCCATTTTTTTCGTAAACGGTACACTTTACTTCCGCACACTTCCATTGTGATTAAAAGTAATGGGCTTCAGACAAACTTCAGAAAAAAGTAAATTTTCATTAAATTTGTTCTCCAAATTATCTTATTGTCTTATTCAGCCGATATTATAATTTATAAGGAAACTCTGATTTTCCTTTTCTGTCCTTTCCATGACTTTGAAAAAATAAATAAAACAAATCAATTCACAGTTTTTCTAATAAATACGAAACCAAACGTTCCCGTACACACTTACAATCTATCAAACTTTTGCTTTGTTAAAAGCGACACTACTATTGTGTATTGGCACGCAAAACGCGTTTATTCAGACAATTGTAAATCCAAGGGTCCATTTCAAGCGATGCCCGCGTTGAGTTCATTTACTATTTCTAGACCCTTTGCATTCGGGTGATTCTGATTAAGTGGCCTCGGAAGTGGAACTCGGCCGTTTTCTCGGCCGGAAGTGGAACTCGACCAGGGGTGCACAAACACCAGTATATTTGCTGCGGTCCGGCGGTTTCAAACTTAAAATTAAATTTGAGCTTTTACATTGTTGCCAATAGTTACATTGATAAATGTCATAACTTGGCATAGCAACTGTCTCAGACTTTACTATTGGAATGCTGGTATGAGACACAACTAATGCATTATCTGATAATTTGAAGCCTACGTAAATTACATTTATCATTAATTATTATTATAAATTGCATTCTCAAATCATTAATTAGGAAGATGTATTTGGGGGCTTGGAGGATGGGACGCTGCATTTCTCCATCAGAACTTTTATAAAAATATTGGCCCTCAGACTTTAGGAGGTTGTGCACCACTGCTGTAGATCACGAGGAATCCAAGCAGGTGCGATTCATAGAGCTCCAACTTCTCGTTTGGGCTATAGAGGACGTTATACCAAACACACACGCATATAGCTCTTGCTTATGAGATGGCTAAAAAAAGAAAACATTTCAAAGAGTTTTAAGGGAAGCAAGCTTTAATTTCTTTAATTGTTTTATTTGCTTTGATTCTAATAAATCTCGATACTAACATTTTTAAGACGAGGAATCCAACTATTCTGTTTACTTGGACAACATTTTAAGTGGCCATTTTGAATTACAGCCAAGAGAGCTGGACCCGGAATCTTGAGAAGACGCAGTTGGCCCAAAAAAAGATCGACCATTTTGAGCAAACAAGATTGCTTTTCTTTGTTTACTATCACACGTAAATGACAAACAGATGACGACAATTAGAACTTTTAAAAGCGGATGTGAACGGGGGAAAGGGGGCTCAACAAACGAAGGAAATTGACGGATTTTTGCTGATGAGACTCTTTGTATATCTGCAGTCAATTGCGACTGCAGATACCGCCCACGCAACAACAGAGGAAAATTGGAAAAGCAAGAAGTAAAAAAATAAATAAAAGTTTCCCTAAAGTCAAAGATGTAACCAATTAAGTGCTTGAGACAGTCTGGAGTGCAACTTAAAGATAGGGGATTGAAATGCAGACAAGCACACCTCTAACTGCTGTGGACACAACAAAAGACAAGTAATGACCTAACGGTTCTTACTGCAACCGCAACCAAAGGTTGGTGTGCTGTAGGCTTATTTTAGCCTCATTCCAATTTTCTTTCCAATCAAGTCATTCAGTCTCTGTGTGGGGGGGTCCCTCACCTAATAACTTTTGAACTGCTAGATGGATCTTCTTGAAACTTGGTATGCATATTCGAGGACTAGACGAAGTAACGTTTCTATTTGAAATCTTTTCCAAATGGGTTTTTGTCCGAGAAATTAACGCGAGAAGGAGACAAAAATTCCCATAGAAACGCATTGGAACCTAAAACAATGGATTGATATCTTATTTCTGCTACTACTCTCTCATTTACGTAAACACTGAATATTAAATCCTTAATCCATTGCGCAAGGTTAAATACGATTAAAAAGTCATCCTTCTTAGACAATTTAAGTAAGTTTGTACTTTTTGTATTCAGGCGATATTGAAATTTCAATAACTTATATTAATTTATTAATTCAATTTAACGTGTCGTGTATAATTAGTAGAAAGGCCAATCATTAAGACACTTATTTACAATTAAAAATTAAAATATTAAAAACCCAAGAATAAAACTACGTTTCGAGACCTCGATCTTTCAGGTTTCTTTTTCAAGTTTCTCCCCCCTCCCTACCTTAAAAAAACATCCTCCTTTAAGCAGGGTTCGTCAGCAAAAAAAAAAAAAAATTCTTTGCAAATATTAAAAAAAAAAGGTGATTTTTACTTCGAGTTTGAGGTGAGTCGTTTACTAATTCCAGATACTAATTTCCAAGTTAAAAAAAAACCAAACTCAAATCACATAATCTAGCAATACAATTGTCGGTCTTATATTTTCTTAGATATTGTAACATAATGAAAAAAATTACTTTCTTTAAATACTTTTCACATTTCAAAAATGTCTACAAAAAGCAAATGAAACTTAAAAAAAAAAAAAAAAAAAAAAAAAAAAAAAAAAAAAAAAAAAAAAACCTAAAAAGCCTTTAAACAGGACCAACAGAAATACCAGATTTCATCAAAATCGTTGTTTCCGTCAAACCATTATTTGGGGTAAAAAGTACGGATGGGTGTTTACAGTTGCGACAGAATTAGTAAAGACCTAAGACCCAAATCCAATGTTATTGTGTTTATCAAAACCCTTTTTTTTTCCCCCGTCTTTTCTTAGTTTATTTTTGAAAAATCCTGAATTCGCACATCGTTCGCAGATCATCCTCACTTCATTTTCATTAATGAACCATCAGATCAAATCTTTTAATACCATTGTTTACTTCGAGTTTTTCTGTTTCGTTTTCACTCGGGTTTTCGAAACAGCCGCATCCATCTTTGTTTCGCCAGGCGTAAACCAAAGCTGTCCCTTGTGGCATTTAATCGAATCACTCCCCCCCCCCTTTTTTCCGATCTAAATGCACGGGGCCTTCTTACCGCCTCCACAAAAAATCCGTTCCAGGTAAATACTTGTGAGCGCCTGCGAATAACGCTGTGTTCCCAGCTAGGCCAATCTTTCTTGTGAGATGTGGCAGATGTAATCCACCCGGTTCCCCTGCAGGAGAAAAAAGAAACGAGAAAAAGAAAAAAAAGAAAGCCAAGGCGAGTCTAGAGTGGGAAGAGGAATGAGGCGTACATGCACTTGGGCTCTTCGCAATTCCTGAGCGTGGGGGTGGAACAGTAATAACTCGGTTAACTTGTGGCTCGCGACAGTGTTTGTGTTTGGACGAGGGGAAAAACCGGCGAGACATTCATTGCGTTCGAAGGTTACGGTCGGGCAAGATGTAATAACGGCCGATATCAATTCGGATATTCCGCAGGAGAGAAATTCTTCTCCTTCTTTCAGCCGGAAAAATAATAAGCGGATTGCGGATTGGTGTTATTATAAACACGCTCAGGCCAAACAAAAATTGGAAATCGAGCGTTGTTCGATCAACTTCGATCTGCTCGGTCATTGCAAAAAGTTAACTTCACCAGAATTAAAATATTTAAAGCTTAAATGAAACTAGTTGACCCGTGCGAATAATTCGCAACAAAAAAAACCACCTTTGAGAAATAATAAGCAAATCCAACAGCTGTCGTGCATGTTAGTTAAACACATTGTCAATAGATGGCACCTTCTCCATTTTTATAAAAAAGTTGACTCATGAGAAAAATTGGCATGGCATCTTGACCAGTCACCGAATGGTAATATGCAAATAAATAAATGAACAGATTATCAATAAATTGTTTATTTTTATTAAAATATAATTTTTTTTTTTTATCTGTTCTTACGAAATAAACGTTGAAATATCATTTTAAAGTGCATTTTTATTCAAAAAAGGATATGTTTGAAGTTTACGACGCTATAGAATTATTTGAAATGTTAATGTTAATTTCGCTTTCGAAAGGTAAGTCGCTTCTGTTAAAGCGTGTCTACATTTTTATAAAAAGTTTTTTAAAATAAAGTATTTTAACGAAAACATTAATTATAAACAATTTGTTTATTTTTCATCATTAGCGGGGACCGTAATCTTCAAAATGATGTCTCAATCATTGAGTTTGATGAAGTATTAAGAAAGTTATGGCGTTCCGACACAAAAACACCTTTGAGAAATAATATATAAGGATGCTTGGCCAATACTGAAGCAAAAATAACGAAAAAATTCAATATGAATATTGCTGCTGAAATGCTTTTTTTCAGATGTTAAAGAATGATTAATGTTTGTATATAGATATAATGTGGCCTCTGTTTTCAATGGATTTCCGCTAATAGCTTAAATGCTAGAAATGCAACTAATGGTTGCTTTAAGCTCCTGAAAACTTGCCGGCAAGTGACTCGAAAATCTATCACTTGCCCGAAAATCATGCTTATCTCTCTAAATAAGTTCTAAATTCAGGCAAATATTAGAAGCAAGTCGACACCAGCGCTCTTGGCGGTGAGAAACATTTATTTAAAAACTACGACAGTGTTAACTTCACGCTGAAATCTGGATATTCTTTGCTCGTGGTTTCAATCCATGGTTTCTTTTTTACCCTTTTCCTTTATCTCTCCTGTCAAAAGAGATGAGAATTAATAGCAAAACAAAGCTGCGAAATCAACTTTTTTTGTCGCTTCTCCGACAAGTATTGTTAACCGCGATTTAAACGAGAGCAAAACGCGATTTGCCGCTTACACGTATAAAGCGATCTCTTTTCAGTCAAGCTGCAAACGGCAAATTTTCGAGCGCCTTTGCCTCAATTTTTCGAGAGTGTAAAGAAGCCGTAAGGCATTAAGATTGTCGAAAATAGATGAAGTGAGAACGATACGGATTCGTATGCTGAAGGTATTGCGATCGAAAGAGCTGCACGCTTCCCTTGCCCCCAATCTTTGTTCTCTCTCTGTATTTTTGTATATTTCCAAAGAAAAATACACTGCTGCATTCTCCCCTTATATATATGTACATACATATATATATATATACATACATATACATACATATCTATCATCATCATTTTCAATCCACTGCAGGATGAAGGTCTCCAGTTCTTACGGTCGGAATCTACCCATCTACCTTGTGGACGTTTTCTTGGCCCCCTTTCATTCCTCGGAATCTAGTTTAGAATTTCTGTTGATATCTGTTATTATTAAGCCTTGCTTCATGGCCAGCCCAAGTCTATTTGAGCTGCTTTATAATGATAATAATATCAGACACTCTTGTTTGCTGTCTCACCCATATATTTCTTTTACAGTCAGGTCGTGTAATTCGTAACTTACATCTTTCAATGCTTCTTTGAGTTGTCTTCAGTCTCTGAATTGCTTTCCTGGTCAACGTCCATATCTCCGCTCCGTATATTAGAACTGGTAAAACACCTTGGTTAAAAAAATATTCTAGATAGTTCCACAATTGCTGTATTAGAGGCTTGGCCTTGAAATAAAGCTGAAGATTATTCGTACGTATGTTAACTTGATCTTTCCTATTATTTGTTGTTGTTTTTCTCCTACTGAAATTAGAATTTCTATTTGCTTTACAATAGTATATATTTAAGTCCTTAAACTCCCACATACTGTTCGTTTTTGTTTGCGAGAACCTTCCGCGCTTTTGGGCATGCGTCAGGTCTCCTTCGATTTCATCAAAATAGGGGCGAGGAGAAATAAAGAGGGTATGTTTACTTTTTATCAGTCTTAGTTTACTAGTAGCTGCGTTCTATTTGCGATTTTCGAGAAAGAATTATCGAAAATTATTCTTGTTTTTTTTTTTGTGGGGGCGGGATCTGAAAGTTCCAGATCCAGTCAACAGGTCTTAGGAAAGTGCCCATCTCAGCGTATCCCCTCTCTCGGAGTAGAATCGTCCGCGAGTGGCGGTTCTAGCTTTCGAAAACGAACAGCAGTTCCCTTCTTTCATGATTTGGATTTAAAGACTTCAGAACGATAGGTTATAAAATTTCTTTCTGATTCACCCTGTATTTATATCAGCCTGTTGTATATTTTAGGTCTGTTTTCTCAGGAAAGTGAGATTCATCAAAACAGTCGGTATTTACGTGCCCACGTCTCTTTGACTTTTGAACCCCTGAATGAATTTTCTTGATATGTTTAAGGACTACAGATAATCTAACTGTTGTATTTGAATCCTTGTCGAGAAATTAGCGTGGAAAGGCGACAAAAATCACCATTGAGAGACGTTGGAATTTAAACAGTAGATTCCCGTGATATCTTAAACAATGGATATTAATCATTTTATTTAAGCAGTTAATTTGCGCTTGTTGTGATATGCTTAAATGAATCTGCTTACAATTTAAATAAACAGTAAGGATTTCTTTTTCTTTTTTCTTTCAGAAAATGGAATTTTTTTTTTTACTTTCTTGTTTAGCAAATATTATAATTTAAAAATAAATGTAGGATACTTAAAAACAAAAAAAAAAATCAAGTATCCTACATCCTAAAATTAACCATCAATAAACGTAATTTATTATATAAAGAATAAAAATTCTTATTATATGAAATCCTATAACTGTGATTATACGGAAATAATGTTCATGTTATTTATTTATTTATTTTATTATTATTCCATTTTTTTTTTTGAAAGTCGTGAAAATTTCAAAAACAAAAAAAAAGTCGAAATTTTTACGACTTTCGAAAATAAAAAAATGGAGTAATACTAAAATAAATAAATAAATAATTAAAATGAACATTATTTCCGTATAATCACAGTTTTAGGTTTTCATATAATAAGAATTTTTATTCTTTATATAATAAATTACGTTTATTGATGGTTAACTTTTGATGAGAATGAGAATGAACTTCAACGAATTATAATATTACATCGCGTAAATGCACTATATTTTGAAATAACATTCAATTACAAATGTATATAAATTACATACGGTTCAATCACGTGAAGAACAATATATTAATGAACTGTTAGATACAGATGTTCTGCAACAGTTAACATGCACGTTAATTACAACTTTATTGATTAATTGTAACAGTTTTTTGAATTACAATGAAGGTTGGCTCTTGAATTAAAATAATAAAAATTATAATAATTTCATTTTCAAGAATTAAAACAGGTGTTATAATTTTTGACTTACTTTCTGAACATACTTAAAATCTGCTTCATATAGTTTATTTTCCCTAATTTTTTTTTTTTTTTTTTTTAAGAAAGCAATACCTTATGGTGTAAACAAGTGAATATAATTTTGTGCTAAAGCATGAATTTAAGGGCGAATAATAATAATAATAAAGGAAATACATTAACATAAGAAAAAAAAAATAGGGAAAAAAACAACAACAACAAAATAGTAGATACACGAATTTGAACCGCACATGAGTCCGAGAACTTAGTCATCAAGCTATAGCTGATAAATGAATAAGATAGTTGCATTTCTAACATTTAAGCTAATCCAATGAAAACAATGCCAAATATCTCGAACAATGGGGGGGGGGTTGCCCCTGAAAACACTCCATTCCTGTAGTATTTGGGCCTCTGAACACGATGGTGAAGTCTGTTTGTCGATCTGACCTTCCGTTCGGGAGTTGTTAGGGGTAGACAGACACGGACGGACGGACAGCTACGGACAGTGGCTATCACAATAGCTCCCAAATGGGTTGCTAAAAACACGTCGGAACGGCAAACTTAAGTGAATAATAGAAAAACCTACAATATGTAGGCCTTACCTAAGATCCGGATCATTTTGCTTTGAAAACTGTACAAAATTCCTAAATCTTGGTTAATCAGTATTAAAGTACATGTTTAAATGAACGAGAATTTTAAAGAGAACCTATTTTTCTTAAAATTCTTTACTTTTTTCATTACTTTACTGATGAAAAAGAAGTACAATATATTCCAATACATTCCGTCTACAAAAACTATAATTATTTTTTTTTTAATTTTTGGAAAAAACAGCTAATATTAGTATTATTTAAGACAATGAAGTATTAATAGAAATAGGATAGAAATCCGTTGTTTAGATTCCAATGCTTTTCTATGGGAATTTTTGTGGCCGTATTTTCTCGAAAATGACATTTGGAAAAGATTTCAAATATAAATAGTCCTCGAATATGCCTACCAAGTTTCAAGAACATTCCTTCACACTATCCAGAAGATAATCATATTAGGAGAGACTGATTGACGGGTCTCACTTCGCAAAGTAGACTAATATCAATTTTGTTTAGAATGTTGTTGTAACTAACTTAGTCGCATAGTCGAAACCATGGCCGCGCGGTTGGCGTTGTCGCTAAAAGATAGGCCTCTCACCTCTGACTTGGAGACCCTTTCTGATGTCAATAAAAGATATTCATAAATTATATATCAAAATTTTCAGCTTAAAAAAATACAAACAATGACACCAAAATTTTAACCCATTGAGCCCTAGGTCAAAAGTTATAAGCTTTTAAAAATCTCCGAACACAGGAAGTGACGCGAATTATTATCACCACAGGAGCGCGCCTAGCGGTGAAAAGACGAAAAGTTTCGTTTTCGCGATTAAAATGGTCATTTTAGTTTCTATTATTTTAAAGATATATTTAACATTTTAATACATTTATTAAACATTCATGTAAGACTGTTAAATACAGCATACTTTCTTAAATGATTTTTAATTCTAAAAAATAAAATAACCAAAAAAAAAAAAAAAAATCAATGTAGAAATCTTTTGAAATAGAAAGAAATTTGTATTATCATTTTCAAAAATGTTAAATTGGTATTAAAAATTTATGTTTAATTAAATTTATATCAAGTTCAGGCTGATATCATTAAACTAAAATTTAAAATTAATGCAGCACCTACATACAGGTTTTTAAAAATATAGTAAGTCTGGGAAAATAATAATAATTAGAATAATATTAATATTTTTTTTTCATTAAAAGGATAATACAATACAGTCTCGTTAGGGACAGAAAATCCCTATCAACGAGTTCTGGCAATTAAGTAAGAACGAATTTCTGGTTATTTCAAAAAATAATAATAATAATAAATAATATCATTATCCAACTATAATTTCTACAACAG
>JAFIDM010001028.1:56701560-56716736 GCA_023159025.1 Thereuonema tuberculata
TATATATATATATATATATATATATATATATATATATATATATATTTATTTATCATCATTTTCAATCCACTGAACGATGAAGGTCTCTCCAAGTTTTCTCCAGTTCTTACGGTCGGAATCTACCCATCTACCTTGTGGACGTTTTCTTGGCCTCCTTTCATGCCTCGGAATCTAGTTTAGAATTTCTGTTGATACCTGTTATTATTAAGCCTTGCTATAAGGCCAGCAAAAGTCAATTTGAGCTGCTTTGTAGTGACATTAATGTCAGACACTCTGGTTTACTGTCTCACCCATATATTTCTTTTACAGGTCGTGTAATTCGTAACTTACATCTTTCAATGCTTTTTTGAGTTGTCTTCAGTCTCTGAATTGCTTTCTTGGTCAACGTCCATATCTCCGCTCCGTATATTAGAACTGGTAAAATATCTTGGTTAAAAAAATATTCTAGATAGTTCAACAATTGCTGTATTAGAGGCTTGGCCTTGAAATAAAGCTGAAGATGGATTATTCGTACGTACGTTAACTTGATCTTTTCCATTATTTGTTGTTGTTTTTTTCCTACTGAAATTAAGAATTTCAGTTTGCTGTACAATAGTACATATTTGCGTCCTTAAACTCCCACATACTGTTCGTTTTTGTTTGCGAGAACCTTCCGCGCTTTTGCGCATGCGTCTGGTCTCCTTCGATTTCATCAAAATAGGGGTGAGGAGAAATAAAGAGGGGATGTTTACTTTTTATCAGTGTTAGTTTACTGGTAGCTGCGATCTATTTGCGCTTTTCGAGAAAGAATTACCGAAAATTATTGTGTTTTTTTTTTGTGGGGGCGGGATCTGAAAGTTCCAGATCCAGTCAACAGGTCTTAGGAAAGTGCCCATCTCAGCGTATCACCTCTCTGCGGAGTAGAATCGTCCGCGAGTGGCGGTTCTGGCTTTCGAAGTAGTTCCCTTCTTTCATGATTTGGATTGAAAGACTTCAGAACGATAGGTTACATAGTTTCTTTCTAATTCGCCCTGTATTTATATCAGCCTGTTGTATATTTTAGGTCTGTTTTCTCAGGAAAGTGAGATTCATCAAATCAGTCGGTATTTACGTGCCCACGTCTCTTTAACTTACGAACCCCTGAATGAATTTTCTTGATATGTTTAAGGACTACAGATAATCTAACTGTTGTATTTGAATCCTTGTCGAGAAATTGATGCGAAAAGGCGACAAAAATCACCATTGAGAGACTTTGGAATTTAAACAGCAGATTTCCATGATATCTTAAACAATAGATATTAATCATTTTATTTAAGCAGTTAATTTGCGCTTGTTGTTATATGCTTAAATGAATCGGCTTACAGTTTAAATAAACAGTAAGGATTTCTTTTTCTTTTTTCTTTCAGAAAATGGAATTTTTTTTTTACTTTTTTGTTTAGCAAATATTACAATTTAAAAATAAATGTAGGATACTTAAAAAAAAAAAAAAAAAGTTATGTATCCTACATCCTAAAGTTAACCATCAATAAACGTAATTTATTATATAAAGAATAAAAATTCTTATTATACGAAATCCTAAAACTGCAATTACACGGAAATAATGTTCATGTTATTTATTTATTTATTTATTTATTTTATTATAATTCCAAATTTTTTTTTTTTTGAAAGTCGTAAAAATTTCAAAAACAAAAAAAAAAGTCAAAATTTTTACGACTTTCAAAAAACAAAAAAATTTGGAATAATAATAATGTTCATAATGAAACATGAACATTATTTCCGTATAATCACAGTTATAAGTTTTCATATAATAAGAATTTTTATTCTTTATATAATAAATTACGTTTATTGATGGTTAACTTTTGATGAGAATGAGTTTCAACGAATTATAATATTACATCGCGTAATATATTTTGAAATAACATTCAATTACAAATGTATATAAATTACATACGGTTCAATCACGTGAGGAACAATATATTAATGAACTGTTAAATACAGATGTTCTGCAACCGTTAACATGCACGTTAATTACAAGTGATTGATTAATTGTAGCAGTATTTTGAATTACAATGAAGGTTGGCTCTTAAATTAAAATAATAAAGATTATAATAATTTCATTTTCAAGAATTAAAACAGTTGTTACAATTTTTGACGTACTTTCTGAACATACTTAAAATCTGCTTCATATAGTTTATTTTTCCTAATTTTTTCTTTTTAAGAAAGCAATACCTTATGGTGTAAACAAGTGAATATAATTTTGTGCTAAAGCATGAATTTAAGGGCGAATAATAATAATAATAATAATAATAATAATAATAATAATAATAATAATAATAATAAAGGAAATACATTAACGTAAGGAAAAAAAACCCAGCAACAACAACAAAATAGTAGATACACGGATTTGAACCGCACATCAGTCCGAGAACTTAGTCATCAAGCTACAGCTGATAAATGAAATGAGATAGTTGCATTTCTAACATTTAAACTAATAGCGGGAATCCAATAAAAACAATGCCAAATATCTCGAACATGCGGGGGGGGGGGGTTGCCCCTGAAAAAACTCGATTCCTACAGTACTTGGACCTCTGAACACGATGGTGAAGTCCGTTTGTCGATCTGACCTTCCGTTCGGGAGTTGTTAGGGGTAGACAGACACGGACGGACGGACAACTACGGACAGTGGCTATCACAATAGCTCCCAAATGGGTCGGTAAAAACCTGTAGGAACGGCAAACCTAAGTGAATAACTGAGAAACCTATAATATGAGGCCTTACCTAAGATCCGGATCATTTTGCTTTGAAAACTGTACAAAATTCCTAAATCTTGGTTAATCAGTATTAAAGTACATGTTTAAATGAAAGAGAATTTTAAAGAGAACCTATTTTTCTTAAAATATTATTTCTTAAAATTCTTTACTTTTTTCATTACTTTACTGATGAAAAAGAAGTACAATATATTCCAATATATTCCGTATACAAAACTATAATTATTATTATTTTTTTTTTAATTTTTGGAAAAAACCAGCTAATATTCGTATTATTTAAGAAAATGAAATATTAATAGAAATCCATTGTTTTAGATTCCAATGCTTTTCTTTGGGAATTTTTGTGGCCTTAATTTCTCGAAAATGACATTTGGAAAAGATTTCAAATATAAATAGTCCTCGAATATGCCTACCAAGTTTCAAGAACATTCCTTCACACTATCCAGAAGATAATCAAATTAGGAGAGACTGATTGACGGGTCTCACTTCCCAAAGTAGACTAATATCAATTTTGTTTAGAATGTTGTTCTAACTAATTTAATCTCATAGTCGAAACCATGGTCGCGCGGTTGGCGTTGTCGCTAAAAGATCGGCCTCTCACCTCTGGATTCGGTTCTCATGTGGGTTTCGTGATGGTGGACGATCCGCGCTGGGCAGGTTTTCACTGGGTTCTCCCGTTTCCCCTGCATTTCTCCCACTATACTTTCTCAGTCTTTCTCTCCATCTGTCCTTATTTCCGTGGGGTAGTACAATAGACCTCCGGTCGCAGTGCTTGGCTTCTCTGCCACCCACATTCACTACGTAACATAACACAACATAGTCGAAACCATAGAAATAGTCGCACTTAAAATTACATTTAATATGCTGTTGTTTTAATCAATTTTTGCAACACAATGGATGTTAAGGGATATTGCAGACATTAGACTATCGTTTCTTACTTGGTTCACGGTAAAAGAATTCTGTAAAGACGTCCTCTTTTATTTGGTTGGATGGCTAGGCGAGGTGTCCTCGTCAGAAGGGATTCGCCACTCAAAAACGACTGGGAACCACTAACATTAAATAAAAGCTGTATATTCTGCCAACCGATTGTATATCACTGTTAACATTCTCTGACCTAACTGCTACGATGTATCAAAGATGATCGTAAGTGGAAGAACTGGCATAAGTATTTGGTCGTAAGTAGGAGAACTGGAAGTCAGTATTTGGTCGTAAGGAAGAGAACTGGAAGTAAGTATTTGGTCGTAAGGGCGATGGTGGGGTATGCAATCTTAAATCAATCTTAAATCGATTGAATCAAAAAATAAATAAAACATTTTCGTAAGTTCAAAAAAAAAATTATTAATTAAAAATGATAATAATGATTTCAAAAACTAGGGGGTGGGGGTGGAAGGCAATTTTTTTTCCTTCCAAATTACAGACATCTACAATTTAAGAAAAAAAAATAAAAAAACACCCAATATCACAACTAATGAGACAAACAACCAGAGAGCAGACTCTAAGGAATCAATTTAATTTCTATTCGCATACCTGTCCTTCGAAAGCCCACTTAAGACGGTGTAACGAAGCAACGAGTGCCCTTGACAAGGAAGTAAGGGAAACGGGTGTACGTAAACAAGTGCAGTCTGTGACAGATGTTAAAACCAATCAGCTCGCCGACTGCCAGGCCTCCCCCGCTGGCCAGTTATAGGTGACAGCCGCCTACCGTGTCATGGGACTCCGACAAGAGTATGACAGCACAGACGGCCTCCTCCCTCCTCCACAAACAGGGACGGGGATGGGTTTTATGAAAATGAAAACAGACTCCCACCACCACCCTTTTTTTTAGAATATTACCGCCCACACATGGGTTTACTTAAATATGTAATTTTTTTCATTAATCCGATGCACTGAACTCATTTCTTTTAGCAATAATAACTGTTAGGAAATTATACATCAAGGCTTACTTCTTGCAAATTCTTTATGTAAATAAGTTTCAAAAATTAATAATTTGGCAGGCTGTGTCAAAAGGTAAAAGTTCGTTTGAAAGTCCACCAATGAAAACATAATAATGGCACTTCAAGGTCTCAATCTAAACGACCAACGAAATTACTGCACTATATAGTTTACTTTTTCGAAACGCTCTGAATTTTATTTTCGTGCGTACATCGATTTTATGTTAGTAAGCCGTCGATTCCTCGGTTTCAATTCTTTAGTTTTCATTTATTTCAAAAACTTCAAATATTTCGAAGAGTATTAATTGAACTCTTATGCCCCGTGAACACCATCAAACTAGTTGTCGAGTTGTTAGAGCGCGTTTTGCGAACAGTTGGTAGCGACTTTCCACCAATTTTAGTTGGCCAATACGAGTTGTTGGTGTGGGGAACGACTCCGTGAGTTGGTGGGAAATTACCCAATCACAGTGCAGCGGTGGAACACGTCAGTCGTGACGTCACTTCCATTTGAAGGCATGGCGTTGCTTATTTCTTCCCCGCTTCAGATCGACGGCGAGCGAATACACAATGAATATCACACAATGAGTATTGCGATTGTCTGGCACACAGAAATAAGTTTATACTGAGATGCATTAAGTTGATGCGTCCGAATTTATCAGTTTTTAAAACCTCGATTTTGTCTGATTTTGCACACCAGCTTTAGCATACACATGGAATTCTGGGATAGCCGCTCGCTCGGTAGTGAAGAAGTGACGATGTAATAGATAATGTCATCAATCACAGAAGAGGGGTGATTGGCTGTTGGTCATTCGTTACTCTTGCATCGAAATAATATCATCAACTTCGATTCCAAACCGGTTAATAATTAAAAAAAAAAATATTTATCATAAGTTGAAAATCCATCAATCATATATTAGATTTGACACGACATAACCGCATTCCACTTGCCGTCATACGTGACGTATTTGAAATCTGCGTGATCCTGGGTTGGTTGTTCACCCTAATTGAGTTCGCAGTTGGATGGTGTTCGCACCCGACAACCGAGCCAACTTGAAGTTGACCAACTTGTTGGATGGTGTTCGCGTAGCTTTACACTTGAACGGTTTTTTTCCCTCTGCTTGCCCACTTGTCTGGTTGCAGTTGCCCTACGCTAAAACAGCTGAACGGATTTCCTTAACATTTGGTACGATGTTTATTTACGGTCCAACTTAAAACATATGCGGATCAATTTCGGCTTCCATCCCACGCATACCTCAAAATGACACCGAAATCGAGCGCTAAGACGGCTGCGCTGAATTCTTTAAAATTAATCATGATGATTACGCACGATCCAACTTAACATATAAGGATGACTATTTTCGTCTCCTATTCTCCCTCGCAGTCCTCACAACGGATCTTCCAACGCTGCTTATTCAGACCCTATTAAGAAACGATAGCTGAAAATATACAGAGCAATAAGTTTATCAACATTAATTCATTGCATTTCCGATGATCATAACTTCATTGTTTTGTAGTCCCCACATCGATCTCAGGGATAGAGAAACCCTTACGGAAGAAAACTCCGTAATAGATTATTAAACTAGACAATATGGTTACTGTTTAAATGTATTTTATTTGGCTAGTTTTTATTTTTACATAAGCAAATAGATTTACACGAAACTTTTTATTGTAAAATGTTACACTATTGAAGGGTCAAAGGTCACAACCTCAAAAAAGTCAAAAGTTAATGTCTCACCCTGCCGAAGTCCCGAGAATACGAACGGTAAGGGCTTTGATCTTTCTTATCCTTCGCCAGTTCAGAGCGTTTGTTTGATTATTGCCAAACTTATTACCCTGATTTTTTTTATATTTATTTGCACTCAGCTGTTCATCGCGTATGGGGATTAAACAGTACCTTCAAGTAGACAGGTGAACAATGGAAGAATTCTTTTCATATTATTAGTGATTTTTTGTACATTTTTGAGATCTAAAAAAAAAAATTTTTTTTTTTTCTATCATGTAAGGTCTTTGTACAAAAAATCCTGTCCTACAATGAAGTTTTCAAGCAAATAAAAAATAAAAAATAAGAACAAACACATACAAGAAGTGATAAAAACCCAATGACAAGGAAATGAACAAATACTGTTGTTGTCTGTTGATATGTTCATCAAATACAGATTTATCAATCAATTTTCAGGATTAAACAAGTGAAAATAATTTTGTGGTAAAGCTTAAATTTAAGGGCGACCCATACTAATAAAAAAAAAAAGGAAGTACATCAAAATATCCACGCGGACATTGAGAAAAAAGATTAAGAGGAAAAAAACCCAGTAGATACACGGATTCGAACACACAACTTATGATAGCATATGAGTCCAAGATCTTACTGATCAAGCTATAGCTGACAACTGAAGTGAGATAATTGCATTTCTAACATTAAAGCTAACAGTGGAAAACCAATGAAAACAATGCTAAATATCTCGAACGTAGGGGCGTTGGCCCCTGCAAATAAACCCTTTCTAGGTAGTTTGGGCCTCTGAACACGTTGGTGAAGTCCGTTTGTCGATCCGACCTTTCGTTCGGGAGTTTTTAGGGCGATACAATGATGACAATGCCAAATATCTGGAACATATTGGGGAGGGGGGGGGGGTTGGCCCCCGAAAATATCCCATTCCTACAGTGTTAGGGCCTCTGAACATGATGCTGACATCCGTTTGTCGATCCGCTCTTCCGTTCGGGAGTTGTTAGGCGCGGACAGACACGAACAAACGGACGGACGGACAGGACAAACGCAATAGCAATATTCTCGTCGCTTTCACAATAGCTCCCAAATGGGTCACTGAAAACTGTTATTGTTAATATGTAAATTGCATGCAAATTACGATATAAAAAATTGTTGCTTTGATTACCTGATAAAGTAATGTGACCTGATAGAAACGTTTGAAATATATTTTTTTAATATCCTCACGTAAATTATAACCTTTCAAAGTTAATACGTTTGCAGCCCTGTGTTATTATTCACCTTACCTACACCCCTTTCGTCAGAGTAAACAAGTATTAACTAAATATCTTTTACTCGTTTTACTTCAGAAAAAGGAAAACAAATTCAATCGTAGTATTCTATTTTCTCCTCTAAAAAAAAAAAAAAATAAGGTTCCGAAAGTTGATTACATTCAGTCGGAAACAGTGATGAACTCTCTCTCGTGGTGCTGCAACGGAGGCCTTACCTGATCAACAACGGAGATAGGCAGCAAAGCAAAGCCGAGTGTCTACAGGCGGAGCTTTCAGGTAAGAGAAGAAATAAAAAGAACGAGCCGAAGAAAATTGTACGAAAAGCCCAAGGATTTTTTTAAAAAGAAACTAAAAAGTAACACCTGTAATTTCTTTCTTTTTTACTTTTACATGAAAACATGAAAAAGTTCTTGAAGGCTAATTTCTTTATAATGCTTTTATTAAATTGTAAAGTTGTGAAAATAAAATAAAAAAAAAAATTCCGTTCAACTTGATATTACAATGTCTCCTAAACACAGCAGAATAAATTTTCTAATTTATCAAAAAAAATAATAAAAAAAAAATAAAATAAAATAATAATTCCAAATTAAGTAAGTAAAGTTTTTAAAATCCAATAGCTTTTAATCGAGGAATAAAAAGAAAAAAAGGATTATTTAGGGTGAAGTGCACCAATGTTCCGCCAGAGCGGCTGTCCGTTGAATGAGCCGCTAATTGTGATCGAAGATGAACGGTCTACAAGTAACAGTTGCTGTGCACCAACAAAATTCGGTATAGTTAATTGACGAGTGTTCTGATAATGAGTCGTATTTCTATTGGTTAAAACTTTTAACGTCAAAATAGAATTACTTTTCACATGCTCAAGTATTTTTTAAAATGAAGGAAGAAATAAAAAAAAAAATCGAAGGGCAAATTTTTTTTTTCCGAATCTTTAAACAAAAATTATTTCCTGAACAAATTATATTTGATTATATCTAAATTCATCATCAAAATCACAGAAATCGGAGTCGAAGTCAGCCTCTCTTCACCTTTTATTTTCAGCGCAGGGGCTAATGCGAGTTTTCCAATTGATGAATAAGTCTAACGGAAGATAATTGGGCAGCTAAATTTAAACATTCAGTGATGAATATTGTGCACAGGGGACATTTGAACAACCTCAATTTTAATGGAAGCGTAGTGCGCACGTCCTAAGCGTATTGAAATTCAGTTAGAAATCCATTATTTTCGCATCTTAAAGTTTTTTTATGTGGTACTTTTCGTCAACTTCTCCCGCAAATTTCTCAACACGAAAGAATTTCCAAACGCAAATGTTTGATCATCTCCAATCCACAAACATTTCAAGATGATGTAGTTGCTAATGATTTGAGCCTTACCTTCCTAGCCTAGTCTTTACATTTGCACGTATAATGATTTCTATTATTCTAACTTAAAATAATAATAGCACTTAATTATTTGGAATTTATTATGTCTACATTAAGGCCAGACATGCAATTTAAAATATTAAAATATTACGTGATCAGGTTTCGAATGGATCCACGCCATCCATTTACAAATGTTAATAATTGCTAATAATTGTCTGGCCTTAATATTATTAGGCAGGGGTCTTAAAGTTTTATCAATGTCATCTCTAACATTGAAGAAGGTTTATCAAAACTTTGAAAACCGGTGCCCCCTTCCCTACGTTCTTCGATAGCGGCTGTAATTAAAAAAATGTTCCCATTCTGTTGTCACCCACTCTCTATTAGTCCACTTGAAACCAAAGTGTTAAGAGAGCTAAAAAAAACAAGTGCATATAATTTTTTGCTGCAGCATAAATTTAAGTACGCTGTAATATAATAACAAAATTTTTAACTGTGGAAGACATAGACATCTGAAAATACCCCATTCCTATGATATTTCCCTGTAACGGAACGGAAGGTCGGATCGCCAAACGGACTTCGCCATAGTGGTTCTCTGAACACGATGGTGAAGTCCGTTTGTCGATCCGTCCTTCCGTTCCGGAGTTCATAGGTGTGGACAGACACGTACGGACGGACGGACAGGACAAACGTAATAGCTATCGATTTTGTTCGCTAACAAAGAGTTATTGGTTCTTAATGCGGATAGGAGGGGAAGCAGGCTTCTTACGAATATACAATATCTCGAAATGGGAAAGGATTTTTTGAATACCGTAGCTGGAATAAATTTTTTTCCCAATCAAAATAAATCAGTTATTAACCTAATAAGAGAAGAACTTTTCAAGAATAAATACTAAGTTTCACGAGAGGCTTAAGGATTGTTAACTTGAAATTCCAAGATTAAAGATTTTGCCGAAAATGCACAAGGAAAAAGAATAATTTAGGCCTTTTTCCTGTTAGACCTATAGTGAAATGCAGGGACAGCGCTGTTTCTTTATTATCTCAACATACATTCAACAAATTGAATCAATTAAACGTCAAATCAAATTTTACCTATCCAATTGTGTTAATTTGTGAATAAACTGCGCAGCTTAGGCTTTATTGAAGATTTTTTCTCATTCGACGCCGAAACCCTGTTTACGATAATTAATATGGATCTTATTGTTATTTTTTTCAATGCTTTTTTCTAATTGTAAGTTGCTCCCTCTGATTAATGCCGTGCTTTAAATGCAAATATTCACTTTTATTAAAGGGAATTACAAAACAATCACAAGGACTGTTCGTGGGTTTCCGCCGCATTGAATGTGCATGATTTATATTGAAGAATATAAATCATTTTTGTTATTTCGATAGACAATGTTTTCAGATCCTCTATTTATCGCTGTATGGATAATCTCCTTTTTTTACACAGATCCAAAGTTTCAACCGGATATTTTTAAGACCTTATAATATTTAATTTTACAATAGAAAATGAAACTAATAGAACATTATCTTTTTTTTAGATGTTCTTATTTCGAGGGCTAAAACGGAGTTTTCACTCTGTTCATCGAAAACCAGCATTTAGTGGGATTGCTTTCAAATATAACTAGGTGTGCCCACTGGCTTTCAAATCAAACATCGTCCACAATGGCGATAAATAAAGCTTTCAAGTTAACTAATTCTCTTCGTAATTTTGGTACTTTGAATTAGCGTTTATTGTCCAATTATACCTTACAATATGTTAACATTCAAATGAGAACGCTTTTGCAGCATATTTATAACTAAGAATCCGAGCAACTTGATTTACATTCCCATCCCTCACCATACTGAATTATTTCCTATATTCAAGAACTTACTTTATCCCATTAATATCGTAATCACATCTTCTATTTGATCTACCAATGAGTACGTTATTAAATTTGTACCTTCCATTCCACATATTAATTCAAAAGCTGTGCTATAATATATAAGGAACAGAACTGCAGATATGTGGGAGAAACCGCCAAGCCCCTTTCCAGGCGCACAGAGCATGCCCGTGAATCAGGACATTCTTTAGACTTTGAAAACCCTATTATACTTGCTCTCGAAATAAAAGATTCCCTTTGAAAGTATAAAGAATCACTTATTATTTTATCTGATCCTATTTATTACATTGATACAATCTCTGTAAGATCCATATATTTGTCCTGACAACTCCCTTTCCCTTACTAATACAAACTTTTTTGCTGTTGTTGTTCTCCACCCCGATGGCAGATTATCTCAAATAAGATGTTCCAGTCATTACGCATATCAGTCGTTGGTAGCTCCACCTACCACAGAATGTTACCTGATTTGAATTAACCAATCAGGTAACAGTCTGTGGTATATGGAGCTGCGAACGGCTGATAGACAAGCCTGTTCTGCAGTTTGTGATATAACATTTGATGTCGTGATCCATTCGAAACCTAGTCATGTGTTTTTAATGTGTAAAATGTTTTTTAACATTTTAAATTGTGTGTTCGGTCTTTTAATATAATATTAATTTTTAATACAGATATAATAATCTTAGCACACGTTAGACATTAACTGGAAATTTCCTTGTGTACTTAAGCACGTGAAATGACCAATATGAATTATTGAATTCAAATGTCCTAATGCGATTAATGGAGATGTACAACAAAAGATCAATTACTTTTCACAGTGTATTCAATACCAAAAAAATTAATTTCCACGGATATCTCAAATAAATAAACTATACTTGTTTTCACCAAAGAAAGTTTTGCTAAAAAAAAAATTAACTCTTAATCTTGCCTGGAAGTCCTGTCTGATAAAATCTGATTTAAATTTTGAATAAGAGAAGCTATTCAAATTAAAGCAAATCAATCAATAAAATAAATGAAAAAAAAAGTGAAAAATAATGTGGCCCCCCCTCCTCAAGATATAAGAAATAATAATAATATTGTCGCACAATCTTTACATACAGCCACAGATAGTTTAGAGCAGTTAAGTTTTTCAACAGTAGATATCTGAGATAGATTGAATGATTAATATACAATGACAGATCTGTAACATTGTCATATCTTAAATTTCACTTATATTAAAGTTCGAATCATGACGAAGCAATACGCTTACGATATTATTACAGTTAAAATATGCATTTTTTTCTGGAATCACAAAAATGAATTTTGCCCAGCTAAAGCAGCGATTTGAACCAATGTGCCATTTGAACGGTTCAATAGCTATAAGTGATAAACATATACATGAACATTGACTAATTTCCTGGGAATGTAGCTCTTTGAAAAGAAGAACTGATGATATTATTTTATATAATAAAAAAAAATAAGTAAATAAAATCTACTGTCCTTAAAATTCTAAATTTTATTTATTTATGAAATAGTATAAAGATTGACTTTTTTTTTCTTTTTATGTATGTTGAATATAAATAAATATTCGAGATTTCTTGGCTGAAAAAAAAATCCAAACGACTTAATTGAAAGTTGCATAATTCACTTTTAAATAGTCTGAATAAAATTAAGTTTAATTATATCTGTAAAGTTCCCACAGATTTAAGATTACTTCTTCTTCTTCTTTAGTCCTTAGCTGGCGATTGGGGTGCAGGTTTACCTCGCAGCCAATACACTGCTGTAGGTGCCATAGGATTCAATGAATTACACTAGCCTGCGAAAAAAAAAAAAATTTCTCCGGCAAAAGGTTGAAGAGGTGATTTACCCTAATTTAGGTGTGCTGAGTTCAAATATGTAAACCGTTTTTGCCTGTCACGTACAGTTTTTTTGCTATTTGAAATCCAAATTTTACACATTGCTGTAATTTCAATAGAAAACACCATAATAGAGAATATATGTAATTTTAATGGGACATGATCAAATTGCAACGAATATACAAAAAGTAACATGTTAATTGCTAGAATGTATGAATCTCACTTCAAGAACACTATTGTTTGCTGCACTTTGATGTGAATGAACGCTGTGTTGATTTGTGTTTGTGTTCCTCAGTAGTGACAGAGGTACCGAAAGCAGGGACTACTTCTATCAAAACTCTTCACATACTGCTTCATAATTCCCAATTTAATATGTAAAGGGGGCAATAACACACTTTGAGGATCAATTAATGGACGATTTACAATGTTTTTTTCTCCAGACACGAACTATTTCCTCTTGGGCCACTCAGACACTAACCAGTGACGATCCCTGTCCCGAGAGTCCCACTCACACAGAAAACACGGAACTTTGTATATCCTCCTTGCTGCCCTAATATGATACCGCACACTTTTAAATCACAGCACAATAACCATCTGTGTTCATTGTAGTTCAGTTTCTGCAACACCATAGATAAATTGTGATAGTTTTCACGAAGAGATGTTGAATGGGCGACTGGCACTGAAGCAAGTTTATTTCCATTGTGCAGAAGAACACCTTTGAGACTTCTTTTACTGACATCAATAAATAGACGCCAGTGCTTTGCTTGGTAAATAGTTCCAAGACGACGAATTAAGCCAGGATATCACAGCAAAACACAAGTTCGTCTTCGTGAACAAAAAACTGCCGGAATTCTTCCTCTCGATTTCTGTAACAATATGAATTTGTCCCAGGAAGTAAAAGATTTCTCTCTTTAAATCTTGATCCTAAAAGTTCTCTCTTTTCTTTTGTGAGGCCTAGGTCACGCACCAAATCATTTTGTCACACTGATTATAAAGATGTGGAGTTTTATCCTCAACATCCGGAAGAAAATTATCATCATCACCATCCTCCGCACTTGAAGATGACGAAGACACACTCTCTGGTAACTGTTTTGGTAGTTTTGGGACAGGAATATCGGGTCCATGTGGTACGGGGGTTATGGCAGATGGAAGGCAGGGATACACAATGTGCTTTTTGTTTCTCATATTGAATCCGGACACTTTACATACACAAAAATAACAGTCGTCAAAGTGATTTGTTTGTTCCCGCCAAACCATTGGGATTCCGAATGGCATTGATGCCAACAACCCTTTGTACCATTGCCGCAGGTTTTCTACACACGTTTTACACACAATATGAGGTGCGAAATTCTTGTCCTGATCACCTAACTTCATGTTAAAATATCCCAAGTACAGGCTTTTTATAAATGGTGTTATATTTCACTTCTGGCCTTTACTTGTATATTGGTCATATATATAACAGAAAGAGTTGGGATTGTTCACACATTTTCGCCTCTCAACATCTCTGCCACTTGCCATTTTAACACAAACTACCTCACTTATTTACTCAATCGACTTCAAGTGCACGTTGAAACATATAGACAAAGGCATGCCACACGTTCTCAGACTCTCCTCTCAGACTACGGAGGAACGCGATCTTCCCCTTTTTTACCTTGTCTGACACTGCGCATGCGCGAACTACAACTGTTCTATTTGTTGTTCCGGTAATCCTGTATGATTACCTACTTCCCTCCAAAACACAGCTCATACTATATTTTCTCTCAGACAAAATCCGTACCTGCATTCTATACAATCAAGCCAAACCTCATTTACAATAACGAAGCTCAATTAGCATACACATGAGACGGATTTATGACAAATCTGTACGTGATACGAAACAACTGGTATTTTTTTTTACATAAGGACACTAAATGTAACGTATATCACATACAATTACTTTTGCCGGAAAATCTTCGCAGGCCAGTGTTATTTACAACATCCTTCCAGTTTTTACGATCAGTGGCGATGTTTTCAGCTGTGTCTAAAGTCAGCCGTTGATTTTTAATATTCTCCTCAATTTGTTTGAGCCATGTTTTCTTTGGGGCTTTTTCATGAACTTTCCAGTTTGCAGGTCTTTGCCGCCAAAGAAGACTGCAAGGGAGTCGGGTGTTATCCATTCTGCAAATATGGCCAAACCAGCATACTGGATAGTCACAGATAGTTTGTTGGTTATCACTATAAGATTACTAATGTTCAAATCACAGTTTCCTCACTCAAATGGCTTTAGAACTTGCTTTAAAATTCAGCGAACTTCTGCCAGAAGTTGTTAGTGAAAATTAAGAATGCTGTGACGTACGAAAACAAAGGAGTCCAACGAACTACTCGATGCCATTTTGAACACAACTTCCGAATGGATTCAACTACTCGACGCCATTTTGAACACAACTTCCGACTGGAT
>JAFIDM010001028.1:56729773-56745299 GCA_023159025.1 Thereuonema tuberculata
TTTTTTTTTTGTGTGTGTCTGTGTAATTTCTGAGTAACTTTCAGAGACATTGTGAGAAGGAATGTATTCACGTTACAATGTGAATGTCGCACTGACAAACGAGCGTTCCATTTTTTTGTCGATATAAAGTTCACTTTCAAAATGACCGAGATGAAAATAGTCATGCGCGCTGCCTATTTTTTTTTTTTTTACTGTAGGACGATATTTGAAAATGTCGTCATCAAGAGTACGCCGTCATTTTGGATGTTTGCTGTATGCACTCGCTGAAATAACCGTCCTTCGCACAGGTTATAAAAAACAGATGTCCTGATGATAAAACAAATTGGAATTGTGAGATCACTTGGTTTTCCCAATTGGCAAAAAATTCACGTGATACAGTCGGACCTTTATTTAATGAACCTCTATTTTGCGAACTTTTCTTTGGAACCAAGAACATTTTGCTAATTTCTTGATAAAATAACCTCCAAATAGTGACGTGCATTTTCTATTTAACGAACTTTTTCCTGGTAATTTTTTTTTTCCTTGAAATGTTTTTACAAGGTGCCAATCGCTGTCATTCTTTGCATTTCAACCAGAAAGTGCAATCCCCAGTCCACCCCATATCCCCCTTTAACCCTCAATGATCATGGTCATGATCATGATACAGAAATAAAAAAATCTTCGTATGATGAAATGCTAAAATCATTTGAAACAATCCGACGCGGATTACAATTTGAAGAAAATACGCCTGAAGGGGTTTTTGGTGCATTGCAAAGATGCGAGACATACTATGAGCACTTTTTCAAAAAAAAAAAAAAAAAAAAAAAAACTCAGACAAAATTAACAGACTTTTTTAGTAAAATTTAAGTATGCATATGGTAATGTATGCTTTATGTCATTAAATAATACTTTTTTAATAATATTTATTGTTTATGTATTTTAAATCTGTTTTATGTAGTTTAAAGTAATTTTAAAAGGTGAATCTCTATTTAACGAATTTTCCATATAACGAACTTTTTTTCGGGATTTAGCGACTTCGTTAAATAGAGGTCCGACTGTAGATAGAAAATAATATTATTTTCGTATTTTGTAACTCGAGATCCCTAGATACGGAATTTATATCGAGATCGAAGAATGTAAGACTTTGCACCCCTTTCTGCTCTTCTCCACATTCCTTCCCCAGTTGGTAAAGAAATCACGTGATCATTACAAAATAATAATAGTTATAATTTTACGTGGACTGATTATACTTAAAGTTCAAAAATAAAGCCAAATAAAGTTTAAAATTTAACACTTTTCTCTGATCAATTACTTTTATCTCATTAATATTTGTAATACATTAATTTTTATTATTATTAGCAGTAGTAATACTATTGTTATTATTATTATTCAATATATATAAAAATTATTAATTAGGCCTGTGAACTTTTATATATAGCTAGTTTTAATTATAAGCAATGTCTGTTCCGTATAACGTATTAACCGCACTGCTTTATATGCTCGTAATGACCTTTGAAAATATCGCTTGAATTTCATGTTGAGGTTCTTGATAACTTTTATCTTTTCCAGATTGGGAACTCCGTTTAAACCTGTAATTTTCAATAATTTAAGCAAACAGATCCATTACCCAAGGGAATTTGAGGCAGAATAAAGATCCACAATGTCTTCAGGACAGAAGAACCGGTTCCAAATGCAGCGTAATTGACGTGTCTTAAACCGATTCGTTTGAAAAATTGGCTTTTGATCCCCGTATGCAAATCGGATAATCGAGAAATTACATAAGAGGTCATTTAACTGCCTTCTCCGGAGTTTCCAAGCGCGAATCTCAAAAAGCAATAGACGAGAAATAGACGCTTAAGTCCATTGGTGAGTGAAAGAGAAAGGGGGGGGTCAGTCATCTCAGAGGGCGGTGCCACTTAGGAAGAGGTTAAAATCTGCGGATGCAGCGGCAAGAATTCCAAACAGTAAGGCTAATGGAGACTTTAATCTTGAATTCCGGGGCAGAGGAATTTGGAGCCGATTCGAAATTAGCCCCTGAAACGACGGCCGATCGCCTGCGGAAAAGGCTTGCTGTGCAAATTAGCCCCCTCCTACTCCCCTCAAACCCCCTCCGTCCATTTTGTATGGCTATTCTGCCTTAATGGTAATTGCAATCAATAATTCGGATGAATGGTAAGTAAATAGAGTAACGTTAATAGATGCAAATGAGCTGCACAATGGAAAGAAATGGAACAATCTAGAATATACAAAGTTTGCCTTGAATTTCTTAAAGAAAAATTGAAATGGAACCAAACTTATAAAAGAGCAATTGCACTACAGAATTGAAATATAGAAAAGAAAAACAACCAAAAAATAAAGAAATAAATAATAAAAATAAGGAATTTCGCAAAGAACGTAAAGTTTAATTTCCCAAATTTTAATAATTTCCTTTATTATTATTATTATTATTATTATTATTTGTTGTAAAGTAGTGAAAACAGCACAAACGGTAAAAATTCTCCTTAACACAGGTCTGAAAAAAAATTATTAAGCTCATTAACAATTATTTTAACTGTGAAATGATATTTTTTATTACTCGAAGCAATTTTTCCACTATACACTTGTGTTATTATTTAGAGAGAAAAGTTAGTAACTCCACATTTCTTACTTAAGTTGTTTAATTCGAATCAATTGCGATCAAATCAAAACGTGCGGAAATCTGTTTACAATTCGAAATAATAATATTCATTGTTAGGCATCATTATTTGATTACTTTCTTTGGAAAATAGGATAAAAATAATTTTAATTAATTTTAAAATAATTAAAAACACACGAAGTGTCTGGGAAGAGAAGGGCTTTATTGGAATGGACAAAGAAGGTATCCAGAAGAATTATTGAAAACATTTTTCCCTAATCCCGCAAGGCCCAGAGAGAAATTCAGATACACCACCATACAGATATCCGAATATCAAAAAATAAGTTTTGCTTAAGTGAAATTAGAGGAAATAAAAATGATCATTAATTTTTCTGATTATTTACACACTGTCCGGCCAATATTATGTACACCCCTGCTGTGTGCTTGAATGTCTTGACCTGTCGTGTCCGATCCGTCGTGACCCGTAGGTCATGGAGTGGGGGATGTTTTCCTGGCACAAGTTGGGTCCATTGATATCTCTGGAGGCACGTCAGGCTGCTAGACCGTACCTAAACATTGTAGTTGATCAAGTGCAACCGTACAAGTTAACAGTTTATCCTCATGCAGATGGCTACTTCCAGCAGGATAATGCACCGGTGCACAAAGCCCGCATCGCTACGGGATGATTTGAGGAACATGACGATGACTCTTCCTTGCTGCAGTGGCCCTCTCAGTCTCCGGATCTCAGCCCGATTGGAAATTTGTGGGATGAGATGGGAACGGGCTGTTCGCTCCAGGCCTACACCTCCATCAAATCTTCAGGAACTGCGTGACACACTCATGTCTGCATGGTACACAATACCTCAACAACGTTTTCAGCATCTTGTGGAATCCATGCCTTGACGAATTCAGGCTAAAGGAGGCCCAATCTACCTACTAGGTAGGTGTACCTAATAAAGCGGCGAACAGTGTATATATTGTGTATATATTGAATATAGATATTGAATGGTAAAAGGGATATTCGGAGACTGCCTGTGGCTCTCTTTGGATGGGGTAAGTGGGGGGTGGGGTGAGAATTTCTTATTTAATTTCTTCAAAACAATTACAAATAGATCAGAGAAATCATTATCACTCCAAAAATCTTCCTCGTTCTTTTATTTAAACTCCAATAACTGAAAACGACGAAGTTTCTGATTTAAAATGAGCGTCAATCCAATCAACATAAGCCTGAATCGAATTTTAGAGAGACCTTTTACTTTTTAAAGAAAAGGTTACCGCAAAGTCATATTTTATTCGTGCTCTCGCCAGAATGCTGATACAAGCGCCATGTGCTCTTAAATTTGGCAGATCTCATCAATATTCAATACACTTTAATAACAAGGCAGTTAGCAAATAAATCCCTTAAAAGATTTTTCTGTATAATATTTTTCGGTATTGTACTTTGTAGCTAATGGATTTTGTCAACTTTCCTCCGCTAAACGAAAATGTTATCTATTATAATAAATGGAAACAACGAGGTAGAGAAAATACAAGATTTGCGGGTTAAAAATTTACAAGCGCAGTAAGAACAAAACTTTGCCTGAACTGGCTCCTGAATTTGAACTACAGTCGGACCTCTATTTAACGAAGTCGCTAAATCCCGAAAAAAAGTTCGTTATATGGAAAATTCGTTAAATAGAGATTCACCTTTTGAAATTACTTTAAACTACATAAAACAGATTTAAAATACATAAACAATAAATATTATTAAAAAAGTAATAATTTTAATGACATAAAGCATACATTATCACATGCGTACTTACATTTTACTAATAAAGTCTGTTAATTTTATAAAATTAAGTAACTGAAAAGAATATTTGCTAACCAGATTTACTTCGATATTTCAACTTTTTTAACAAAAGTTTTCATCAGGAATTACATAAAAGAGAAGAGAATGATTAAATCACTCCTCTTCTTAAAAACAGAAACGTAATAATAATAAACATGAATTGAATCACATATTACACTTGGCAACATACGTACATTGTAATGATTGTTGATAACATGCAACGGTTGTTGCTAATTCTATATAATAATAAAAAATGCTGTCAACAATCCTTATTACTACATAAATTTAAAGAAACAATACAATATTTAAAAATTATAAGGATTTTTTACAATTTTAATTTTTGTTTTACGTAATTGTTGTTACTCATTCAGTTACTTAATTTTACAACATTAAATTTCCTTTGAAGATCAGTTAATTTTATCTTAGCTTTTTTTTTTTTTTTTAAAAAAATTTTTTTTCCTATTATGTTTCTCGCATTTTTGCAACGCATCAAAAACCCCTTCAGGCATATTTTCTTCAAATTGTAATCCGCGTCGGATTGTTTCAAAGGATTTTAGCATTTCATCATGCGAAGATTTTTTTGATTTCAGCATCATAATCATTTCCATTTTCATCATCTTCATCGGAATTCTGTATTGTTTTTATTTTTTCACTATCTGATTCAGTTAGTGTTTCCGAGGTCTCAACTTCAAAATCAAGTGAAAGATAATCATCAATCACCACATCATCGTTAATTTCTTCTTTTTCTTTCAGCTGTATCCTCATTTCTTTCATTTCCTCTAAGAATATTAATAATAAAAACATTTCAAGGAGAAAAAAAAAAAATAGATACCACGAAAAAGTTCGTTCAATAGAAAATGCACTTCGCTATTTGGAGGTTATTTTACCAAGAAATTAGCAAAATGTTCTTGGTTCCAAAGAAAAGTTCGCTAAATAGAGGTCCGACTGTATTATCAATCAGTTTTATTACAACAGACAATTTCACCTTACTTATCAAAGAAAAAAAGAAGAATTAGAAATAATAACTAATGATCACAAAAACAATTAACAACTGAAATATGAGTATTAGTACTCTAAAAAGTTGCAAATTTTCTTTTTCAAAAAAGGAAAAATCGCGAAATAATTATATCCAACTTACTTATCTATGCCTGTCCACTGTATTTCTTTTATACATATTTAAAGTTTCTAAATCTTTCCTAATTAGATTCTATCTCAATCTCGTTCCGTTTGGCTAATGATCGCAGGAACCTTACCTCCCTGTGAAGCGGATAAAGCCTTGGTGTATTAATTTGAACGGGTTTCAAGAAATAATTAAAAAAAAAAAAAATATAGCTAAATGATGAGGAGAGTAGAAAAATCGCAGATCATATTCGCATTCTGTTGGACTTCACCGATTCCGTGGATTGCGCATGCCCAATGAAGTGACAGCTAGAGAATATGTGGCAAACCACATAATGGAACCACGGACAGTAATGGAAATGGCTGTAACTATGTTGTACGTCAAACAAGAAAGGGATAAAAAGAGCGTTTGCATTATTTCAATCTTTTTGAGATTAATTAATAACATCAATTGTCCGCAAATCCTAAATTAAGCATATTAATGCTTTATGAATTTTTTATTAATAAATGAGAAATTTCAATCAGTAAACATGAAATCGTTTTCAACGATTTCACAACAACAACAATGGGAAAAAAAACAAAACAAGATTCACGGCAGTAGTGATCTCTTGAATGACATCATCGCGTAAATAGCACGGCTGAATGAATTTAACTGGAATTATTGCGCTAGCAAATCCAATGATGCAATGTTTACCATTAATTTTCCTGCAGCATAGCAATGTACAGCCCATCTCAGACTGTTATTGTCCTCCCAATGAGAGTTGGCCGGCGGAAGTTTGAACTGCGCAGCCCTTCCTGTAGCTGATCAATTATGTTTTCCTGTCAAAATGGACGACTGCGCGGCGTCTGTTCTCCCTGAGAAAGTATAGTTAACTTATAATAGGCTAACGTTTAATTATCGGAGAAGTTGAAAAATACTTGTTTATTTAGAGAATTTCATTTATAAATTATGTCTCTTAGATTTTAGGTTTTGAAAGTATCCCTTCACAGAGGCAAGTATTTCTCTTGCTTGACGACGAAGAGTCCTTCCAGGCTATTTTTCTCCGCTGACATGTTGATAACGCAAAATAAAACTTCTCTCTAACATTTAGCATTATTTCAATACTAATCCCTAATAATAAATATTTTAATGATTTATAAATACAATTCCCTTTTGATAAGTAACCAGCGATTAGCAGAAGGGCAGATTCCTGTCAGAAGATCAGACGGAAGTGCCTGACCAGACTAATCGATGCTAAATGCGCAGATCTCACAAAAACAGGGCGGCCAACTCTCATTTGGAGGACAATAGATGACGGTAATGACAAGACGTAGGCTTTCTTTCTATTAGGTCACCGCAAGAATAAATAGTTGACAATTAACATTCACAAGCAAACATTATTTTAGCCACCTAATAAGTGGTCCACAAAATTTTTAAATGGTCTGAGTATTAAGAATAATAATAAGTAGTAAAAATAAGTGTATAGGAAGCAACAGCACTATATAAACAGATCGGGATAAACGCTTAACTGTATCCATAGAAATTACGTGGCATGACGTCACAGTTCAAAGAGCCGGTTGTTCCGGACACTTCAGCATCGCCTAGTACTATAGAAAGCGGTTTTTTTTTGGTTGAGGTTTTTTTCTTTGAGAAGACGACACAACAAATAAAAATTAAAAAAAAAATATATTTTCAAGCAGTTTTAAGAGATTCTTAAACTTCTAACAAATTCTAAAGAAACACAAAATTGTAAAGTCGAAGCATCAGTACCAAAAAAAAAAAATTGTAAGAAAGGTTCTTATAAATAAAAACACAAGAATACATTTACAGAATACATCTATTTCTCATAATATCTCAAAAAAAAAAAAAAGATTCAAATCGAGAAAAATTCTTATAAAACTTTCTAACAAAATGAAACTTTTCTATAAAAATGATAGAAAACTGCACTTAAAATAATTTCTGAAATTCTTTCTCTGATACGTTTGAACGAGACAACTTCTCCATGACTACAAAATAATCTGGAATCTAGAAGATTCGACAACGAATTTCATTTAGCTCGTCAGTTTTTGAGCAAAATCGCTGATGTCCTTTGTAATAGCACTTTGATGAACTGTCCGTCTTGTTTCAGTTTCAAATTTGTCCCAATGAAAAATGACACAACGAAAGAACAGATAAAAAGTAAAAAAAAAAAATGTTCATCAATTTCAATCTCTCTTTGCAAAACAAGAAATATGTATAAAAAAAAAAAATTCCAAGAAACAAGTCATTTTTCATTAAATCGGAAACAGGCAGTCGTTGATTCCTTCTGCCAAAGGAGGAAGATGTGTTCTTAACAGTGGCTGACACACGGAGGCAAAATTACAAATAGAACGAAATTGGTTTGTTAAAGGAGAAGCACAAAAATAAATCTACTTTCGTTTTTTTTTTTTACGGACCAAAATCCACAGGAAGACAGGTAATAAAACAGACAAAACATTATGGGAAAAACAAAAAGATTGGAAAAAACTTTAAGGGCTGGGTGTAGAAAGCTTACGTCAACATTGAGCGTAGTTCAAATCTTCCCTTCACATACATTTTCTATGCCAATACTTATAAATCGTTAAATCGTTGTCGAAAACTTTAACCACCCAAATTTCTTCCATTAAATTTAATCAAAATTTAACAGCCCAATTTTCTTGCGTTAACTCATTCTAGAATGAGAAAACTTCCATCATCCATCATTGTTCACTGTTATCAAGAAGGCTGACATCGACTGCAGTTATTTTGAAGGTGAATTAAACGTATCTATCCTACTAAAAGTTCAGAAAGTAATTTAAATACGGCTAATTCCTTTGAAGTTCTTGCCTTCACAATTCTGATCTTCAAGGGAAAAATTCGACCCACTCCTCCATTGAAACTGTCATTTTCGTATCACTGTTATTAATCAAACGCAGCCACTTTTAGAAATAATATTCGCTAACAACAACTCAAAAGTTAATTTTGTATAATTGTGCTTGGTGCACACCAATTTTTAATTGGAGATCGAGTGATTGTAGCGGTTTATCAACTGACAACCGCTTTGGCAGAGCGTTGATGCACGCTGTACTAAGCCCTACTTTCCTTTGAAATAGTTTCTTTTTTTTTTTTTTCTTTAAATCTGAGACCGACAAAAACAGAAAGCTTGTATTTATAAATATTAGTCTGTTCCATATAAACAATATAAACTTTTCTGAAAAAAAAAAAAAAAAGAATTAATCCGCATTATTTAGTTAAAATTGTTTAAATTGGATTAACTTTATTCGTATCAAATTTAACAGCGAAAATTAATGTATTAGCTAAAAGAATGAATATTCATTGTTTTAATATATCTATAGAACTTCTCTGTTTAGATTCCAATGCTTTTCTGGGGAATTTTTATCGCCAGTTAATTCATCTCGCGTTAATTTCTCGAAAAGAACGCATTTGGAAAAAAGTTTAAAATATAAAATTTCTATGGTTCTCAAATAGTCAAGTTTCTAGAAGATTCATCCAATGGCTAAAAACGTTACTGGGGGAAAGGGTGGGGGAAGACGAAAAATACTGACTAGTTAGATAAGCCTCCTTTCCTATGAAAGTATATTAAAAACTCACAAAAAAAATGCAAGAGGAAACTTGGCAGCGTTGCTAGCCAAGTTTGGGCAGCCGCCATTTTGAACTCTCTAAATTTTCACCATTGTTGTAGAAGTTATAAATTACTTTAACGTGTCTATGTAACAAATTATGAAAGCCAACTATTTTGGCACCTAAACAATAAGCCTAAAAAGAGAAACAATTAAAACGACATACGTTTCAAAACCTCTTCTGCTTAGGTTTCTTTATCAAGCAAATTAAAAATCCCCCATACCTTAGAAATATCTTAATTTGCTTGATACAGAAACCTAAGCAGAAGAGGTTTCGAAGCGTATGCCGTTTTAATCACGTTTCTCTTTTTAAGCTTATTATTTAGGTGCCGAAATAGTTGGCTTTCATAATTTGTTCTAGAAGTTTTTTTGTAGAGATTCGTAGCCAATAAAAATGCAAACGATGATTTTAAAATTAATAATTTTAATCACAGTAAAATAAAAAAAAAATAGTACTTATTAATATAATCATTATATTCGACTATTAATTGAACAACTAGATAAGATGGAAAAAGTCAATTCACGGTTTTGTAATTAACACAAAACAAAACGATTAACACCCCCCCCCTCACGTACACTTTGCAATCTATAAAACGCTTGAGTTGTTAAATGTGAGACTGCCACTCTTTGGCACGCAAAACTCATTTATTCAAACTGTTTCAATTACGGGTGAAGTACAATTTCAAGCAATTTAGCATAGAGTTCCTCAGTATATCTAAATCTCCATTTTGCAATATTCGGGGGACCCAGAGTAAGGGGCCAGTAGCTGCCTTGAATCGGAAGTGGCCATTTTGGGTCGAGACTATCGTATTCGTTTTAGTTTAGTCGGTTCAGTATAAATAGGCCACGACTTTAGTCAACTTACCGTTATTTTCCTGACGGTGTTAATGGCCAAGTAAAACCGCAAGTGGCCTGAAGTCGATTTTCACCCCAACCTTCACATCGTAGAGTCCAACAAGGTATGACTCGTGGTTCCGACTCCCCCCCACACACACACCGCAGTCGGAACCACGACGGGAATCTTAAATGCTCCTACCCACGGGTTCGCTAAAAGTCAGCTTAACAATAACGGTTTTTGATGGTCAGGTAATTAAACAAAATATGATTGCAATGTGATTGTGTGATCCTCGTGTTTCATCAATGTCCAAGTGTTTCAATTCACGCCTTTGAGTTACCGTCAAACGGGAATCTGGGATAGTTGTTTCGTCCTTATTAGGACCCATCAGCCAGATTTACCCATATTGACAATCAACTCGAAGGTTTGAAAGGCTATTAGGATCGTTCGGCTCCTGGAAGTGGGATCCTCATAAACAAACAACAATAATAAATTCCCTGTAATTAGTACAGTACTCCTCTTTTTCTTGTTTCAATTTTATTGTACGTTAAACTTCCCTATATTCCAAGTGTTTCTTGAAAAAGTAACTAAAAGCTTCCTATTCGCTCTTAAAAGTACTTTTCTTAGGAAGCTTTTACATCTTAATATTTCTAAAATGAAATCGCTTAATGAGGTTTGGGAAGGAGAGCAGAAATAATACAAAAAGGGTCAATCCATACCAAACAGTCCAGAAAACTTTAAATTGGTTGCTCGACCATTTTAAAAAAAAATGTTTTTTTTTTTACTGTTGTTAACCCTATGCATGAGTACTTCAAAACAGGCATTTTTTCTTTTTTTTATTTGACTTCGTTTAAAAATGGCGTCCATTTTTGTTTTATGGTTTCCGGCATTTTTGGCCTTTGCAGACAGTTACGGTAAATTTGATCTAACTAAAATATCAAACTCAAAATTTTTTTCTCAGATACCTCTCTTAAAGTTCTCTTTATACTGTAAATATCAAATTTTTATTAGGTCCCCCATCCGAGATATTGGGGCTTAAACTTTGAAAAAAAATGAAAAACGAGCATTTTTCAAGAGCTGTAACTCCTTCCTGGGAGCCATTTTCGAGAGCAGTTTATAAGTTTCACAAGAACAACAGTATCCTAACACAAGGGGATACCGGAATGCTTTACCTGTGTACAACAGTGGGCACGCACCCGATGTCAGTACGAGCATCTCGTGACACTGAACGAGCGTTAGTGACCGTACGATAATTCACAATGGCAGATAGGGAAAGTGGTGCGTTACCGGTTGAAGTTAAAGCAACGTGTATCTGTCATTAAGCTTATTTATCAATCATTTTTTTTTTGTCCAAAACGTGAAACAATGACAGCAATCAAAAGACATTTGAAGACGGTGATTCTGTTGCAACTAAACATACTGCGAAAGGGCCACACCACAATCACTGCCGAAGCAATCAAAGCAAACCAGGTCATTTGATTGTCACTACTGTAAGCGAAATTGACCGGGGTCCAACTAATACACCCTGTACTGTTTACATATTAAATAGTGAATCAGCATATGATTTCAATATTAATATTTTTTGCTTCTATTATTGATTTTGTATATTTATCTTAAAAAGGACTATAACTCAATATAAATGTTTCTTCATACTCCTACAGTTATCTTCCAAGAAGGACTTGGATATGCGCTTGAAATAAAGATCCGGAATACAAAGTTGCAGTCGCAATCTTCCATTTTTGACCATCTGTTCTTATCTGTCCTACCTCAAACATTGTACTCGCTTCTTTACGGCCATTCTTTTCAGTTTATTCGTCAAAACAATACATAAATCTACGCAGATCTAGATTAGGCTGAAAGTGAATCTGAATATAATCTTCTACAGTGTTGGAACTTAACAACATTCACATTAACATAATTGCTAAACGTTTCCTGATCATTTGTTTTATAATTCAAAATCACTTTTATTCGCAATACAACTGAAGAGGATGAAATGCAGTTGCGTCTTTGGGCTCCTCTAAGTCAATGTTTCTCCTCTGTCGGCGATTCAGTGTCATCCAATCATTCTGAACTCATTGCTAAAGATTTTTGTGATTTTTTTTAAGTGTTTACGATTTTCAAATATACTTCCATTTACATAGAAATTTAATGTGCATGAAATTAATGGTGTAGCTTTTTAGCGGTCCCATGTTACAGTTACATAGGGAACCGCTCTTGCTTTTGAGTTGTCTGTCTGTCACACTGTATGTCACACTCTGTAGCGGTCAAACGATTGTGTTCAGCATCCAAAAGTAGGTGACAATGAAAAAAAAATCAGACCTGTAGGACCCCTCCCTGACTCCCAAAATTAACGTTTTCCATAGTAGTGTTAGTAATAATGATAACAATTAGCACAGTAATAATACTGATGCTTCATACATAATAATACTAACAATTGCCAACAGGACGTCATTATTAATATTTACAAACGTATTCGTTTCATAAATTCTTTAACATATCCAAATGATGCACTAAGCATTATATTAGCGGCCCCTAGGTTGTTATATTAGCTTGCCTGTAAAACATAAAGGAACGGTCTTGCATTTATATGCTCTTGCTTTTAATTATTTTGTTTATACAATTGTGCATATTATGGGGTCGCTTTGCTTTTGACACTGTCTAAAAGCATCAATTACCTTGTTTTTAAAAAGGTCACACACACAATAATTTAAAAACATAAAAACATTAAAATCTCGACCAGGTTTCGAGCAGACCTGGTTTTTCAAGTTCAAGGACTTGAAAAAGATGGGCAGGTCCGATCGAAACCTGGTAGAGATTTTAATGTCTTTATGTTTTTTAATTATTGTGTGTATGGCCTTTCATAACTTATTTTGTTTTTTCCCTCCCCAAACTTTTTCTGCGTTATTTAGTAACATTTTAACACACTATTTCTATTCTTATATTTTAAGGATCAATTTTTAAATTTGTTGTTGTTATAATTTGATACTGACGCAATCGCAACTCATTCCATTATTCTTGTGAAAAATACGACGACTTTCTTTAGGACATTTCAAAAAGCAATCAAAATCTCAAATTAAAGAAGACGGTTACTACACAAGAGGCGGATTCAGGACAGAACATTATATCGTCAACAAACAATTCCAAGAACTTTAGGACGTCAACAACATCTTATCAACAATACGTCCAAATCACTAGAAGAAGGGTCATGTGGAGTTCAAAGTGAGCAAATACAGGCAAACAAGAAGTTAAAATTTCCTAAAAGTAATTTCGTTTTTTTTTTTAGAATTGTGATAAATCTACGCTTATATTCAAAACGTAGAAAAATCTATGTTTTTATTCAAATTCTAATATCAGTTGATTAGAAACAGTACAAATTTTCCTTTTACCGTAAATGATAAAAAAACTCGAACTTTCTCGAACTAATATCTGAACAACGAACCACAACTCAAATGGTAAAGTTAGATTATCCTTAGTTTTCAGATTTGTATACCAAGTTTGAAGAAGACCCATTCAGAGATTCAAAAGTTACTAAGGAGGGGACAACACCTACACATACAAACTGGCTGACTGATTTCATAAGTCTCTCTGTCCTAGGAAAGTAAGCTAATAAGAACATAATGAAAGGTCTTTAATACAAGAAGCTAAACAAAATCTATCAAAATCTTGAAAAGACTCTTCGCCCTCGCATCGATATCCAGCCTCTATTCAAGTCTTAACTCATTTTCATTTAATAGATTGTTATTTAAAAACCTTTTACTACATCTACTTGTATGAGTTTGTTTACGCTGAACTGCGATAGCTGCCATTCTCAAAATACGGGCTTCCTGATTCTACAGTGGCCTCTAGAATGCTATGTTGAAGTTAGTACAATGCCTTCGTGAATCACCCTGTACTGTTATCTATCCTATGGGGGGCAGGGACACCACACTTGGGTGGGGGGATGTCGACACCAATGGCTAAGTGTCCCACCCCCGACCGACACCGGGCCCCAGTATTCAGGGCCCTTGTAGGCCCCACTGCTGTTTCTCTTGTATACATTGCCAAAAGTGATATAGAATCTCTCCTATGGGGGGGGGGGGGCAGGGACACCACACTTGGGTGGGTGGATGAGATACTGCTAAGCTTGGAGTTTCATCGTTGACTCCCAGCTGATGAGCAAGAGCGAAACAGCTTTCTAAAAGTCATAAGGTCTCATTGCCCTAATGTCATAAGTCTCATTGTAATTCTTAGTAAGATTTATAAGACTCGTAAGATATTTCTTTCAGTATAAATTTAAAGAGTTAAGAAATTAGATACATGGGTTTGTCTGTGGATAGATTTTTGATGAAAAGAATAAAGGGGGGGGGGGATTTTAGGGTAATTGACAATTTATTTTCAGGATATCTATACAAAGTTTGCAAGGAGAACTCTACAAATTCAATCGCATTCTGCGACAACGGGAAAACTGATTCCAAAGAATCTCACAAACCCCTTTTCAGAGAGCCTTTGAATTGGAGGACGGGGGCGGAAGAAGTAATGCTGGTCGCCGGCTATTGCATTGCAACCTAATCCTACCTTTTACTAATCTGTGTACACAAGAATGGAATATCGGATTGTGCTGCCTCTAGAAAAAGAAAATAAAAAAAAAAAAAGAAAAAAAGCTTACTCGGTGAAGAATGCTACAGAGCGCGGCTGAATGACTTCGGTCCGTCCATTTCCTTAACCCACGCGAGAACGGATCGAATAGTCCCCGTTATAAGGAATGCACTTACGCCCTCCCAGTGGCGGACCAGCGAAAACGGAGACAGAAAGCATAAGGAATGTCCAATGCCATCAAAGGTATCGTGTTGAGTAATAGTGGTCAAGGCAAAGATACCCGAGACCAGGTTCCCGCATGAGATACCCAATAACGATCAAAAATGTCATAACATTTATTTAGTAAAAAAACAAATTAAAAATATATATATATATATATATATATATATATATATATATATATACACACATTTATTTATTATTAACAATAACGAAAAAAAACAAAACGAATATACAGAATTCTTTGCAACCTAAACTATTTTTTATAAACTTTTTTTCTTTTTCTTTAGCATTCTTTCTTTAACTGTAAGAAGCTAACCGTAAAAACCAATATTTTACCGTTAAAATTACGGTGATCGTAAATTTTGCAAGAACAGTCACCGTATTTTTAACGGTGAACATATGGAATTCTTTGCAACCTAATGGTAAACTAATATTTATATCATCTTATTGTTTTAGCATTCTTTCTTATACTATAAGAAGTTGACAGTTGAAAATCAATTTTTTAAAATTATGGTGACCGTAAAATTTTGCAAGAACGGTCACCGTATTTTTAACGGTGAATATAAGGAATTCTTTGCAACTAATGATAAACTAATTTTTATATCATCTATTTGTTTTAGTATTCTTTCTTACACTGTAAGAAGTTGACAGTTGAAAACCAATTTTTACCGTTAAAATTATGGTGACCGTAAAATGTTGCAAGAACGGTCACCGTATTTTTAACGGTGAATTTATG
>JAFIDM010001028.1:56756301-56766434 GCA_023159025.1 Thereuonema tuberculata
GTTATTTAAGAGCACGGGCTGATTGTATATTTTCATACATCACATTATAAACGATATTATGAAAGATTTTGAAAGGGAACGATTGAACAGAGCACAACAGGCAGATTTGGATCGAAAGAATGAAGCCGAACGTAAAAGACTCTTGTCAAGAGCCAAGGAGACAACGGAGACACAACAGAGACAGAGATTAGACGCCGAACGACATCAGGCGGAGAGAGAGAGACAGAGACTTTAGGTCCCCGGACTCTACTTCCATCTAACATCCATCTCAACATACCTCTTCTTCAAACATCTACATCGATCAATCTGCACACGGGGGATGGGCTAGTCAAAAACTAAAAACAAAAACTTAAAAATTCAGGACAGGACCGGACAGTTTCACGAGCATCGATATCATTAGCTCTGTTAAACGTTAAAATTCGTTCTATTAAATAAAATTTACGCAAACCGACCTTCAATTTATTGAATGAGCATGCGCACTACATCACTTCAGCAGTTTTCTGCTCGTCTGTTCATTTGTCTGTCTGCGTATCACATTAAACTTTGGTACGTAGACTAATTACGGTATAACTTAAAACGTAGGCACATTTAAGTCTCGACCCTACAAAGTGATCCTTGAAAAACCCTCGTTAAAAACCTGGGTTGATTCCTTTAAAATTACCTTATTTAATAACTTGAGCATCATTTATGCTGGTCTCCACGCTTTCCAGTCGGTCCTCAAAAAAAAAAATGATTCCTTACCTTTACATCATACATTACTCAGCCCAACTTAGGTAAGTTATGCGGATGTCGTTTTAAAGTAATGAAACTGAAAAAAATAAAAAAATAATATCAACGGTTTTAAGAATAACATCTTAAAAGTCTTTCAGCTCTTTCAGGTACTTCTTATTTTGTTCATGTCTTTACAAAAATTAAGAAACCAACTTCTGTTCCTGCAAAACTTCGTAGACCCTCCCCTTTTCTCTCTTCTGATATTCCCGGCGAAAGCATGCAGTGCGTGTGGTTCAAGAAGAATATAGCTATTCATACTGGCACTCACCAGATCCGACCGTATAATGGAAATCTAAAAAGACGACGACTGCCTCTCAAAGAGACCTCTACTATACTTTGGCTATTTGCTTTGGAGGATTGCAAAACTCCAACACAAACCCCCAAAAGCATTTCTTAAGAACGAACGGACAAACACCGAACATTTTCCGGCAAAAAAAAGGAGGGAAAAAAAAAATTAAAATGTCTAAAAATAGAAAACTCCTCTTCGCTTTCTTTTATCCCCAATTCTTCCGAATCAGTAAAATATAGTGTACTTACGTAAATGTTTTATCTGATATCAGTTATCTTATAAAAATTCTCCGAAAATTCAGAACCGCAGAATATGGACACTGTAAGGTGAATTGAAAATATGCTAATTACTGGGCTTTGCCCCCTGCTGCTGTGTACTTCAACATACAACGTTCTATGAACAGCGCGAATCAAACGTCTGAAAACGAAAGGAAAACGGTACATCACAAAATACAGTAAACGTCGACTACACTGGTCTAGACGATTTTTTTTTACTGACTGAAACTACTTTCTGATTCTCTATCCCAGGAAATATATCAAAGCGACTTTCGCTTTGTTTCATCGGGTTTGTTTCATCGGGCTATAATTTTTCAGAAATCAGTATTATACAAAATAAGTTTTCCCTATTATTTTGTAAGGAGACAATTAAAACAAGTTATTTCTGATATTGATTAAATAAAATTTAACATGCTAAAAATTTAATAAAAAGTTTCCTACCATATAGCACTAATCTTGGTTAAAAGATGTGAATGGGATGAACGATAAAAATACGTGAAATTACATTAAAAAACGTACGTATTCGAGCCCCCTTCGTATGGGGTTCGTATACTTCACTTGACGACTCCTGCAGGAGAGACACATTTTTGTTCATGAGTAACTTGAAAACGAACCCCATACGAAGGGGGCTCGAATACGTACGTTTTTTAATGTAACTTCACGTATTTTTATCATTCATCCCATTCACATCTTTTTATTGTCTCATCTTTTAACCAAGGATAGTGCTATATGGTAGGAAACTTTTTATTAAGTTATTTCTGAGTGTTAAACATATGGTTCAAGTTATCTTTTCCACTCCTGGAGAGGGGAGAGTTTCCCGTTTGCGTGGTAGGTGCTCTTGTAGGTAGTCAAGGGTTTGTTGATCTGAGTGACACGTTTATTACTTCACTTTGTTCTCTTTTACAAGTTTGAAGGCAGTCCTTTTGCACAACGATACTTTGCTACCATCTAATCCTACCATCTAAATTCATTTGAAAGAATCACGTAATACCTTGTCATTGAAGTATGAAGAATATGAATGGATTGTTTGAAGACCTACTCTTCAGAAAACTGAAGCTAAGATATCAGCAAGCGTTTTTGATTGACCTCCCCCCCCTCCAAATCGGTTAGTTCAGTCGGATGAAACCTAATTTATTTACTTTTCTGAAATTGTAAAAATGGCACTACGTCTCCATTTTCAAAATTACGCCTGTCTAATAAAATTTGTGGTAATTTTCCGTTTTTATGAAGAAAAAAAAAAATGAATTAGATCCGTGATACTTAAGCCGATGAATTTTTCAATATCAAAGCGCACAAAAATTATTAGATTATTAATAGGATTAATTAACGCTGTTTCGTTTGTAATGACTTTCTATAGATCTTAAAGCGGTAAGTTCTCCACAAGGACCCACGCGGGAACAATTTCAATCATAAAAATTAGATCTTCTCTTATACTTAAATATGTACGCAAAGTTTCAAGAAGAGCCAACCAGGGGGTCTAAAGTTATTAATGAAACACACATGCACATGCTGGCTGGGTGATCCGATGATCCCTTTTTCCTATGAAAATATATATATAATATATATAAAATATTATAAAAAAAGCATATTAAATTATTATAAAAGACATATATATATACATATGAGCTGTGCCCCGCGTTGTCACCCGCGTTAAATTCGGCTCTTCTCGGTAATGTTCGATTCTCGTCGTGCGGCCAAACCGCCCCACCCGTTGGTTGACGTTTATGTTTACTGCTCCGCTCCTATTGGTCGTAGCGTGATGTCCTATAGCCTATAACCTTCCTCAATACACGGGCTATCTAACGCCAAAAGAATTTTTCAAATCGGTCTGGTAGTTCCTGAGATTAGCGCGTTCAAACACACAAACTCTTCAGCTTTATAATAGTAGTAATGTCGACTGAGTATGCGAAGTCTCATTTGAGAATTTTTCTTGTCTGTCCATGAAATTAAAACGGCTGGACAGATCCTTATTTGTGGTCCAACTTAAAATGTGAATACGTTTAACCGTTTCCACCTCTCCCCAATCCTTAAAATGGATTCTCTAGAGTTCAGTCCCCGCTAGTTCGTTTATCTAGTTACTTTACAAGATACTTCCTTCTTTATTTAAATTGCAATTTTTTTCCCGTTCCTTCCTCATTGGAACAACAATTTATTAAGGTAATGAGTTTCTTATCAGAAACGGTGCAAAAAATAGCATGGTTCCAATTTTCGAACTCGACATTCCTCGAAGAGTGCAGTGTTGATTTTCCTTAATCAAATACAACATCCGTTTCTGTAGAACAAGGAGGAAACAGTTTGAGTCAAATATTAAACGACGTAAACGTCTGTTTGAAGAGGATTCAGTGTCTTAGTGTCTCATCTTTAATTCATTAACGATGGACGTCTGGTCTTGACTCAAGGTAAGTAACGAAGAGCCCAATTCGTTACATTTCTCCTTTTATGTGTGCTTACAAAGACAGTAATGGGTTTCTTGCGGAAAAAATAAATAGGCTTAATTCCTTAAGTAATTGAATGAAGAGCGTATAAAATGTCCGAGTGCAATTTGCTTCTGATCACAGAATTCTTTTGTGTGTGGGTTTTTTTTCTTTTTTCCCTCTTTACTTCGGTGAAGGTCCAACATCATCGCCATTTTGAATTTCACATTCTTTAAGTTAACGAAATTACAGGTAAAAATAAATAAGTAAATCAATAAATAAAGATCGAAGAATTTAAAGGCTTACTTCCTTATAAAATATAATTTCTTAAAATTTTATTAATTATTTTTGGATTCTTTTACTGTTATTGCCGTGCCGGCGTGGCCGTGCGGTCTCAGGCGTCGGTCTGCCGTGAGGCCTGTGTGCTGGTACTCGGGTTCAAATCCCGGTAGAGAGCATGGATGTTTCAATTTCCATTCCTGTTATGCCAGCCTCTTCTTCACGTCAGCCTTTCTCTTCGGTCTGACGTTATTCCATAATGGCGTCCTGGAGAAAGCAACGGGAAACCACTCCAGTATCTGTTCCCTTGTATATATACGGCTTTTCTTAGGGGTCGCCCTTCGGGGGTCACTAGGGTTCCATAGACTTGAACCAATCTACAGATCCCCATACTTTTTTAGTAGATCTTTCCTTCTAAAGCCTCTACTATTAAATATTCTAAACATCTCACCAAATTTAAATATAAAAAACTAAATGTAGTTTTTTACATTTAAATTTGGTGAGATGTTTAGAACAATCTACAGATTGACCTACCATGGTACGTTACTGTTATTACTATTCCACTTGTAAGGCCGCGCGGTTGGCGATGTCGCGAAGACACTGGCCTCTCACGTCTGAGTACCGGGTTCGTTGATGGTGGTGATCCGCGCTGGGCAGGTTTTCCCGGGGTTCTCCCGTTTCCCCTGCATTTCTCACACCATCCTTTCTCAGTCTTTCTCTCTGTCTGTCCTTCTTTCCGTGGGCTAGCATAAAAGATCTTTCAGGTCGACGTGCTCGGCTGTCAAGCCACCCACATTCACAAGTAATCTAGTAATTCCACTCGTAACATTTTTTCCCTTTTGTTTGTACGTAGGTTAAAACGGCCGGATGGATCTCCTTAAAATTTGGTAAGTTGCTTACGTAGGTCCAACTTAAAATAGTGGCTTATTTATCTTGGTTTCCATAGCTACCATCCCTCGAAAATCAGCGTCCGAAATCACTCGCCAAAATGGCTGGAACGATTTTTCTAAAATTAGATAAAATATTTTTTTACGGTGTACCTTAAAATAAATAAGAAAATAACTAAATTAAAATAATAAATAATAAATAAATAATGAATAATAAATAAAAATAATAAACTTAAAATAAGAGGACTATTATATTAGTCTCCACCTCAAAAAAAAAAAAAAAAAAAAAAAGTCTCTACTGTTCAGTCCTCATGAACGTATACGTGGTTTTAATAAATTAACTGCTTTATGCTGTTGGTTCCAAAAATTACAGAATGAAAACAGTTGAATTATGGGAAATCTTCATTTCCTGTTCCGATTTGACATCGGGAAGACGGGGAACACAATGCGCGTTAAAAACGGTAAGCGGTGACGTTTCGCTGTCGATAGGAAATACGAATACGGAATATGTTGCCAATGCGTTTAGGCCTTAAGTGTCAAAACGACAAAAGCAAAAAGCCGACTTTAGTTTGAAATTCTACTAATCTAATGAATACAAAAAGTGGAAATTTTCAATTTCCAGAAAAAATTAATTAAATCACCATTACATTTTTAATCTAATATTGTCGAAATCGGGTTGACTTTAATCATATCAAACGTTTTCGTAAATAATGGATTAGCTAAAGATTAATATCCATTCCCGAAAACAAAGGAGATATTAATAGAGTTAGAATTGAAATCCATTGTTTAGATTCCAATGCTTTTCTGTGGAAAGTTTTGTCTCCTCGCGCTCATTTCTCGACTTGGATCCGCTTTGAGAAAATTCCAAATATAGATCGTCCGCAAATATAGCATATCAAGTTTAATGAAGATTCATCTAGTAAAGAAAAACTTAACGTGCTCTGAAATTTGTTTAAGGAATATAAGAAAAGAAAAAGAGAAACAGCACCTGAACAAAAGAGGAAATTGCCTTTCTGATTTTAGATTTCGGGAAGGAGTTGGGGACGGCCGTTGGGGAAGGCGAGGGTTGGGCTGATGAGTCCGAAGAAGGACGAAACGGCCGTCCCCAACTCCTTCCCGAAATCTAAAATCAGAAAGGCAATTTCCTCTTTTGTTCAGGTGCTATTTCTCTTTTTCTTTTCTTATATTCATCTAGTAGTTCAAAAATTATTGAATGGGGCAACACACATACAGACTAAATGAGTTGATGAGCTTTCCTGCGCTAGGAAAAAAAGTACCGTTAGTCTGTGGTTTGCAAGGATCTATCTTCGAAACCCGAGCAAGGCACGGCATTTTTCTTTATTCTTCTTTTTAAACAAGCAGTCGCAATTATTCGTAAATGGAGTTGCCCCGCAACTTCTGACCAAAATCTTCCTTCTTCTTGTCACGCTTTTTCACATTCAATTATCGTCCTTGAGTGAACCCCTCTTTTTCAGAACGCCAACGTCATTTGTGGATGACACCAAGGGACCTGCCAAATGGATTTTCATTGGTTTTCTTCAATTCTCCTCTGGCTTCTATGTCCAGACGATTGGGGACCTGCCACCGCACCATTACCAAGGTGCTCTACATGAGGGAATAGGTTGATTCGCCGATCTGACACCACCTGGTGAGAGAGAAGAACCCAAACCCTCTTCAACAGAAGAAAGAACAACAACAAAGAGTTCGAGAGAACTTAACGCTTCGGAATCAATGTGGAACCCGAAAAGCTAAAACAATTTGGTCTCAGCCATTATTTTAGTTTATTTAAGGCTTACTTTCCTTAAAATGTTATTTCTTAAAAATTCTTTTTTTTTTTTAAATTTTTAAGTTCTTTCAATTTTTTTTTAAATGTTATTTCTTACAATATTGGGCTTTTTTTTAAAAAAAAATGGTATTTTTTACAGTTTTTTTGTTTTTTTAAAAAAAATGTTATTTTTTACAGTCTTGTTGTTTTTAAAAAAAAATGTTATTTCTTACAATATTGGGCTTTTTTTAAAAAAATGTTATTTTTTAGTCTTGTTGTTTTTTTAAAAAAAAAATGTTATTTTTTATAGTCTTGTTGTTTTTTTTAAAAAAATGTTATTTCTTACAATATTGGGCTTTTTTTTAAAAAAATGTTATTTCTTACAATATTGTTAGTTTTTTTTTTTTTAAATGTTATTTTTTACAATATTGGTTTTTTTTAAGATGTTATTTCTTGTAATATTGATTTTTTTTTTAAATAATTCATGAAAACATCAAAAATGAAAAGCCTGTATTTATATTCAAATTAAGGTATTTCAGGTATATTCCCCGCGTCAGGGAAATTCCCGCATCGACCGACTTTGATGGAGGGAGGAAGTTATGATGCACGCGCATTCACCTTCTACAGCTGCAAGACGAAGGCAGTCGTCAGCCGGATTGGCGTGCTTGTGGAATGAATTTAACGGTTTTTGGAGTGGAAATTGCGTGAAATCTCTCTCTGGTAAGAACCTGAATTTTATACTTGACTATTCAAAAATTTGCTATTTCAAGGTTTGAAGGCCCAGTTGAACAACCCAACAGCGTTAGGGCGAAGATAATGTAGTAAGGGCTACGTGTACCACGCATGGCCATGCTTCCCCACAGAATCTATAATGTGGATGAAAGTGGGATGCCACTCAATAAGAACCAGTTTTTGGCAAAGGAAAGCGGCGAGACGATTACTATTGTTGTCTGCTGCAATGCAGAAGGCTCATTCCTACCTCAATATTGTACCTTCAAAGGGGTCTTGAGAGAAGATTAGGGTCTTGGGATGCCAGATGGTGGAGGAGAACATGGTGGAGCAGTTATCACCATGCGATAGAAGTCCTCATTCATTGATGAGACAATCTTCATAGACTGGCTGCAAAATCATTTTATCCCGAAAAAGACAAAGGGAGGTCTTCTTCTTCTCGATGGATAATGCACATACATCGGTTCTCACTTTGTGCTGAACGTAGCGATTACAGTGGATTAAATGCCAAATATCTCGAACATGAAAGTGGGGGGGGGAGGGCACTGGCCTCTGAAAATACCCTATTACCACGTTGTTTGGACCTGTGAACACGATGGTGAAATCCATTTGTCGATCCAACCTTCCGTTCGGGAGTTGTTAAGAGGGTATAATGACAATAATGCCGAATATCTCGAACATTGAGGGGCGTTGGCCCCTGGAAATACCCAATCCTACAGTCTTTGGGTCTTTGAGCACGATGGTGAAATCCGTTTGTCGATCCGACCTTCCGTTTGGGAATTGTTAGGGATGGACAAACATGGACGGGTAGGACAAACGCAATAGCAACCGATTTTGGTCGCTACCACAATGGCTCCCAAATGGATCGCTAAAGAAACGTCGAAGCGCACATTTGGATCGGAAAATAGGTTTTCCAGTTACAGGGCAGGCTAGGACATCGATTTGACCTTTCGGCTACATAGATATTAGATCTATAGATGTGCTACTGTTACGTGTCAAAACTTGATATGTATAATACTATAAACTTTACTTCTAAAATATTAATCCATTTATACGAAAAAAATAATTTGAAATGTTTCTTTGCTGTCAAGTAAATTCAAAATAGAACCGAATGTCTTGTCTTTGATTAATTCTAAAGAAATGGAGGAATATTTCCTTAAGACCCGTTACAAATGAGTGATTATGAGAAAAGCAAAATCAACATACCGGAAGAAATTGCTCTGAAACATTTTGCTCAATGCAAATCCACTCCACCGCAGATCAATTCATCCTGACTGAATTTCACTGACTTCAAACGAACGATTTTCGGTGCCTGGCCTCGCCCTCCCCACCACTGGTCGATGACGTCTCGAGAAATCTTGATTTTTACTTTCGAGTACCTCCGAGCAGATAAAATCAGATTAGCCGAATTCCAGAAGAGTCTTGTTTTGATTAATTTTCAAAAGCCCTTTCGAGGGGGTGTCTGAATGAATGGGTTCGTGGAATGTCCTATTTTCCCAGTAAAATGTTGTGGCGCGTCTCGGAGGAGGAAGAGGGGAGTCACTGGGATGAGCGAAGACGAAAACACATCTCATAGTTACATCGCACGGAATAATTTTCACTATCCAAGGTAACTATCATCAAAATAGATGCTAGACTAACGCAGAAATATCAGGAACTGCAAAGAGAACCACTTTCAAGGAGATGTAATTAGCGTGCAGAATTTCACATATCCCTCAAAAAGAAAATGAGATCAAGGGAAAGGAAGATGAAAATTTTTTTAGACCAGTGCTTCTCAACCTTTTTTTTTTTTTTTTGCTAAAATACCGGGGGGGAGCGAGTTTTATTCTTGAAATCTCACGGCCACATTAAATTTTGTGTTGCTCTTACGTATAATAGATTCTTTCTCGTTTGGAAAATTTGAGCTTGATTTGAAGAGAAATAAGAGTATTTTGAAAACAAACTCTAAATTTAGCCCTGAAAAAATAAGAAAATAACTTTTTAAGCCTTTTTGAATGTGAATTAATGCTTTATTTAAAACTTTTATTGTTAGAATTTATTTGTGTGTTCCCAGACCATTTTCACATCAAAAACTTAGTTTAGATGTTAAACTTAATTTAGGCTAAGTGTGAAGCTAAATGTTTAATATAGACTAGTTGACCCGTGCGAATAATTCGCAACAAAAAACCACCTTTGAGAAATAATAAACAAATCCAACAGCTTGTGTGCATGTTAGTTAAACACATTGTCAATAGATGACGTCTTCTCAAGTTTTATAAAAAAGTTGACCCGTGCGAATAATTCGCATGGTATCTTGATCAGTCATCGAATGGTAATGTGGAAATAAATAAATGAACGGATTTTTAACGAAAACATTAATTTTAAACAATCTGTTTATTTTTCATCATTAGCGGTGAACGTAATCTTGAAAATATCTCAATCATTGATTTTGATGAAGTATTAAGGGAAAGAAAAAAAAAACACCTTTGAGAAATAAAATATGAGAAGTTGACTAATTTTTATATTTCTATTGTAATAAATCGTTTATTTTTATTAAAATATAAATCTTTGTTTGTTTTTTTATCTGTTGTTATTAAATACACGATGAAATATCATTTAAAGTGCATTTTTATTCAAAAAAGGAAATATTTGAAGGTTACAACGCTAAAGCAATATTTTCGCTTTCGAAAAATAAGGCGCTTCTGTTAAAGCGTGTCTACATTTTTATAAAAAGTTTTTAAAAAT
>JAFIDM010001028.1:56791516-56811281 GCA_023159025.1 Thereuonema tuberculata
TCAGGTGCTGTTTCTTATTCTTGCTTTTTCATTTTTATGTTACAATCACAGCACGTTAAATTTTTTATTTAGAAATTAATCTTTTTTTATTATTATTATTTTATGTTTTTTTTTTTTTTTTTTTTTAATAAGCGACAAAACGGCGATCAACTGATTAAGATAATCTAACCTCTGGAGACAGAAACTTGATTGCGAAAAATATTTTTTTATCTTATTCTCCACCCCATCTCTCCTTTCCAACTTAATGAAAAATAAAAGCCTCTGGACGGATACCCACACGACAGAACCACCTGTGGAAGAGGTAGAGAGCTTCGTTCGTTTGCTGGCCTGGTATTGATCGCTCTGCTAATGAGGATCTTATCACTGTGTTCGAATTCTCCCATACGCGGGTGGGTTTCACCAAACGCTCGTCTTTAACATAAATAACAAATACAAGACGAAAAACGTCGCAGTGCCTCTCGAGCAGAGCCCAATCGCTCGAGGGGGTAAGGAAGAAGAATCAGTGCGATGAGACAGCGAACCAATTGGATTTCATCAGAGGTAAAGGCCTTCGTCTGGAATCATCGATTCAATCATATTTCCGTTACGCGGATTAAACAAGAAATGAAGGTTTCAACATTCCGTCCTCAACATTCAAACTTTTAGGTATTCATGTAAATTGTTGTCTACGAAATGAAAGGAACAAAACTAAGCCAACCGAGAAGATTAGCAAAATCTTTATATATAATATTTCTAAAAGAAACTCACTAATCATAAAATTAATGATAATGATTAATTAATGAGATTGGGTTTAATGCGAGAATAATGACAACCAATATAAATAACACTAAAATGTTTCGGATGGAATTCATCCATGTTCATAGAAATAGAACAATTAACAATTTAAACGAACAATAAACATTAAATAAACATGATTACAATATCAACAAATATTTAACGTCTGTAGGATCAAACAGGATGTCTACTGAATCTCAAACAAAAATTTTAAGGACAATTCCCGTACATTTAAAGACATTATCACAAAAATTCTGTTCAACCAAAAAAAAAATCACGCTGAAAATTTAAGGACGTAGTCTGATTTTTAAGGACATCTCCCGTACATTTCATGTCAACCCAAATTTCCCGTACAAATCCCGGATTTCCCGGTTGGTAGACACCCTGTCAAATGACAAATGAAACAAACCAGCTCAAATCTAAATAAAAATTGAAATTGCTTCTCTATTTTAGTTATGGGGAAGGAGTTGGGAACGGCCGTTTCGTCCTTCTGGGACTCATCAGCCCAACCGTTCCCAACTCCTTCCCCGTAACTACAACAGAGAGGCAATTTCAATTTTTATTTAGATTGGTGAGGGTTTGTTTCATTTGTCACATGATTACAATATCTTAGTGTCAATCATAAATGACATTACATAGAATAAATATCAGTAAGAATTAGACATTACTTAAAAACATTAAATATCAATATTTAATAACCTGTTATTTCAAGGATCTTTTATTTAAAAGTTGTGTTTTATATTTTTGAATTAACAACGCTTTTTTAACTTGTAATCTTGTTGATATCCTTTGATAAAATTTTAGCTTTCTTCAATTGATAAACACGATCTGAATTATTTTATCAAACGATCCTATCTGCAGAATTTATCAACTTGTTTTACTCTTTAGATTAACATCTGTTGAGATGTACCAATATACTTATTCCCACATGTTTCACATTCTAATTGATATTCAACACCAATCGATAATAATTTGAGAAGTTTCATCTTTTGTATGAAATACTTTTTTCCTTAATTTAATAGTAAGATGCAAAATTACTTGAAAACCAAATTTCTTTAGAAAATCACAAATATTATCAGATACCAATGCGTAATAAGCTAACATCATTTTCTTATTTGATCAATTAACCTCTTGTTTTCGTTGGGATCGTGGAGGCCACAGGACGGGACCTCAATTACCGATCCATCTTTCACCAATTAGGCGTCATTGTGCCGTGAGACTGGAATGGGCAGGTGCTCTTCAAGCTGGAACCAAATCCTGATCATACAGCGAGCGGTACGTCTTTCAATAGAACTGGCAGGACGTTTGTCAGGAAGTCCCGGTACAGATTTTCCGTTAAACGATTCGGCTAAAGTGTGGACCAATGAGTATGTCCACACCACACACACACTGACACTAAATCGCATTTGATGAGAGCGGACTGCAATGGATTTTCCTCTGCCCAAATGTGCTGGTTGTGCGCGTTAAAAACATAATCTCATGTGAACTTTGCTTCGTCAGTAAACAATACACAACTCGCGAACTGGGGTACCACTGCACATTATTATTAAAAAAAACCACTTCATCTGCCCCTACCTCAGATTACTTGTGAATGCGGGTGGCTTGACAGCCGAGCACGTCGACCTGAAAGATCTTTTGTGCTATCCCAAGGAAAGAAGGACAGACGGAGAGAAAGACTGAGAAAGGATAGTGTGAGAAATGAAGGGAAACGGGAGAACCCCGGGAAAACCTGCCCAGCGCGGGTCGCCACCATCAACGAAACCTACGTGAGAACCGAACCCGGTACTCAGAGGTGAGAGGCCAGTGTCTTAGCGACATCGCCAACCGCGCGACCTTGCCCCTACCTCAAGAATGCCTTCGTCTACATCAGGTGACACAGAACGAGATCGGCCTATATACCTGAGCGCAGTCGAGCCGTTCGAACATGGTGTGAGCGCGATGTTGCATTGGGGAAACCATTCCGTGTACATCCTTGCAGCTATTCGCCCATGATGATTTCAGCACCGTACATTAAAATGCATGTCCGCCAGTTCCGTGAGAATGTGCTGCTCCATTATCTATTCAAAAGTTGATGACTGCGCTTTGAATGACTGTACGTACAGTAAAGACAATCACACACTCCTGAGAATAGCTAACATCCACAATGCTGAAAGTAGCGCCATATCAGTGCAAGACCGGACGCACATTACTTAGTGGAAACTTTGTTTTCGTACCCTCTATTGGCCATATTCTTCCGCAACGTAAGTTCGGAAACACCCTGTATATTATATCTTTTTTATATATTTATTCACATGGGCACACAATACTTGTGCCTGTCTTGACAGTAACGATTATTACATGTTGATAGTTTACATTTGTTATTGAGCCAAAATTTTAAACCGAACATTCTTTCATAACACATTCTTAGGTTTAAGTAAAAAATTTTTAGCAGTTATTAGTAAGAAATAATAAGATTATTAAGAAATTTATCATTTTTCATTTTGTAAATCTTTTTGAAGACTGAAACAATCAAGAAAATTTTATTAACTTTTAAGAACTTATTTTTAGCAAAACTTTTAAATTTGAAATAAATTTAAAACATAAAATTGATTTTTAGTTCGGAAGAGAAGTGCATCGTCAATTAAATGTTTTCAAAAAAATATTTTACCTCATGAAAACTATGTGTTAATCATACTATTAATAGGCAACGATTATATGTTTGTCATCAACGTGGACAGAGCGGAGACTACAATGAGAGAACAATAATATAATTAAATATGTCAGAATGGCAGAGCGGTCCAAGGCGCTGTGATCAGGTCGTACTCCGGACTTCCGGCGTGGATTCGAATCCCACTCCTGACAATATCTTTTTTTTTCATTTTGTGTGGCTCATTCTCACGTTGTATACGAAACATTCAAGAAGGTATGTATTAATGTTATATTACTTTGATGAGATTGCCCACATTAAAAATAAAATTTCACGGGCTGCAACTAGTATCATTAATTTATCAATAAATGTTTTTTATTGATTAAAACAGTAACTGGTAGACTGAAATGCACTTGAAATTTAAAATAAAGTTGTGTAAAATCATTTTGTGTGTGTGTTACATTCTGCCCTGGTATTGGGGCATAACGAAATATTCGCAGTTCTTGTATATATTTAAGTTTTTAGATTAACATTTCTTAGTTATGTATACATAACTGTTGAATAAACATGTGCTTTCATTCCCGACTGTATCAGTGGTTTATTTAGGTTTTTACGGCCTTCCAAACAACATTCAGTCCTGTCCCGGGTTCAGGACAAAAAAGGGGTTAATGGGCGTTTATTTTATTCTTTGTGTGTGGGTCTAAAAAACATTCGAGTTCACCTGTCTAAACAAACCAAACTTTAGACACAAAACTAAGATGACGTCATGATAATTGCACCCATAATGCATCAAGACCAATCTCGAATGGGATTTCTAATCACAGAGTTAACATTTACTGTTTAGACTGATGATGTAGCTCAATTTTTAATGATATTGGTCGTGAGTAATTTTTCAAGCGAGTCCAGGCAGCTGGAAAACCGTACACTACATCTAAATTTTCAATTTACTTAACGACTTTACACACAATTATTTAACGAAGGATCTAAATTTGATGAGAACATTATTCAAATATTATTTTTTAGATTCATACGACAATCAGGTAGGTGTGAAGAAAAGTACGCTAAAAATAAATAAATTAATAAAAATTTATAACTGATATTGAGGAAATAAAAAGACGATGTTCCTATTTTTGGAGCAGTTGAAAATAGTTTTGTTCTGAAAACTCTTTTTAAGAGGTCAGGAATAATCTTCGATGTAATAAAAAATAATAAAAATAATTGCAATCCCTATGTCTTTACAGCCCAGTGTGTTTGTCTGGTTGGTTGTTGTTCGCTACGTATTCGGAACCGGTTTAGGCTAACAAAACCAACATTGGCAGGGTCATTAATTAGCATCTTTAAAAGGTTTTTACCTAAGTTTGGTGTCGTTTCGAGTATATCAGCTGTAATGCAAAAATTCATTTGCGAGGATTAATTGATTGGTCTTTTTATTCTTTATTTAGGTTTTGATGGGTTTTTTTTTAATATGGAGGGATGTTTGGTGTTTGCTTTTGTTTTCACTGTGATATAAGATACTGGGCGGATCCAACTAACGATGGTCAGGAAATCTGAAATAGGCTGTCTTGGATTCCCGGTATCACAATTTCCAAAAACAGATCAGTTAACTCTTAGTCTTGTGCGTTTTTGATTTGTTTCTCATATATCAGCTGTACTTATCATATTAACGGGACTCTTGCTGAAAAACCGACACATAAGCAAAAATACTGAAGAAAACTTAAGCCCATTGTACATGGATCCGAAAATCGGACAGTCGGATCCACAAATCGGACGTATTCTCTTTCACGTAATCACCCTACACGTAAATTATGTTTCACTCATCTTACCTTTTTTCATTTCAATATGATAATTTTGGTCTCTTACGCTCCCCTTAAGCTCATTGCACATGGATCCATCCGACCGATTTTCGGATCCATGTGCAATGGGCTTTATGGGGAGCGTTTGAGACCAAAATTATCATAAAGAAAAGAAAAAAAAGGTGAGGTGAATGAAGTGTTTTGAATATGTAAATTTTGAACTGAATCACCCTATACATAAATTATGTTTCACTCATCTTACCTTTTTTCATTTCAATATGATAATTTTGGTCTCATACGCTCCCCTTAAGCCCATTGCACAATGATCCGTCCGACCGATTTTCGGATCCATGTGCAATGGGCTTTCATCTATTTATTTTCGATTTTGAAAATAGTGTCACTACCATTAAATGCAATACCCAAACGGATGTCCTTGTCTTCTGTTATTTCTTTTTCTTCAATGCTTCGGGCAACGCCGGTTCCTTTCGCTAATAATGAATAAAAGAAATCGTAAGCTGGAATATCTTAAAAACTTAAACAAAAACGCTCTGCCATCTGGAGGAGAAAGAAAGAACTAGAATAGCGCCGAAATTTGCAGTGTATAATTTGAAAGTTAAATCTACTTTAAAAATTAATAATATATAAACCTCACTTAATGTTAAATAATATTAAAAAGATAAAAACGTCACTTCATTAATTCCTAATTTCTTCTTTAATTTTTAAATGCAATACGAAAGTATTACGACATAATACAATTAATGAAACTTAGAATTAATGACTTTCCTACAGTTTACAATAATACCGTAGTCTTAATTAAAAAGGGGGGGGGGTTTAGAGCGTCCTTCTTGTATTCCGTTATCTACTTTACACAGACTGGCGTAGTTTATTAACTGTGTTTTGCTCGATTTATGGTTAGGCAGCGCGTGCGAAATCAAAACGCAGATTAGGCGGGAGAACACCTGTCAGCGAAATTATATCCGAGATGGGCAACGGAAATCTCCTACGGCTTGTAGACGGTCTAACAGAAACTGCGTCTTCATTAGTTGATGAAAGGCTAGGATTAAGCAAAGAACGGGGAATTGAGATAATTTTTCGCATTTCGCAGATGAAAATTAAGGAAACGTGTAGCTTTAAGAGCGAATGTAGTGAATCTTGGCGCCAATGAAGATTAAGTCAATTAGATCCCCCCCAAAAAAAAAAGAGATACTTAGCTGTTTTCAAATAGAAATCTCCATGTTTCGAGTAATTTATATGGATAGAAAGGTTTTAAGATACAGCCCTGTAAACGCCATTTTGATTTTTCTTGTTTGGTTAAGACAATGCTTTAAAATAAGTTAGGATTTCAGAATTTATAGTTGGACTGAAATTTGAGGAGGATATTGTAATTCCAAAGGGCTTTTAAAGGAACTTCAAAACATGACAATATGTATGTTGTTGTTGTTTTTTTTTTGATCCAAATGAAATCGTTGTTCGGATCTAGTCGAAAGATCAATGTTAAGTCACGGGATTCGAATCAAGGTCAAGTCACGGGGTTCGAATCCCAGGCATGGGCATGGATGTTCCTTTCTCTCCTTAGTATAACGTTTCTCTTCATTTCAATGTCGCTCTCAATTTCATACCTTTTTTTGTTGGCACAGTATAGCCTCTGTCGATTGGTCCGCTACTAAAACTGAAATTTTTTTGCGATCAAACAAATGAATTTAAAAAATAAATTGAAAAATTACCATTAGAAGTTCTTTATTCAAAAAAAATAATAATAATAAATAAATAAATAAATAAATAAATAAATAAATAAATAAATAAAAATAAATAAATAAAATAAAATAAACAACTAGGAAAAACTGGTTGTATAGTGTACAAGAAAAAGACCCAAATACGTTTCATTTTCGGCCTTTCAATAAAATCTCTGCAAGTCATAAGCCTTCCAATAAGGTATCACTCATGTCTGTATGGCTGATAGTTTGTGGAGATGGCGATCGGTGGACGGACAGACAGACATAACCTTCAATAAAAGCTCCCTCCTCCCCCTTACTTTGTATTTGGTGTAAAGGGTCGATTAAAAAAAAAAAAAATTAAATTGGCAAATACTTATTTAAGTGGACCAAATCTAATTCATTTCAATCGTATTAAACATACTTCATTTTAAAGGACGCGATATTACGTACAGCATACCTGTGATGCTTTAGATTACTACAGAAATGACTTTAGTTCGTTTTTAATCTTATACAGTATTATAAAAGCGTTATTCTGTCTGTCATTGTCATAAGACTTAAGTTTTTCCAATTTTGTGACTAAACTATAAGAGATAGATTGGTCATATAAAAGGATAAAATGTAAAGCTTTTTAAGGCAAACAAAATGCTACAAAAATCTTTCGAAAAAACTTCTTGGTTTCCAAGATGTCGCCTTTTAAGGGTCAAATTTTGACTGTTACTCAATTTAAACGAAAAGTATAAAAAATATTAGATAGAAACACACTCTTCCATACATTGCATTAGTATTAAAATATTTATTAAAATACTAATAAGGGAGACAAATTTTCAGGAACTATTATTAGTATTTTAATAAATATTTTAATACTAATGCAATGTATGGAAGAGTGTGTTTCTATCTAATATTTTTGATATGGAAAGAAAGAAGATTGTGGAAGAATTTGGAAAAGTATAAAAGTTGGAAGAGAACATTACATTGAGAAAATGTTGGTATTTGAAAGTTCTATCGAACGATACATCAGTCATTCACAAACGTTTCGGCGTTCGCAAGATACAGGCAAAAATGTGATTTTTCGTTTTAAATTTTTGGTGTGTGGCGCCCACACACAATACACCTGAGTTATCCGGAAAGCCACAACTGGCTGGGAAGTCGTATATTCTCCAACGATCTCAACATTAATTTGCTAAATAAAACAGTTTGTTTTTTTAATGTACATATGCAAGGGTTCCGGAGCGAAGCGACGGTACCCATCTAGTGTTTTCTATAAGAGTAGTTTTTTTATAGTCTTCGCGCGCAAAAGTTTCAACACAAGGATTCTTCCCCCCTCCCCCTATTCCAATTTATATAAATAAAAAAATAAAGTTTATAACAATCTTCAATTACAAACTTAAAATCATCCATAAGTATGCATGTCAAGTTCCACGAAGACCCCACGACAGGGTCGAATAGTTGTTAGGGGACATACACAATGACTTCAGGAATCCTATACCCTTAGGAAAATAGACAAAAAAAAACAGTGATGGATTAGTGGTAAACTTATAAACTTGGTAAAGTTTTACGCAGATGCGAGCAAATTAGGGAAGTTTCAGGAAGTTCTATTCACCAGTTCAAACTTTATTCACCAGATACACAAACTGAAAAAGACATCCTGAGTTCTTGAGTATCACTTTTCGTTGACAAAGTAGGGATAAAAAGAAGAGGGCCGTAGAGGCGTGTCCGGGATTAAGGAAACGGGGGGGGGGGGGGGAAAAAATAAATGGTCGTAACCGTAAAACTTAAAAAAAAGTCCAAGAAAATGCTCAGATTTAATGGAACCCATACCAAAGCCCCCCTTTGGCCAATGCAGTCATGTTTATATTTTTCTCAAAAACACCATTTAACCCAAGTCACAATTCTTCGCAACGTCTTCTGATACGTGTAAGAAAATATAATTGATATTGCTTTATTGTCCTCCAAATGAGAGATGGCCGCCCTGTTTTGTGAGATCTGCGCATGTATGATCGATTAGTCTGGTCAGGTACTTCCGTCTGATTTTATGACAGGATGCCGCCATGACGGTAAATCGCTTGTTACTTTGCAAATGGGCATTGTATTTATAAATAATATATATTGATTTATTTATATAAATACTTATTGTTAGCAACTGGTATTGAAATAACGCTAAATAGTCGAGAGAAGTTTTAATTTGTCAAGTTATCAACATGTCTTTCTCAGTGAAAACAGACGACGGCGTCCATTGTGATAGGAAAACATAATTGATCAGCTACCGGAAGGGCTACGCAGTTCAAACTTCCGCCGGCCATCTCTCATTTGGAGGACAATAATGTCCTTATTATTATACATGTGATTGTTGCGAATGCAAAAGACGCAATTGTTGCGATTGTTGTGCTTAATGAGATTTTAATGATACTTGTCCACAGACGGACGGACAAAGCGGGATTAGAAGTCTTCTCAGAAGACTGAAAAGAGAAAGAATTTTTTGATTACGTAATGACGGTTACGTAATTCAGGGACGAAAATAAGATTCAGAAACTTGAGCTGGCTTTTACGGATATTCCGGAAGTCAGTCTGTGAGAACGACATAGGTGTACGACTGTCGACATTATATTATTTTTACAAATGAGATCCGCTTTCTAAATATATAATCACTGAGTTTCACGGAAGTTCAGAAGAAACATCTAAGGTTTCTCCTCATTTTATGCTCTTTCAAAAACTAATGGAGAGACAATGACATTTTAAAGAGAAAAATGGAATAAAAAAAAAAAACCCTTACGTAAATTGGAAGCTCTCCTCATTAAAATAACTATAAACTTGATATTTTTTTTTTTTTATCAAAGCATGAAATTGGGAAAAACATTAAGTGATCAGCTCGTATACGTCACGTGGATCGAGAGGGAAAAGTCAGTGAGGGAGAATGATGATCTATCCTTTCCATTCAAAATATTACTGCGTTAAACATATCCCTTTACTCTGGGGTCAGTATCAAGGAAAAGTAACCGCGTTCACATAGAAAGTGTTGTGAGGGATTCTGGGACAACAGTTTCGTACTTGTCAGCACTCGTCAAGGGGAGTTATCGTGTACTGAACAATGAGGAAACAACTGAGGTTCGGAAACTAAAGAATCTTATTATTCGCTCTCTTCGATACCCCCCCCTCTTTTTTTTGTTAACGACCCCATAGGGAGGAGATTGTGTGTGTGTGTGTGTGTGTGTGTGTATGTGTAAAGCCCTCCACAGCCAAAACTACGAGTCTGAGCCCAGGTTGCCAAAGTCGTTGGATTCCCTATGGCCAGGTGGTTTGGGTAAATCCGGTTCAGATCACTTCCGTTATACTTTTCCTGACCGGGTCAGAAAAATAATAACGGCTTGCATAAATAACCCAATCGATATTAGTGTCACTAACAACGCAAGGGCTTACTCGATTACAAATTGTAAGGGGTCGCTGGATTAACTACAAAATTATAAATTTTGTAACTACAAAATTATAAATTTTGTAAACTATTTTTGTGATGAACTCGTTTAAGCCTTCTTAAAGAATTTATTTGGGGAATGGAATAGATTTAACTTCAAGGTTTTTCTTTATTAAACCAAAGTAATATTAAATTTAAATGTAATTTATGTATTGTTAGGGTGATGTAACAACAACAAAAAAGCTAGTTCTACCTATTGATATACACTATCAACACAGATCTGTTGTACGGAAGCGGAAAAGACAATGTTTGGCCCAGCTGATCACCACCTAAAAGACCCAACAGCTAACTTAAAACATCACTTAAAAACATGAGGCCTCCAAATATAGGAATGCAGTTAATATTGATGCTGAGATAAAATCTGACAATTGATTTAGATTATCATTACCTTCGTAAGATACTAAATTGTCTTAAGAGGAAGAAATGCAGTCCCCATGTTGACTCTAAACAATTCTGCGCATAAGAGAACAAAATTCTAATAAATTAAATTACCCCAACATTTAATATTAGTGGTAGACAATATGAATGAAAACACACATCGTAATCCGTAAATTTTATTAGACAAATCGTGTTTAATTCATTCTATATTCTTATTTGGAATGTTTTTCTTTTTTTGTGTGTGAAATCTAGATCTAATGTAATAACAGCTAGATCTAGATCTCTATCAATACTCTTTAATTTATTAATTTCTTTATACAGGGTGATTCACGAAGATGTGAAGAAACTTCGGGAGCTCATTTTACATGTAAAAGTAAAGAAAAAAAGTTATTTAAACATATGTCCGGAAATGCTTCGGTATCGAGTAACGGCTAGCGAAAGATTTCGCCCATAATGTAGTACACAATACGCACATCCTCAGTTGTTAGCTATCACAATAAATCAAAACAATGCAATTCACATTATTGTTGAACAGCTGTTATTGTGTAACCAACTTTTTTTGTAGGTTCCACGTGGGATAAGCTTCAAACCACTGAGAGATACAGTTCTGCGACATGTTTCATTCGATTTTTCAGGTCAACAACTTTAAGAAACCACTGATTTCGCCCCTTAATTTACCTTCCCAGATTCCAGCAAGTCTTCCAGGGTACTAAATTATGGGTGAAATCTTTCGCTAGCCGTAACTCGAAACCGAAGCATTTCCGGACCTATGTTTATATAACTTTTTTTCTTTACTTTTACATGTAGAATGAGCTCCCGAAGTTTCTGCATATCTTCGTGAATCACCCTGTATAACCTGGAATGAAGTATAGTAGAGCTACAGCATTAATTGCTGTTAGTATTTCTGTTCTAATACATTAAATCTTGAAAAAAAAAAAAAATAGCTAAATCTAGTATAGTCGTTTATATACCAAACTTTTTTGAAGATATACTATTTCCAGCAAGATTTTTGACATTAAAAGCCGATTTTTTTTTGTTTTTTTTTTTTTCCTTTTAGTGAGATTTTTAGACCAACATCAATATTCTCAAAACACCATAAGACTTGCTAACTATTTTTCAAGTTTTTCGCAAGTCTTTTTCGAATGGTCAGTAGTAAACTAACGTCACTGCTTGATGACAGCCGCTTACCTCCATCACAAAGATAAAATTCGAATTTTAACTGGTAAGAATTGCAGAAACTGTAATATAAATAAAGTGAATAAAATTTTCTAATGAAACATAAATTTAAGAGCGATCCATTATAATAAAAAAATTAATAATAATAATATTAAAAAAGAAAACACATTAAACGAAAGGAAAAATAAAAAGAAAGTTAGGAAAAAAAATAAAAATAACTTTAGGAAAACAAGAAAAACAAAAAACAAAAAAACAAAACACGGACATTGAGCAAAACGATTAAGGAAAAAAAAAAGATTACTTAGGGATTCGAACCGACAACCTTCAGAATATGAGTCCGAAACCTTAAGCATCAAACTACAGCTGATAACTGAAATGAAATGGTTGCATTTCTAACACTTAAGCTAATAGTGGAAATCCAATGAAAACAATGCCAAATATCTTGAACTTGGTTGGGGGGTGTTGGCCTCTAAAAATACCCTATTCCTATGTTGTTTGGGCCTTTGAACACCAAGAAATCCGTTTGTAGATCCGACTTTCCGTTCGGGAGTTGTTAGGGTGGACAGACACAAAAGGACGGACGACAGGACAAACGCAATAGCTACCGACTTTGATCGCTATCACAATATCTCCCAATATCTCCCTCGCTAAAAAAACAATGAATCATTGACCACTAACAGCAGAAGTTTAAAGGAAGTTATGAATAATGATGTTATCTTGTATAACTGTGGGGTCATTTTACATTCGGCACATAGAACTATCTTATCTACTAGGAAATAAAGCTGAACTTTAATTTAAACTAAGACTTATATGCTAACATACGTGATATTTTCAATTTCCAATTAGGAGGAAGAAAAACAAGGTAATGTTAAAAATAGCCAATTTACGTAACAAAATAAATAAATAATTAGGAAAAAAAAAAACCCTCAGTTTCTAAGGTCTGAAGTTCCAAATCTTATTGTATTATAATTAAAATTTTATTGATCATCGTCTTGTTTTTATGAAATTTTTGTCAGCAAATCAGGTGTTAATGTTTTTTAATTAAGTTATTTCATTTTAATTAAAAATAATCTTCGCGAAGAGGTTTCGTCAATATCTCTCTCCCCTTTCCCAATTTGTTTCCAATATAATATTTCATCCGTGCTTTTAACGTAATTTAAAATCATCCTCCCGTGGCAGCCATCTTGTGAGAAGGAAATAGAAAATATTACAGCCATATTCTTCACAAGAAGCGACATAACAATACTATCATGAAGAAAATTACAATATTGCTGCATTTCTGGCTAATATTCGGGACCATTTTTAGCCTATTTTATTGGAAACTGAAAAACCGGTTTCTATCGACATTTTAAATGGATATTAATCTATTAAGTTAATCGTGGTTTGAAATAGGATTTAACAATGCGGATTTAATTACTTATTTATTTTTTAAAAAGTAGAAAGTCAGCTTAATTTATATTCAATAGATATTATAACATTAAAATAAACGTTGGCTTTATATTCCACATGGAGATTTAGCGGCCCGTATCAACTAACCTATGGATGTAGGGTCTTTGTCCGTATGAGGAGAATTTATTAGGATTCCTCCTGTCTGCGTGTATCTGTAACGCCATCCTCAGCGCAAACCCGAGCCCCTAGAGTCGCACATTGTTGGACTACCCATGGTCTGGAGGTTTCGGGGAAACACCCTGAGGTACGGGGTCTGTTCTTAAGTTTTCCATTTCTTTTTTTTAATGAATTATCCTGAAGAAAGAAAAATGAAGCGCCTTTATGAAAATTAATATTTGAAAAACTGTGTTGATGCGCTTTAATTTGGCACACATCTCATATTTCGAAACATCGTCGTATTGTTGATAGATTTTTTTTTTTTTTTTTTTATAATTGTTAGCACTGAAGCTTGCGATATGTGATACCTTTTATTGTAGGAAAGAAGTGTTTTTTTTTTTTTTTGTTCAATCGATAACAATTTAGTTCAGCTGGTGTTAAGCATCTTCTGAACAAAAATACATATTTGCTTTTTTCCTTTCAGCCAAAGCGAAGATTGTCCTTTTTTTACTTAATATTTTTTGGTGAAACCGGAGATTACGGTATTAGGTTGTTTTGACTACGGTCGAGCTTTGGCCGCCTTGGCACTACTTTTCGATACGAATTTTAGTTTTTCAATTAACTAGAAAAAGAAAAATGAGGTTTGCAGGTAAGCTTTTTTAAAAATGGTTTTTGCACCATCTTTTACTAGAAAAACTAAACCTCATGTAGATACTGCGATCTTCAGATAACAGTCTGCACCATCATGTATCCCTCCGCGGATGTATCCTTACGAAAACTGTGATTGGCAGTACCGTATTCTCCGGTTTAGCCTGTTTTTTTCGAGAAAGAAGGAATGTTTAGCTTACAAAGTTATACAAGTTAGTTATAAAAGTTTTGTAGGAAATTTGAATTTTTTTTATCATGATTCCATTTCAGAGTTTTTTCCTCCGTTTTAAGCTAAACATAATGTTAGAAATATTTTTATAATATGTTGGATCTGAGTTGCTAAATCAATCCGGAAGCTCTCATTCGGAAGTTATTTTAGTTGGAATTATTTTTTTTTTTTTTTAATTTCAATTTAAAGGCTGAATAATTAATCTCTTTCCTGAAGTTTAATATACATTTTATTAGTTTCAGAATTACTTCTTTTACAAGGAGACGACACACCCTGTATCTTTCAAATGTGAGTGCCCTTTTGTGAGATGAAAGTACACATGAAGTACTTTAAAAATTTATATACGAAGGCATTTATTTCTGTATATATGTTTGCCCACGTACTTTTTACCCATGTGATTTTTCAAAGTATTCCTTAAAAAAAAAAATTTAGGCTGACTTACGCTGCAGGTGACTTTTAATAGGCTAGGAGCGAAAAGAGCGGTCAGGAGCCGAAGGCTCCTATCGCGAGTCGCGACCAATCTGCATACTGTTATCTCAAGATCGCAATTAGCTTAGTTGAGGATTAGTTTTTCTAGTAAAAGAATCGAAACCATTTTTGCCAGCAAACATCAGTCTACGCAGGAAGTTCAAACATCCACCATCAGCATCCGACTTCTTAAAAGTAGTCCCAAGGCAGCCATGTTGTCACAACTCGAAAAAATAGGGGTATCAAAATCAGGGGTACCTTAACCTTTAAATCTTATTCAACGAAGAAAGATGAATAATTTCTTTTTTTTAAAGAAATTGAAGTAAATTTCAAATTTCATATTTTTTCACCATTCCTTTCTGTTTCATTTGTATGCATACTTTCCATCGGTCCTTAAAGGCTTTTTTTTTTTTTTTTAGTATTGGAAAAGTCTTATTCATTTTTAAGTTTTAATAATAAGTTTAACTTCATTTATTCAGAGATTGAGAAGCTGAAATTGTTACTATTTTAAATCCTAGTTTCCTATTGTTAAAAAAAAAAAAAAAAGGGGGAAATAAAGAATATTTCTCTTTTTGTATTTTCGAATAGAGAAATTTAAAAAAATCGAGAGAGAAAAAAAAAAAAGAGTATTCGAATGAAATAAAATAAATCATTTAAATAGTTTCCTTTGCCTTAGTAATTTTATTATATTTAGCCTAGATTTTTAAGTTATTCAACGATTAGTCCAGCACAGTTTTCCTTAAATTTAATTGTACTGCACATTCTTTACTCTTGGATAATATCATGCACCTTAAATATTTAATCGTGACACTATTCACGCCGTTTGCGGGTTTAGTTGGACTCTCGCTGTCAGGAAAATAGAGGACACTGAAGAGAAAACTGAGGGTTGTATTGAATCGACTACGCTGGAAACAAATATACAAACCTCGACTCAATGTAGCAATCTCCTGTTTCCACATTGGGAATGCTTAGGCGATAACAACTATTCTGCAAAACCTATTGGTATCGAAGAGGCCTTGATGGAAATTATATCTGACCCTTGAATTACAACGGATTGAAAAAATGAGTTTTGCGCGCCAATCAATAGTAGTATCGTTTTTAACATCGAAGCGTTTGATAGATTGCAAATTGTAGGGATTGCTTGGTTTTGTGTTTACTGCCAATACTGTGAAATGCTTTTCTTTACCCTAGTGAAAAGGGTAAAGGGTAACGAAATCGCTGTCTACTTTCAAATTCGAATAATTCTGGGGATTAGATGTCGTTCACTCAAAAGTTTTCAGTAACTCCAAGTAAGCAAGGGCTGAAAACTGGCGCCCTTGATTTTCCCATTTATTTCGGAATTGACTTTTACCGGGCTCCTTCGGTCCACCCACGCCGTCGATAAACTCAGATAACTGAGTTAAAATAACACTTGTTTGCATCGGCTTGTAACCGTGAAATGCTGGGTGAATATTCATGAGTGGGTTCTGCTCAGAAAGCGGGGTTAAGTTGGAGAGCAGGGTTAATGAATGGCCTGGAGAGTCTAAGTCCTCATTTGCTCTGTGGGTCATAGAATATGCAAAAGGCAGATGGCGACTTCAACAAGGCCTTGAAACCATGTCCGTAAAGAAACATCTTCGTTACAGACAACTAATTGTTACAATCCCCAGACAACAAAAGAAAAACTGAAGCTGCAAAGTTTTCAAAATCTCTTGGTTCAAAATAGGGCAATTTTACAATTCAGGGAGAATATTTTGGGCAAAGCAAGGAAAACTAAATACGTAATGTCACTTACAAACAATAAAAATGTAGTCAGGCGTGTTTTAATTTCTAATTAAATAGATAAATTTAACGTGCATTAAAGACAATATAATTAGAAAAGAAGATATAAAACGCACACAAATTAAAGTACTCAGCTATTTTGGAAAAGTTTGTACAGTAGACACTCGCTAATCCGGCACGTTCGGGACTTCGGTAGTGCCGGATTACTGAGCGCTGTCCAAAAATAGCCGTTTTTGCGAGGATAGCGGAAATACCGCTAAAATAGAATCAAAAGGGCTATTAATAGGTATCAGGCCATTTTTCCGTGTTCTATTGTGATTTCTCTGATTTCGGTAGTGATGGAAAATGTTAAAAACAAAACAACAAAATATATTTTTATATAGTGTTATATTTTAATACGGTACGTACAGTACTGCCGAGTACGCCCGACCTCAGCCGATTGCCCGCGAACTCTGCCGAACGCGCCCGGAAGGCTTATTCATTGTAAAAAAAAAAAAAACCCTTAGACCGATGCCGGATTATTGAATGTGCCGGATTATCGGATGACGGATTAACGGGGTTTTACTGTACCGGGAACCCAAGACGGACCGTTTCAAGATTCTCATCGGCTGGGGTTCGCCCAGTTTTTTTTTGGAGCCCGACCTATGAGAGACAAGAATCTCGAAACAGTCCGTCTTAGGTTCCCGGTACAAACTTTTCCAAAAATACCTCAGTGAACCTTTACTTTGTGTACGTTTTTATACCTTATTTTCTAATTAATTTTCTAATTAAACAAAAAAAGAAAAAGATAAGAAGAAAAACAATTAATTTCTTACAATCTATTTTGTGATTTCTTAAAATGTATTTATTTATTTTAAAGTCGAGAAAATGACGTGAATGCAAAAGAAGTTACGCAATTGAAGCTAGTAGAGCCCGTGTTAAAGACACGCCGCCAACTTCGTATGTTATTAAACAACTTTAAAAATAAAATCAACATTTTATTTTACAATTTCTGGTATTTAAGTTGTGAATTTCCAAAAAGTGACAAATATTTTCATGATATTTGACTCAATAAGTAATAATGGTAAATCTCTTCTGAATATTCTGAAGTATTTATTAAGTTTATTTCAGTAACAATATTGATGATTTTGAAAGAAAACTCCTGGCTGCCACTTATTTCATAATGGCTCTGGATTCAGTTTGAAGCCGCGACAAAAATCGAGTCGTTGATCCATCGACGATTGAATGAGGTTTGTTTCTTTTTCCCCCTCTGCTTGCTACTATGTCACTGAAGTGTTACCGTAGCATCGGTTTGTCACTGGCGTGCAAATCCAAGTGTCCCGAGTTCGAATCCCATGCTAATCGGCTTCCCTGCCACCTACACTCACCACCACTTACTACGTCACTACTCCGTCACCCGTGATTGGTGATGACAAATTCTGAATTTTACGGCAAGTCTTAAACGTCATAAAATGACAGTTGGTCATTTAACTGTCATTGGTGAAAATAATGCGGTAGCGAATGATACGATTACAAGAGTCAAAGATTGAGTCACTATGGAAACTACGACGAAATGCTACTTCTCTGTGCTTTGGACAAAAGAATGCCAGTAGAAAAACGAAAAAGGAAAGTATTGTGTATTGAAGAGAAGACTACAACATTGTTATATTGAACACTTGAGCACAGCATTTCACCACATACACTTCACTAAGCAAACTTCAGGTCTCTTTTCAAAGTAAAATGCCATATTTCCTGTGATATTTCATTAAGGAATTAAAGATTTTTTTAACACTGTGGTAGCATTTTCTCCCCTACCAGTTTATTACCAGACTGTTTTGTATATTCTATTCCTAATCCTATTTTTCTCTTAAGCTTCTGCTCATAATCCCATAGTCCTCTGTAAACTTTATGTTCGGTTCAAAAAGAAATGAAAAACTTTTTTAATAAATAGACTTAAATAGCATATTCTGATTCACAGAAAAAAGTTATTTCAGTGACGATTATCCATAAATATTATTTCTCAAAGATGTTTTTGTGTCGGTATGCTATATCTCCCTTAATTCTTCATCAAAATCAATGATTGAGACATCATTTTGAAGATTACGTTCACCACTAATGACGAAAAATAAACAAAGTGTTGAAAATTAATATTTTCGTTAAAAGAAACCGTATTTTAAATACATTTATATAAAAATGGAGAAGGCGCCATCTATTGACAATATACTGAAACAAATTATTTCTTAAAGATAGTTTTTTGTTGCGAATTATTCGCACGGGTTAACTAGTAATAACTATTTTGTTTATTTTCGAAATGTAATATCCCTATTGTGGCATTTACAGTAATTCAAAATGGCTCTGGATTCAGTTGAAGCGGCGGTAAAAAACTCGAGCCACAACTTCACCGATGCTTGAATGTGAGTTTCCTTTGTTTGAAATAGTCTTTATTTCGTAATAAAAATGTTTGGGAATACATATATCGCATTTTACGACAAACAACTGCAATAAGAATCAGTCCTGGTATGTTGTTTTTATCAATCAAATAACGCAAAACAAATTTCATTCAAGGAAAGATGATTGGCATCAGATCCATCGGAGGGGGGGGGGACGCAGACTCAACGGAATCTCTTCATTAAAAGATGAGGAACAAATTCAGGCTGAAAGGAGGAAGAAGCAAAAAAGAAAAAAAAAAAAGCAAAAGAAACGAAGGAAGAAAACGAACAATAGAGCTGATTAAAACAATGCTCCTTCGGGATAATACGATGCCGGATTATCCATTGCGCTGTTTCACTAGATAAAAGGTTAATCTCACTGCGGATTATCTCCAATAGAGAGGCCTGAGATTAGATGTGTAAACAAGTCTTTGAGCCAAATGAACAATTAACTTTAATCTTTTTTTTTTAATCCTATAACAGCTTTTAAAAAGGTATTTAGAAAATTGATCTTTCAGTAGTTCCTCAAAGTGTTGGCACAATTGCCAGTCGGAAAATAATGAGTTCAGACTGAAGACTTTCTGTGAAAGCAGAAATTCTCGATTTTTTTTTTTTTCCATTTGCTCGCGAACTAAATGCGCAATGCAACCAAAAAAGTGCAGGGATCAGTGCAGCCAACTAAAAAAAAAAGTGAAATAAAAATATTTCGAATTATTATTTTTATTTTGAATAGGCCAAACACACAAATTACTAAAAAATTAACTTTATAATTTAAAAA
>JAFIDM010001028.1:56816281-56864457 GCA_023159025.1 Thereuonema tuberculata
AACTTAGACAAGTCATTGTAATTATTTTTTGAGAGAAAATAAAAATGCCTGGTATCATAACGAAAGTTGGATGAACCAAGATTGCGAGATCGTTAACAAGCATTTTTTTTTTTTTATCCTCCTCCCTTTAGACTTGGATATTGCAAAAGGAAATTGTTAGGTTGATAAGTCCTAATTCCGTAATAGCCTGATTGGGAAACAGATCTCAAAGAAAATCGATCTCTCAACTCCCCCCTCCCTCCCCCTTTTCTTCGTCTTCTTTTGATTGTAAATAGGAATGTTCCTTTTCGTTAGTTCAGAAACATGTCTTCGAACGGTCAACAATAAATTTCGTCCCCTCCGGAAGATAACATTTTCAGTGAATTCTTTGTCTAGTACCAGAAGTCGATATTTTTGGCTCTAAATCTTACTGGCGTGATATCTCTGCAATAACTAAGATTCTCTGCAAATTTCCCGCCACCTCGAATATTGGGAAATTAGGATAATGAAGAAATCTCTTCACTTTAGTTTATAAAAAGGCCAATCAAAAATTGACTAATTCTTCTTAAGAGGTCTCTTGGCGACAAAGAAAAATACAAGTCACTATTTTGTAGTAAGCAGAAAAACAAGCGACACCGTACAATTTGGAATCCGTACGTTTGTTAAAAATGACATTACTATTGATTGAAACTCATACATTCAGGAGGTTGTGATTCAAAAGGCAGTTTCAAGCGAGGCCCGCATTGAATGCATTTAGTATGTCTAGACCTCACTTTGCACTATTACCTAAGGTACTCTGAGTAAGTTAGCCGAGGCTTTCGTATTCGTTCTCGACATTTTGTCCACTTACTGCTTGCCCAAGCGATAAAGACTGGGTTTGGCACACTGCCAAAATAATGGAACAAGCCTGAAGGGGAGAATTACATTCTAAAAGTTTATTATACATTTATTTGTTATTCTGTGTGTTGTATTTTATTCTCGCGTTAATTTTAAACTGAATTTTGTGCAGTAATTTTTCACTTTATGCATTTCTTCTTTATATGTCGTTTGTTTCTGTTCTTCTCAGCACATACTCATCTTCCCTATTTTGACGCCGAGAAAGAGGTGGCAGCGACCAGTAAATAACGTGACCAGTCTCTTTCGTCTGGCTAAGCAGTACCACTATTTTTCTGATCCAGTCAGTGACAACCTAAAACCGAAAGAGGCCTAGATCGGAAGTGACCTGAACCAGATAAAACTCAAGCGGGCTACGATTCCCGATTTCGGCGAAGGATACACACAACACACCCAAACACACAGATACAAGGAAATCAGATTTTAAATTTTATTACGAAGGGTCGCTAAAAAAATTTTCTTAAATTAAATTAAATTTACAATCTTAAATGTATAACTTCAAAAGGAGAATACGAAATAACAGGAGAAATATTACAACGAATTGTCCATTTCCTAAGAATCATGTGCTCCAATCCAAAATCGGCTGCAGTTGCTATGGAAAGTGAAACTTATCAAATCACCCAATCTGTATGTGTGGTGCGTGTGATCCACTCTTTCATCTAATAAATTTTGAACTCGCTGATTGGATCTTCATGATACTTAGCAAGCATATTTGGAGGGTCTAGAATTAAAGGGTTCACCAAGTCCCTAAACTTCAGTTCGAGAAAAAAAACATTTAAAATTAAAAGTTCTTAAGAGGGTCTATGAGAATGCTGTTTGTTATGTTAATGTCTTTCAGACAGTAACCCATTTATTCATAAATATGCATAATATTTTAAAAGAATATATATAATCACTATCTAAAACCTAGTTTACTTAAAATGTGAAAAAATGGACTTGGTGCACTTTAATTATGAACCCTCCATTTTAACGAGTTGATGTTGTTTAGTGAGGGGTGGCTTCGTTTTCTTGAGGTTGGGACAATGTAAGGTACAGTACTTGCTAATTGTTCTCCAATATGCCTGTGACCTAATGGTTTATTTCATGTTGCTTGCCAAGCGAAGAGTCTAACAATGATCTCTATTACTAAGCGCTTTTCTCTTTCTGTATTCTTGCTGGTACCTTTTGGGGTTGTATATAACGATCTGTTTGAATCTATTTCAGACTTTAACTTACCCTCTTCCTTGTAAGCCATAATTTCTTCCTTTTCGACGTCAGTAAGTTTTTGTGATGTCCATTTTGAGGTTACTCAATGAATAAACTTTATTTTATCTGAACTTTCTTATCTGACTTAGTATTTCCTTGATACAAATATCACCGATGTGACTCATTGTCATCGGAGAAAGTTAAGAAAATTTTCAAATAGTTGCTATCGTTTTTTTCGATCCCGTTTTCACAGTCTTTTGTTGTAACTCGTGAACCTTTAGGAAAATTTGGACCAAATTATTACCAATGATGTTAATGTAATGTCTTAAGTATGCATTTTCAGTAAAATAGGTTCCTTAGTAAAAGAATTATACCAAAAAACAAAAAACAAAAAAACGAGTTCCTATCTTTCTTTTCCACAACTGTAGGTCTAAAACTTGAAATGTCTTAATCGCCATTTTCATGAAAATAAACAAAGCGGGCTTTTCAAACTCGCCTCTAAAATGCAGGAAATCCTTATAATAATTATAAAAGGGAGCATCTGTAAGTTTGTTTCGTTGTTTGTCTGTCATTCAATCATGCCTCAACGGCGCAACCGACCTAAATGAAATTTTGCATGCAGGTAGTTTATGACACGGTAAAGGATATAGGCTACTTTTCATTCAGGCTAGAATTTCAAGTAGTTCCCGTGGGATAGGCATCACAAATCTGAATGAAACAATTCCCAAACCTGCCGATAGATGTCGCTAGCGCCGTTTTTTTAAACCACATCACACATCTCAATAAAAAAATTCCCAAACCTGTCAATGACCTCAGTTTTAAAACGCACTAAATTTTACAGCTACAGTCTAACAGATGGATGTTGACAATCTCGTTTGCGTGAGAATTACGGAAAACACGAGATCTGTCCATTAGCCTCTTCAGCAGATCTCAAGGAATTTAATATTTTGAATGTCTTGTCACTAGGAAAATGCTACCTAATGAATTTATTGTTTGTTTATTGACTGTTTTCAATTTATGAAACTATATTAAAATGTAGTAAAAGTCTCATGCATTTCCCCGTATTATAATTAATTTAAATATTTCAATTTACTTCGCCATTTTGTGAGAAGACATGGATAGAGGCTATTCTCGCGTAAATTACGTGAAATCACGAAAATACGAGATCGTCAAGATCCGTCCGTTGGACTATAGGTAGATATATATAGTTCCCGGACAACACAGAGGCTACCTACTATCCCGAAATTTCAGCCAGTTCCTTATCCTCGCGGACGAAGTCGCGGGCTAAAGCTAGTGAATAAAAAATAATGTCATTCTTTCATAACAATTGGGGGAGAGCATTTCCCAAGTAACCGGAATTCCAGGAATAAATTAACGACATATCTCGGCAAACGATCGACCGCTAGAACAAAAGGAATCTAAGTGGCATCGCAATCCACCCGCACCCGTTATCTCCGCCGCTTCTTCTATAATGAATTCATATCGTTCGCACGAGTAATTAATCCGCGCTGTTAAATGGTTTATCGAGATGTTAATGAAGACTTTGCCTCCAAAGAATTTGATTGCATTTAAATTCAAGTAAAAAAAAAAAAATTAAGACTGGGATATCGAAAACGAAATGCAACAGATTTTGCGCTTTGATAAAATACGAGAAACCTAAATTAAGATCATTACAATTCCGACAAGCTACAATTCTTTTCTGAGATTACGAACCAGCGGTGCATTATCTCTAATTACCTTCTAATTTACTGAAATTCGCGGGAACAAAAGACAACGAGTACGTTTCGCGAATAATGGGCAAACATGTTTTTCGTGTCTAAATTAGGAAGTGAGATAGCAGTATTATCGTTACACAATTCCCAACACAACAAAATAGATTCTCAAAAGGAAAAAAGAGAATTTGCCTAAGACGTACAACATATCATGAATTACTGCTGTCTGTATCTTTCAAAGTAGGAGAGTAGTTAGTGAGAGGATGTCATGTATCCTTCCGCCCCGTGTTCTACGTGTTGTTCGCATTACGTTTGGCGAAAACTAATGTGGAATTTCCTTAAATAATTAAGAAAAGCTGACAGTCATACTGTAGATAAAAATAAATAAGTTTCAACAGTTCTAAAGAGGGAACAAGTTTGTGCATGACATAGGGGTGCGCCAAACCGGGACGCAGTGAACGAACACCATCCCATCGGTGTACAGTAGAGCCCCGATTATCCGCGGAATTGGGTGGCAAGGGCTTCGCTGATAACCCGAAAAATGAGGTGTAAACACGAAAAAAAAAATATTTCACCATTAAAACTACGTTTTATTGTACAAAAAAACAATATTTTAATGTTTTATTGGATTAAAATTGTTTTTTTTTTTTTTGAGGTTCGTAATTAATTTTTTTTTTTTGCGGCACTCGCGGATAATAGGGGCACTACCCGTACTTTGGTTCCACAGGAATTTATTGAGAAGGACGGGGCAGAGGGAAGGAGACAACGCTTAAAAATTATTTTTCATCCGGGTGTCAAGCGGGCTTGTATATACCACAGTCACTTTAACCGATTGGTTACCATAGATTAACGAAATATAATGCAATGTTTCCAGTGGCCCGTAACAGGCCGTGCTTTTCAACTAATCCGTCGACAAAGCGTAAAGTGTGGTGTCTGTCCGCCACATCTCGACAGCCCAAACTATAAGTCGGACAGACATGAGTTACGCTTCATTGGAAACATTGCTACTAGTAGAGGTGGGGAAAAATATGACTTCCGGTCTACAGTCACACCGGAAGTGGAAGTGGCTGAAAAAGAAACACGTCTCTACAGCCTAAAGAAGGAAAAACGTAAATAACACCTTATTACAACTCTTACGACTTGTAAGCAGTCACTTCCTGTCTCAGAAGAAGCATATAAGGGCTCGCTATGGTTGCGTGTACAATAAGAAACTTCTCTCTTTTTTTTTTTGTGCGTCACTTCATTTTTCGTTTCCTTGCTTTTAATTGTTTCGCTTACATTTTTTTTAGAAATATTTGAAATTATTTCATTTTTTTTCGTCAGTATTAGTAAAAACAAAAAGTATTATATGGCTAGGTTTGCTTTTTAAAAAGGTTGAGGAACGGAAAAAAATAATTAAATAAAAGAATGAAACAATAGATAAATAAAACTGTATAGGTTATTAGCAATCACTACAACTTAAGTTGAAACGAAATAGGCTTAAGCTAAGCCTAGTTTCCTTAACATATTATTCCTTAAGATTTCATTATTATTATTATTATTATTATTATTATTATTATTAAATACTTTTTGAAACACAGTCAAAAATTCGCTGACTGGAGCCTTTAGTTGATACAAGTTTCAGCCAGAAACCTAAGTATCCACCAGGTATCTGCGCAATATGTTTGATGTTCCAAGCAGCGCTGTTTTCTGTAGTTCTGATGTTGTTATTTCAGACAACTGCAATTGGTTCAAATACTTGGTAAAACTTTTTGAGATTGTTCCAAGTGTTCCTATGATGATGGGGATCACTGTCGTGTGTTTCATCCAAAGCCGTGTTGTTTCAATTGCCAAATCCCTGTATTTTATAATTTTTTCCTGTTCTTTATCTAAAATTCTTGCATCTCCAGGGATTGCAATATCAATTATGAAAATCTTTCTATTTGTTAACACTGTTATATCTGGCGTATTATGATCCAAGTGTCTATCAGTTTGAATTCTAAAATCCCACAAGATTTTGACGTCCTCATTTTCTAAAACTTTTTCAACTTGATGTTCCCCTGAATTTTTAGATGCTGGCAAGTCATATTTTTTGCATAATGCCCAGTGTATTAATCTGGCGACCCTATCATGTCTGCTTTTATAGTCCGTTTGTGCGATTTTGCTGCATTCACAGATTAAATGCGAAACAGTTTCAAGTTTTTCTTGGCATAGTCGGCAGTTTGGGTTATCACTGGTTTTCTGGATTTTTGCTTTCATTAAATTTGTCTGTAATGCTTGTTCTTGTGCAGCAAAAATTAAAAATTATTTGTGGAAACGATAAACACGAAAAGTCAACATTTATTTTAAAATTTTAACATCAGCTACTGTTCGGTTTTGTTTACGAGAGCCTTCAACGCTTTTGCGCATGCGTCAAGTCTCCTTCGATTTCTTCAAAATAGGGGTGAGAAGAAATAAAGAGGGGATAACCATTATCCTTTAAAATTCGAAACAAATACAAACTTCATCAACATGCCTTCAATATTTCGTCCTTTATTCCAACGACTTTCTCAAGATCCATATCTTTAAAACTTAAATAACGAAAAATACAAAAACATAAATGTAATGTATTGTTAGGAATGAGAAAAAAGATTTTTCTCTTTCCGTTTATGTTTTTGTATTTTTCGTTATTTAAGTTTTAAAGATATGGATCTTGAGAAAGTCCTTGGAATAAAGGACGAAATACTGAAGGCATGTTGATGAAGTTTGTATTTGTTTCGAATTATAAAGAGGGGATGTTTACTTTTTATCAGTGTTAGTTTACTAGTAGCTACGTTCTATTTGCGCTTTTCGGGAAAGAATTATGGAAAGAATAAATACTATTGCAAAAATAACAGGTACTGAAAGAAAAACAGGTCTTAGGAAAATGCTCATCTCAGCGTATCACCCCTTTGCGGAGTAGAATCGTCCTCCAGTGGTGGTTCTCGCTTTTGAAAACGAACAGTAAATACAAACAGTTACAGACTTTTTATTTTCTAAAACTTAAAATAATTATATCCTCATTACCTACTTAAGTACCCTAAACTGGATTAATGTTAATCAATTCGTATTAAACTCCTCGACATGGACTTACTTGGAAAATGTTTTCAAAATAAAAGTTAGATCTAGTCCAATAATATGCATACTAAGTTTCAAGATCCATCGTTCATTGTTATTCTATATAGCCGCGAGATCGGATGAGAATCATTTTCTTACAGTCTTCGCAGCGAGAGTTGAAACTCCCAGAATGCAATGCATTTAGGTTTTCCTTTCCTGGCCGGTCGCTCACATTCAATTAGAAAATGGCGGTCGCTGCTTCACATTCAACATTTCGACGAGGAAAAGTTCTCAACAGTAAAGCTAGGGAAATTATTCTTAACGTTGCTCGTCGATTTCAAGAAGATGTATGTGAGATTTTTGATATTTCCTATTTTTGATAATTGAGATTGATATTTCCTGCGGAGCTCATGGCATTGATACTGGAGAAATTAGTCAATGATAATGTGTTTCCGGTTTCAACAATTCGCCACGACGACTATAGGAAAGTAGGCTAAAAAAAATATTTTTAAACCAATGGACCACTTGAGGTTTACGCCCCTATCGACGTCACGTATGACGTGTAAGCATATGCGGCGAGAGCTTGTGGGATAAACAAACATATAACTTTGTGTGAATTACTCAAAAAATCGCCGATTTTTGATATTTCAAGACGGATGGTTCAGTACTGTGCAGTTCCTTATTGTAATAATTCTGTAAAAACGCTTGGAATATCCTTCTTTAATCCTCTATATCTATACCGGTTAAAACAAAGCACATGGCTTTGTTTATCCCACATGCGAAGCAGTAGCCTGGTGGGATATTTTGTAACTATGAAGCCTCGCCTATCCTCAAGTGGTCCATTAAAATATATCCTTCTTTGAAAATATATTGCTGTCGTCTTCTTCAATAGGCGATAATCAACTCTACATCCAATCTGAAAATTTTGGAAGGCTTACAATCGTTGCATCCATATCAAATCTTTTAGTTCAGCCTGTATATTTATTAGGGTTAAAACGAAGCACATGGCTTTGTTTATCCCACAAGCCAAACAGTAGACTGGTGGGATATTTTGGAACTACGAAGCCCCGCCTATCCTCAAGTGGTCCATTAATATGTAATCATCTTAAAAAATAAATTAATACTTGAATAATACCTTACATTTTCTTTCTGTTATTGATCATGTAAAGCACGTGCATCCCAATTTCTCTTCCCATCCGGCAAACTCTTCCGAATTTCGACATTTTACACAGGACAGTGAATATTAATTTTTAATCGTATATCCCATATTTTACATATTTTTTTTTACCATATCAGGGTGATTCGAAAAGGTGGGTAAAAATTAACACCTAGGTTCTACTCATGAAAACATGAACAAAAAAAATTCCTGAAAACATGGGTCTGGAAATGAATAGTTTTCGAAAAAAAATCTACTGTATCATTATTCTTCTGTTTCGAGAAAACGTATTGCAAATATTGATAAAATGAATCTCAAATAAGCAAAATAGGGATTATTAATAAACGGTATTGTAAACCAAAACAAACAATTAATGGATCCAGAAATGAGTAGTTTTTGCGCAAAACGTAGTTTGCAGTAAACGTTGTATTGTTATAAGAGTCAAAAAAATTAATTGTTGCTGCCGTGTTTAACTTCATTCCCATTCGCTACTTTATTGACGTGTGTTTTATTCAACATTTGATCCGAAGTCAGACGCCGTAACACTACACCATGAAGACTACATTCAAGCTATTTGTTAAATATTTTTTCATTTATTCATCGTCCATCCAAACCATTTTATTAAATACAAATTATTATTATATAGTTTTCCAGATCTCGTGTAACGTAATACACTCCTCCTGTGTTTAACGGAGGATAACTGCCCTGTGAATCTCACATATACGACAGGGCAGATCTATCTGTGTGGTACATGTCCGCATTCCCAATCGTAGGAGGCGGTATTTTCTCATGGCCAATTTTATGTTGCATTGTCGCTTTCACGAAACAGAGACAACATCAAAGTACTCATCAAAAAAAAAAACAAAAAAAAAAAAAAACACAAAATAAAAATCAAGTCTTCCAATAAACAAATTCATTTACGTACATAGCAATGCATTCATTTTGTTATCAGCCATATATATGACGGGGCGTATATGCTAGTTTTTAAGTACCAAACGTCAGTTAGTAATTTTCAAATAATAGAATTCATTCTTTTTCCACACGCGAAGAGGCTAATTACTACAGCGAAGAAGTTCGAGAGAAGTTACAGCCTACTTTCTTTAGAGTGTTATTTCCTAACTTTTTTTTTTAAGTCGTTAAAGTAACAAAAACAAAACGCCTACGTTTATATTCAAATTCTAATATCAGTATAAATTTTCTGAAAAAAATTAATTAAAACCGCATTATTTATTAAGTTGACTAAATCAGATTAATTTGAATCGAAAGAAACCACGCGCAATGGATTAAGGATTTATAGTACTTTTCAAAAAAGAAGAGTTTGCCATATATGGTCATTACTTAGCGATCGATTTTGTCTGGAACGTCACCAGTCATGACGTCATCAACTGGATCTTCGAGCAGTCAGTCCAAGATGGCGTCGTTTTGTGATCGCATAAGCGTGATAAACTTTGCATTGCCAAGTAGAGGGAAAAGTGTGGAACGTTTTTAATTATTTCAATTTTAATTATTATTATGTATTCGTAACTGTAGAAAATACAAAAACCAGAATGTTTTCGTAATGTTTCTAAGATTGTTACGGATTTTAGCGATAGATGGCGCTGTTACGTCCTGGAATCATCAATCTATAAGGAAATTACGTCATCAAAAGCTCTTATTTCATGAACTGAACTGTAATATTCATTGTTTAAGACAATGACGTCTTAACAGAAACAGGATAGAAATCCGTTTTTTAGATTCCAATGCTTTTCTAGGGGACTTTTCGAATGTTGTGGGGACACACAAATACGCGTTCACTCGTGTTTACTGATTCGATGAGACTTACTCGTATTGCAAAGTAGGCTAAACATGGATCTACTCTAACTATTAATTATTATTGAGAGAATGAAAAAGCTAGAAAAGCAGCTTAATTTTTAATTAACTCCTTCGCAATCTTCATTTGAGGCCGAGTGAAATGAAAGAGTAAACTATATTTTTTTTCCCGATCTGATACACCTTTGAAATTCTGTGTACTGTGTGTGTTATTTAGTTATAAATAATTTTAGGTTTTTTTAATTTTTAGGTTTTTATTTATTATGTTAGGTTTTTACGTTTTATTAAACACATAAACATTGGTTTTCAGGTACATCAACATGAACTGACAACAGAAATAAATGAAATTTTGATCTTTTTTTTAAATGAAAACTTTTTTTTTTCTATGGGCTGTTATCGTGGGCGTTGTGGTTTCGGTAGGCTTGTGGGATAGCCATTGGACTGAGGGCTGGAAAACTCTATTCAATCTCAAGTCTGTTATTTCCGTGGCTTTTTCTGCTCTCAACGGGTCCTGGTGTCTATTTCAAGTCCGCTGTACAAAGAGGACCCGGATTTTTTTCTAGAAGGCTGTCCACTCATTCTCAACTGACGCAAATTTGTCATAAGCCTACACCTTCGGCGCATGCATGAGTCATTCGGTAAATTTATAATATTTATTTTAACGCGGGATAGATTAATTTGTTTAAAAAGTTCAACTGTTTTAAGTCAGCGATTTGAGAAGTTACGTAACCTGACCAGGCAAGTATTCGATGTTGGCACGCCAACAACACTTCGTTAACAACAACAACAACAACAAAAATAAAATAAAATAAAAGTTCATTGATTTCTAAAATAAAGTAAAATAAACCAAATCTTAGATCCTCATAAGATAACGGGTGGAGGAACATGTACGGGCTTTTCGTAATAAACATGAGAAAATATCTGAATGGGCAGACCACTGTTTTCGATATGGTCACAACCCAGATCCTATAGTGAATATAATTTACAAAATTCAAGATGAGTATAAAAGATATGCATTAGAATATTGTCTAATAAATTGCTGCATATGTTTTAACAGGGATAAATCACAAAGTAAATAACATGTCTTTGAGCATTTTCAGAGAATCTTTGATAAAAAACAAAAGATTTAAGTAAAATTTTAAAATTTAATTGGTATTATTGTAAATAACAGTAAGTTAGTAGCATTTAATGTAATAATAAGTTTCAAATCGTTTTCAAAATATTTTGAATGTTTTATTGTTTTATTGTTATATGACAATAGTATCATTTGATATACTTATTACCATAGAATTTATTTATTGATTTGTAAGGTTTGAGAAGGTTATTTCTCTTTCCATTTTCATCTTTAATTTTTATTTTATTTATTTGTTTATTATGTTTACCAAAAAACCTTGAGGAAGTCTTTGAAAAATAAGACGAAATATTGGTCTGTGGTGCAGTATTTTGGAGTTAAATAAAGATTTGTGATAAAGTAAAATAAAGTTTACATTATTTTTAATTATAAGAACATAATCCAGAAAAATACCTCTACTGGCAAGACAGACTTTCCGGTACATTTCTTTATCTGTTTTTATTAAAGATTTACTTTGCAAAAATACCATTTGGTCCGAAAAAATGTCAGAGTTTCGTTGTTATTATTAGAATCCTACAATGTTTTCAACAACATTTTAAAGAAGAAAAATATATGAATGATAAAAAAAAAAGCAAAAAGAGAGAGAGAAAAATATCTAGCGACAAATGTCTGTCGTGTGTCTCCGTTTACCGAAAGCTAATGAGCTACGTTTGATGCTGGAAACTGTAATGCTAGGATGCAATTAGAGGGCAGCAGACGAATCACGGCAGCAACTGACCGCCCACCCGCTCACCCGTCCTCCCAAGAGACGACAACAAACGGACGGCCATCACGTCGTTAGCCTCTTGCAACGGTCTTCCTGGATTGGACACAGGCACAAAGGGATACAGCCAAGGAAACGCAACAACACGGTCGGGATTAGTAGCGTCTTACAAAAAAATACCAGAGACTTAAGTAATGCTTTCAGAAGCACAGAAAGGGGAAATCGTTTACGAGCGCTTGACAATGGACAATTCCTGCCCCCCTGGACTGTGCATTGTCGAGTTCTATGTTGATATCAAAGTAAAGAAGGAGAAAAAAAAAAAACTAAACAAATACGACAAATAAAACCAACTAAGAAATTATTGGAAGAACTGGAACTATTGGTTTGGTCAAAAAAAGAATCTTTTTTTTTTTTTTTTAACATATGTTGGCTCTAGTAGTGCTTAAGGGTATTTAACGTCCTTCGACACCATTTTGTTAGATTGTATTGTGACAGCTGTCATATCAGCGTGCATTTAAAACAAAAACTGATCAGAATTGGTGAATTTTGTATAGTCAGTTTAATATTGAAGATGGAAGACAATAAGCACGCAAGACCGTATTTTTCTTTGATGGCCAGGCAAAAGCTGTTACAACTTGGCTGGGAAGTTCTGATTCATCCGCCCTATTCACCAGACATTCCACCTTCGGATTTCCATTTATCTATTGGTCTTTACAAAATTCTCTTAATGGAAAAAATTCAATTCCCTGGAAGATACCAAAGGCACCTGTAAAAAGTTTTTGCTCAAAAAGATAAAAAGTTTTGGGAAGATGGAATTATGAAGTTGACTGAAAGATGGCAGAAGGTAGTGGAACAAACCGTTGAAGACGTTTTTCAATGTAGTATTGGTGACAGTAAAAAATGTTTCTTTTATCTTTACTTAAAAACCTTTAAATATATATTTATATATATATATATATATATAGGGTGTTGCAAAATTCGTGTGTAATATTCAAACCACGTATAGGGGCAAGGCTAAGGATCAATATATATATATACACATTATACAGGGTTATTAAAAATGGTTTGAACGATTTCAAACATTTCTTGTAAAATCGCTGTTGCATGATGCAACGAATGGTACTGTTGGATAGAGCACATGTTCAAGTTTGTTCGATCTCAGAACTGTAAAGTATGACCTATATTAGGCACACGACAACTGGAAACCCGAATTACGCAGTCCTGGCAAACGCGACAGCAGCGGGTTATTGCCTGCTGCGCCGTATAACAAACGATTGCCTCTGCCGCTTGTGAGGTGCTGTTGTTGACAAAATGTTCACAGGTGCGGAAAAGGCGTACTGTGTTCTCGAACATCACGCAACCAGGTCGGTGACGGTGGGGCGGAGTGGTGCAGCGTGGTTTTCGCACCAAATTTCAGAATTCGCACCAAATGCCAAGAATTCCATTCGTACGAGCAATTTAAACGAAGCGGGTGCTTTTGTAAGGGCAAGTCGAGTGGCCGACCGACAGTCCCTGAGGAGAACGTGCGCCGTGTTCGGGACACGTACCATCGTAGCCCTAACAAATCAACGCGCAGAGGAAGTGCAGAACTGGGCATCCCACAGCCGACTGTGTGGCACGTTCTGCGGGGGAAACGCCTACACATGCGTCCATTTCGCCTGCAAAGGCTGCAGCATTTGACATCGAACGACCACCGTCTTCGCGAGGCATTCTGTCAGGCGATGTTACAGCGATGTGAAGTTGAGAACTTTGCGATCACCATCGTTTTCAGTGACGAGGCCACCTTTCATGTCAGCAGAAGAGTGAATCGAACGGAACAATATCCAAATTTGGCGAACGGAAAACCCCCCACACTTACATGAGCATGTGCCGGGATTCCCCGAAAGTGAAATCTTTTCTGTGGCATGTCGGTGAACGCAGTGCCCATTCTTCATTAGCAGAGAATACTGTGACAGGCGCGAACTATTATTCCGTTAACATTCCATGTTAACGGAATGGTTGTTACCACAGTTGGAAAACGACACGGATGACTTCATTCTGTAGCAAGATGGGGCACCACCCCATTTCCACTCAGCCGTATGCGACCATCTGAACGAACGGTGGTCACAACGCGTGGATCCTGGATCGTTGCAACGGTGGAACGTGGAGGTGCAAATGATCAACAGCTGTTGACGTGGCTTCCTCGTTCTCCAGATGTTACTCCCTGTGATTATTTCTTTTGGGGATACATTAAAGACAGCTCTTACCACGAGATCTCAACGACGTGAAAATGCGCATTTCCACTGCAATTACAACAATAGACGGATCAATGCTACGTCGTTTGGGAAGACTTTCACCATTTGGTTATGTGTCGTGTTAATAATGGTGGCCATATCGAACATTTATAAACAATGCATACAAAACAAACTTGAACATGTGCTCTGTCCAACTGTACTATTCGTCGCAACACATAACTGCAATGACAATTGTATAGGAAAGTTTTGAAATCACCCTGTATGTACATATGTATATATAAATGTGTGGGCTTATATGTAGGTCACTAATAACCTTTGAAACTTCTGTCGATATCTTAAACAATGAATGTTAATCCTTTTAATTAATCCACTCTTTGCGAAGGGATTTTATACGATTAACAATTGATCAGACTGAGACAACTTAGGTAAATAAAGCGAGTTATTTACCATTTTTGTTATCAGAAAATGGGAAATTTGTAACTCTTTTGTTTAATCTATTAGTTATCCGTAAATTGCATATATACATACGATGAAGAAAAACAAACTCCTACTACTCCAATGATAATCAATATTTCGCCCTATTTATTCCATGGACTTCTTCTGGACACAATATAAATAAAAAAAAATAAGGAATGAAAGAGAAAACCTTCTCTTTTCTCTACAATAACAGCTTAAAATATGTAGGTTTTTCGTTTCTTCCGTTTTCAAGATTAAATAAAAAAAAATAAGAAGAAGAAGAAATAACATTTAAAAGGAAGTAAGTGTTTACGTTATTTCAGGTTCTTCTTACTTTGTACTTTTTACAACTTACTACTTGTCGAATACACTTTATACAAAGAGTATCTTAAATTATTAGAAAAGAACAGGAAATTAACAGAAATAAAAAAAAATATCTGAGCATTATCGATGAGAGTTTGGGACGGCCCGTTTCGTCCTTTTTAGAAACTCATCAGCCAAACCCCCTCACCAGATGAAGGGATCAGATAGTGCAAAAGTAATAAGGGTATCCACACCCGGCTGTAGCATCCCCCAAAAGAAAACACATTTGAAAAAAGAAACAAAACGGTTTTAATTTCAAATCCTGGCCAACGAAACCGTCAGGCGTAAAGGAATTTGAATACAAAAACAACCAAGGTTAAACCCAACCTGGTTTAGTTAAACCAAAGAATCAATGTGCCTCAAATTAATAGAAAAAAATAGGAAATTGACACAGAAATAAAAAAAAAAAAAAAAACTCTCATCGATGAATGCTCGATATTTTTTTTATTTCTGTGTCAATTTCTTTTTCTTTTGTATTAATTTGAGGCACGTTAATTCTTTGGTTTATCTTAAATTATCATTACACTTAATTCATTTAAAACTAAAAGATTGTACTTTAAGCACCAACATACTAATTTCGTATCAGTTAAAACTGTAGAAGGAGAGAAATATATTAAGACTAGCGTAGAGGAGAAAGAAATGGAAACCTCCCTAATCACCGGAAATAGACTGAATAAACGTCAGAGGAAATGGACATCATTTAATCGAAATACTGTATTCGTTCTTATCATTGTTAACTTCAGTAGGCTTAACTTTTTTTTGGGGGGGGGGCCCGAGTGTAGATCTACGATTATAAAGAAATGTGGAGAATTTTTCGACGATTTTAAGAAATGCACATTTTCTTTTCTTAAATACAGAAGTCTCTTTCGACTTCTAAGCAAAAATATAAAATATATAAATGTTAAATAAATAAATCTCAGGATAGACTCTGAATATGAGATTCTCTTATCCTAATTTCTAATCACTTTCGTACTTTCCAAGTTCATTTCTTACATTAATTAAAAGGCCGAAGATCAATGGAATGTGAATACTCTGTTAAGGAATCAATAACTACAGGAATTATATTTTAAAATGTTTCAGTAGAATCACTAGTGTCTTAGCAGTTAGGCAAACGGTAAAGTTAGGTTTCAGCAAACGGAAATTTGTTCGGCTTTCCAGCACATCTTCTAAGATGTTTTGCAGAGAAGCGATGTTAAGGGTTGCTTTGAGAATTTTCCTAAATGACCTATTATACAATCAACGTTGAATTTCTGTAATGTGATGTAAAGAAGTTCACACGAAAACAGAATAATAACAGATTGACTGAAATGTACCAAAAAAAAAAAACCAAAAAAAAACCATGTTCTTTTTATGTATGGGTTATTGATATTGTAATAGTAATCCCTAATTGATATTGTAAGTTTGTATGTAAATTATTTTTGGAAATGATTTTATTTGTATTTTTGTAGAAGTTATTTATCTGTATTTTATTAATTTTAATCGTTAACAGTTATTTATTTTAAAACATTCGTTTTCTATTTCGTAATTACCGATGTTCTGTTTATTTTTAAATTCTTTTCCGTTGCGGCTGTTGAATCCGGTAATTAATTTAAATTATCAAATTTGTGTATAGTTTATGATTGGTGCAAAATAAAATATAGGCTCATTTTATTTTGGTCTCTATACCTCCGATTTCTGAAAACGAGGCGAATTTTCCAAAAATCTCCATGCTATGAAGAATCCACGCCATTGGTCAGAGGATATGACTCACGAGGCTCCGACTCCCGGTATGGGTCCTGGAAAACATGCATGGTAAACTGTAGCAGTTAATAAACGCGTTCGTTTTTTGTTTTTGTTGTTGATGTACTCGTTAGCGGTGGCTTTTTTTTTTTTTTTGCTGTTGCCAATATTGGTTGTAGAAAGAAATGGAAACTTCGAAAAGCTTACGCTAGATGGGGATGCTTTCTACGAGGTCGTAGCATTAGCAATGAAAAGTTGTGGGGGGGAAAAAAAAACTCCACTTTTTGCACTTAATTTTTATTCAATTCTCTGTGAAAGTCGAGGTTGGTTGTTAATGTACATTGGTTTCGCTATTGTTTCTTTGGATCTCCACCGTATGATCCATCAAAACTGACCCCCGAATCTTGGTTAATCCTTAGACTGAAAAGGTGTAGACTTTTAAAGCTACCACTTTAAAGGAACCAGCCAACCTGAAATTCTACACGAATAGCCAGGGAATAATTAAAAACCCCGCATTTGAAACTTTATATTTCATCGCAGGCTTTTACTCCTACAAAATTAATAATCGCAAATTACATAATTCACTTTTAAACGGAAATTCTGATTTCAATAGGCAATCATTAACCATGGCAAATTAGTTTTCAGCCAGTTTGAGAACTCAATATCCACCGTTAACGATACAGTGTCAATGACTCGTGAAGCCAATCAGGGACTCTGTAATCGAATGGAAAGCTCGTCGAACTTTAAAGACTTCGTTTGACATTTTGTATTACTTCCCTCGTCGTACAATATTCAAACAGACAATCAATATTTCTACTTTAACTTTCTAAACTACAGCAAACAAAGATAAATATAAGAAGTTCTTGAAAGAGTATCAATGCTTAAAGCTTTTTTTTTTTTGTATTTTTTTTAAACTACATTTATTTTTAAATTATAGTATTTGCTGGTGGGCCCAGTAGTCAAGTAGTAATGCGCTTGACTGCGGGCTGGAGGAGTCGGGTTCAATCCCGCGGTCGGGAAATTTTTCAACGCTGAATTCGCCTCCAGACCGGTCCTAGGTTCTACCAAGCCCATCGTAGAATCGGTACCGGGTTCTTTTCTGGAGGCGACGGATAGCCGATGGGCTGACCATTCAACCTGACCCTCGTTCCGTAGATCAGAAAAAGCCGAGTCTTTTACCTCCCGATATCCCTCACGACCATGTAAGCATGTAGTGAGATTATATAACTTTTTTAATTATCTGCTGAATTCGAACACTGCACATTCGTCCACTTTCTGAAAAGTAAATAAATATATTAATTTCAAAAATTTAGCCATACACCTGTTTAAACAAAAACACATTTATACAATTTAAATTACAATACAAACGCAACTAGTTTCTCCACCGAGATGTGGTATTCTCAAGCAATCTTGCTTGAGAATACCACCTCTCGGTGGAGAAACTAGTTGCGTTTATATTGTAATTTAAATTGTATAAATGTGTTTTTGTTTAAACAGGTGAATGGCTATATTTTTGAAATTAAGATATTTCAGTACAGTAAAATATTTACATTATTAAATAAATACATTCGCATTTATTTATTTACCATGTTGCCTAATCCGGATTAATTTCAATCGTATTAAACCAGGCGCAAATTAATGGAGTAGCCGAAAGGATTAAAACCTTTTGTTACACATCATTGGTTCTCGAGTTCGCACATTTTTTATCTACACGCGTTAATTTCTCAATAAATATCCACACAGGAAAAATTCCAAGTAAGAAAATAGGTCTTATCTGGTCCATAATTATGCATACCAAGTTTCAAGGTTCAATTTGGGTAGATCCAACCAACAGTTTAAAAGTTATTCGAAAGAGAACATACACATACACACACACACACTGAGTGATTTGAGGAACCAGACTTTCCTAGGAATAGTACTCGGTGTTTTTTGTATGATTCTCAATCAACTCTAACTTTGTGCGAACTTATCAACTTCAATCATCACAACCCAATCATTAGAAGTTTAAAAGAGATATCAATATTTTTAAACAGGATGGAAGGGGCCTTTAATTTGCAGTCGATTTAATAAAAATGGAGATTGATTGCTACTGAATTCACAGCTTGCAATAACTATCATTATTTTTTTTGGGATGCTGCAGACATCAATTAGCCTATCATCTTGTGATCTGTAATGACCCGGGTAATTCAGGTTAATAAGTACTAGAATATACGAAACAAGTATTTCAGATTCCATAAACACTAATTGTAAACAGTGAATATATGCGTTATTTGTTTTTCCTGACGATAGATATATCCTCTTGAAACTTTGAGTGCATGTTGAATTACAGAAGATAACAATTTTCATTTATGAGATTGTTTTCACCTGAATTCTTATCGATAAATTGGCAAGTGAAAGCGACAATAAAACAAACAATGATGTCTAAGTATGGTTCCATTAATACTTTTAATTAATCCCCTAAAAGCTAAAAAAGAAAAATCTGAGCTTTTGAGATGGTTAAAGTAATCGGATGGAAGAACTCAAGTAAATACAGATTTAATGAATTTTTCTTCAGAAGAAATATTGAAATAAAAACTACTTCTGCTCTCGAAACATTAAAAAATTATATTTTTAATGCCAACGAATTTTCGAAAGCATATCTTCCTTGCTTTCTTTCTCAAGTTTGTTTGATAACAATATGATTTCAGGTGAACTTACGTTGCTTATACATTGTTATCAACAATCACAATAATGCAATAACATCTACATTCTCACGTAAATATTACAATAATTGATAATTTATATTCCATTGAATTTCTTAATCTTCTTTCTGCATCTTTCCTGATATTTTCATAATTAGATGTCATTATAAGTACTGGGTTGTTGATTCTTAACGGTTTTGGGATCCAATTTTTAATGTTTCGAGAGTAGAAGTAGTTTTTATTTTAATTATGATAAGCAGAAGAAGAAATTTAAAGAAGACATATGGATTAGCAAGAAATATTGAAAACTAAATAAGTAGAAATTTATAGTCAGCAGATATTAGAATTTAAAAGTAAACGTAGGATGTTCTTTTCTATAGCTTGTAAAATGTTAAAATTTAAAACAAAACAAAAAACGCACAAAATAAGAAAAATTAAAAAAACAAAACAAATTAGGATACTATTTTCCGGTTGACTGTCAGGTCTGCCAACAACTTCTTGTAATTTTGATAAAAACAAAACAAAACTGAAATTTGCTTAATAAAAAGTATTGAAAGTGGTGTAAAATTAAGTAAATAAAGAAATAAATAAACCACATACAATGATAAAATCTTGATAATTAATGGATGAAAATGATGCAGCTGTTACATATTATTGTTATTTTTTTCAAGAATAGCTTCCTTTATGAAACTACGGGGTTTAGAGAAATATCGAAAACACGAATTAGAAGCCAAACGAGTGCTAGTTGATACACAATGATTCGAAAAGTTCCTTGGGGTTGGTGGTGAGGGATACCTACGTGGAAAGTGCACGACTTAATGAACACCCCCATGGCCTCGGCGAGCGTCGGCAGCAATGACATTTATTGATGACGGCGGTTGTATGCGCCGCTGGAGGTTCCTCAATCTCCACGGCACTATGGCATAAACCTGTCACTTGGGCTCGTCCCCATAGGAAAAGAATTGAAGGGCCATTAAAATCGAAGGTTCCTTCCCCACTTTGTAAACTGGCTCAAGCCTCGGTTGACAAATGGGAAAATTCACGGAACGCCGCCGGGTCAAAACTGTGGGGGCAAATTATAAAGAAATAAGCGCAGCTCAAGACCAAAACGCAGATCCTAAAAAGGGCACTGGATTAAAATACAATATATGTACAAAATATATCCGATCTGAAAATAAGTTAACACTGAAATACACTGCATCTTTAACCTCATACCAATTTTTTTTCATTAAAGAAAAAAGACAAATTTAAAAAATAAATAATACCAATAGTATATTCACATAAATTTTTCAAGATTTTTTTTTTATTTTTATAATTTTAAATAACATTAAATAAAAATAAAAATAAAACGTATAGTAAATTTTATTCCCGTTTTTCTTTTATATATAGATTCCTGTATTAGACTACATAATATGCCCTTTAATTGAAATAAAACAATTAACACTGTCTTATAATGGATTCGGAAATATTGTATAAACTGTTAAAAAAAAAAATCTGTCGATCTAAAAAGATTTTTGTAGTTATAATAAATAAATGAAATACCGTGCCATCTATCGACAAGAATTACAACTAATTTATGTCCTAACGTCATTGAACCTCAATTTCCCATAAATATCTAAAATTTTATTTGTAGAACTTTGAATTTAGTTATTCTAAAGAAAAGTCGTATCTATTAATTATTTTAAAAGCAACGGGATGAGTGGAAGAGAGGGTTTCAAAGGTCAATCTCCCATTCTAAAAAGTGCACAAAACATAAACGACATTAATACAACTACATCTCATATTAATTGCTTTTCAACAAGGTTATTGCAACTGGGTATTTCTATTAAAACTGTACTGAAATGGCTTTTGTTTTGGTGGGTATTTTTTATAAGTTTGCTAAGAATATCATAACAAACTTTGCTCCCATTACAGTAGCCTAAAGAAGAACTTCCATATATGGAAAAATCATGCTCACTTAGTTGATCCTGGAATTCTACTACTCTGCAGAATAATATGGCGGCCTGGAAATGAAGAAAGGAGAATGGGCAGATCTGTCCCACCCCTGTAAAGCGATAAGATCTATACGTAAGGAAAGATCTCCATCAGTAGAACATTTTTTATTACGACGACTCGGCTCAATTATTTATCCGTTCGGAGTTATATACGTCTAGATATTACGTTTGAGTCATTGATTTGTGGTAAATGTGGGTGTAGGGAAGCCAATCACCTACAGGCGGGGGGGTGCTTGGCTTCCCTGCCACCCACATTCACCACAATCAATCAATTACACTGTTAATAATTATTATACGTAATTAATAATTAATCTTATCATTTATTTCAAGGATATAATTCTTATTTACATGTAGTAAATGAAAATAATACGTTCTGTTACTGAAATTATTAAATGATAATTAATTAATATATCCGGAAAGTAAGATGTCAACAAGATAAGTCATATCTAAAAGTATATAACTCCGAACGGACTAATAATTGAGTCGAGTCGTAATAATAAAATATGTTTTATTTAAGGAGATCTTTCTGTAGGTACATATCACATCACTATACAGGGTGGGGCAACTTCCCATAGATTTCTGCCCATTGTCCTTTTTTATTGAAAGACCTGACCTCCACACAGATACTGCAAGGCAAATTAGACAATGTTGGGAAGAAAAATGCTCGATTATTTCTGTGAGACTTCGATAAGCGCGAGGAGATTCAGAGGCACAGCTCTCATCCAAATTTGAGATATGAACTGATTTTCTATTCTTAATTCCTTATCAAAGAAACGGAGTTCGTGAAAGAACTCGAAGCCTACGTTATTATGTTTTTGTTTTTTCTTTTCTTTCAATTTTTTTTTTTTTTTGCGAAAAATAACGCAAAATCTGTTTGTTTGTTTTGTTTTTTTTATATTTAAAATATATATTCTGAAAACAAAAGTTTTTTTTTTTTTTTTTTCATTATCTGAAAAAAGTTAATTAAATCCAAAAATACTTAAGTTGTCTTAAAACCCAATTAATTTCATTCAAATTAAAGCTAGAGTAGACATTAATAGGATTAATAAGCAATTAATATGCCTTTGTTTAAGACATGAAAGAAATCATGTTTTGTTGGTTCTAATGTGTAATAGATATTTTACGTGTGTCAATAATAATTAATAATATGTTATATAGAGAAATAGAAATGTTAGCTTGCCTCTTGTCCTTAAATCTGCAGGTAAAGTTTGAAGAGGATTCGTTCGAAAGTTTTTAGGGCGGGACACACACTGACTGTAATGAGCCTCACTTTCTTAAGAATGTAGAATAAAAAGGAGGAGTTATCAAAAAAAAAAAAAAGAGCAATATAAAGATAATGACACTTTCTCTGTAAAACAAGATTGCCATTTGTTTATTACGGTTTTTCTAAAACATGATGCTGTCTTTATTTTTCTCACTTTTTTAAGAAAAAGTTTATTTAGTTTTCTCTTAATTTAGACGTGATTCTCCCGAGGGATGTTTGTATCAGACGATTTCATCAGTGACCTTCCTCTCTGCACAGAAGGTGGACGATCAACTCATCAAACCATCCGCTAACTCCTATAAATCACATGTGCAAAGCAATCTAATCCAGGCGTTCGGTGCTGCCGCGTCGTCATTAGCGGTCAGGAGAATGCGTTCGGACACAAGGAAGCCCAGGATGAAACAGGGCCGAGTTATCGAATGACAACTAACTATGCCACCACCCCCACTAGGCAATATGCAAATCACTTAGAGAAACCGGAGCCCAAAAGGAATAGACAATATGTCATCTTTAAGACACGAGCAAACGATGATTTCGGAGCAACTTTAACGAGAGCCAATATATCAAAATTCAAATCCACCTGATCAGTATGCAGATGGTAAAAAGACGAAACTAACAACACAAAACTAACAACTGCAATTTTAAACACCAATTTATTAATTAACGCTAACCAAATAATTAATGCTTTAACGATTTTAAAGTTAACGCTTCATTATTTTAACTACTATCTAAGATCAGGTGTGAAAAGGGAGCCGTTTTCTTTCAGGGTGTGGGGCCCGTAGCTCAAGTGGTAAATCATCTAACTGCGAGCCAGAGAAGCCGGTTTTGATCCCCAGTGGCGGTCCGCGATTTTTCCCTTAGTTCTTTCACCTCCAGACGTTCTTAGGTTTCACCAAGTCCTAAGTGAAATGGGTTCCTTTCCCAGGCGATTAAAGAAGGGCGAATGGACAGGTGTAACTACTCCGCCCAAACTTACTCCAGTTGATCGTGAAACGCCGGGAGCCTTACCTCGCGACCTCAAGGACCATAAACTGGCCCATGGTTGGATCTTTTACTAAGAAGGTGAGCGTCGTACTGGATCTCCTATCATTCAATCTAGGGATGGGTAGTTCGTGAACGAACTAGTTCGTATAAAAAAAACTAGTTCAATAAACGACCTAGTTCAAATGAAGTAGTTCATGAAAAGAACTATAGTTCACGAACAACCTAGTTCAAATGAACTAGTTCGTTCTTTTACCAATCCACTATCGGCTATTGGAATTGGTTTATTTCGTTTTATATTAAGTATTTGAGAACCTTTTTTTTTTTGGTTGTTAAGGTAAAAAGAACGACTTAGTTCATTGAACTAGTTCAATAAAAAGAACTATCTCAAAAGAACTAGTTCAATAAAAAGAACTATCTCAAAAGAACTAGTTCAGTAAAAAGAACAACTTTGCCCATCTCTAATTCAATCGTTCCGTTCAGCCGAGGATCGTAAGAACCTTTACCTCCAGCGCTGCTTATCCACTAATGAGGAAAAACAGGTGTGATAATTTAGTCAGAAATTCCGAGAAATGGAATCACTGCAAGTAAGAAGGAATAAACCAAAAACTACTGAAAGAACTTAAAACATACTTTCCAAAAAAAATATTGCGCCTAATTCTTCTTGTTCTTTCAGTGTTCATATCTGTAATTTATCACCATCTCCGAAAAATCGCGCCTCTTGTTCGTAAATATGTAAACTCATACAGGCTGACTGATTTCCTTACAGAAAACAGACTAATAAATTAACTTATACTATATTACAACTGTTCTCGTATACTGATATACTGAATAAATGAATACAGGGTGTTCTAAAAGGAAAGGATAATATTTTAGGAGGTTAGAGTATCGGCCATGCTAAAAAGGACTTTACATGAACATGTGTCCCATTCCGAATGATTTCCCAGGAAGAGCTGTTTGAATGTACAGAATCTGGAATACCTAAAGGCACGTCAAGATGAAGTCAGAAGAGCAACACGCCATGTTCTCACATGAATTGAAACGTGCACTGATGTTGACGGTGGAGTTTTCTGAAAATTTATTATAATCTGTAACAAATTTTTGAACAATAAATTTTAGAAACGGTCCGTATTATCGCATACTTATCAGTAATTTTGCAACTGTACATTCAAATAGTTCTATCTCGGAAACCGTTGGGAATTGGACTCGTTTTTTTTTTTTAGAATGACGGATACTATGACCTTTCTCCTAGTATACACTGATTTCATAAGCCTAGTTTTGCTTAGGAAATTATGTTACTAATCCAAATTACGTAATACAGCAAAGATTTCCGTATTATAAAGAAACTTAAAGCTGTTTCTTCACAAAACGAAGCAGTTCGAAAGGAAACGGCAATTAAGACTAATTATCGGGTAATGTGCAAATGGGGATTCTTTAAAATTTCGTGATGTGAAATAAATTAACACTTCCATTCATTATCCGTTGCCATGGTCGCGTTAATAATCAATTCGTAGTAGGCCTAATTTAAACAGAATGAGGAATTGGGATAACTGCTCACAAGAGATTTTTCAAACGATAACTGCTACACTGATAGGTCATCAACAATAAATCTAAAAAGCCACAATAAACTACTCTGTAATACATTAATAAACTGATAACGCATTAACTCTGTTGTGTAACAAACACGTTTCCATAAAAAGAGGAAAAAATCAGATTAATAGAACTCGTCGTGAGATATTAGCAGGTCGTACAAACTTCGTTGTATTATACTTGATTACTGATGGAGTTTTATCATAAATATAAATATCACTCGCCAGATGGCCCTGCTGTCATATTTATTTTTAAATAAATAAAAGTTTAATTTTAATAATATTTTTTTGATATTTAAAGAAAATTGATAAACTAATTTTTATTTTGGAGAATACCAAAAGTAGCGTTATACTACGTTTATTTTAATAAATAAACTGACAATGAAGATGACGCATACTACTGTGCTTAGGACGTGCTTCATTCCTAATGCGAGACAGAGTCTACGCGAGTCGTAAGTCCACAGTGAATGATCATTTCAATGTAGTTTAAGAAAATTTGAATTTCAAGCATCCCAGGACAGAAGCTGTATCGTGATTACTATCACTCATCAGCAAAAATTCGCTCGAAGGTTTGAATTTACCATCTCCTATCCGCTTAAAATGAGCTATTATAAGATATCATAGATTGGTTTTTGTTGTTTGAAAACTTTTTACTGAATACAAAACAAAATTCCTATTCCTTCTATAAAATATTTTTTTCGAGTATTTATCGAGTACAATACAGATGGTGATACAGCTTGTTCAAAATCATTAAAAACAAGAAGTTCAAACTTTCTTTCCTTATAATGTTATTTCATAAAATTGCTTTCTTTCTTTCTTTTCTTTTAAAGTCGTAACAAAATCGAAAAAGCCTACACTTTTATTTCAATCACAACATCTGCTAACAGAAAAAGTACAAATGTTTTATTTATTGAAGAATTTACAAATTAAAACCCATTTCAAATTGTCTACATAAAATTAACTTTTTTATCGTATCCAAACCACGAGCAATGGATTAGCTAAAAGGATTAATTTCCAGTGTTTAACAGAATGCAAAAAGAATAGGATAGGATAGACCCATTGTTTGCATTTTTTTCTATGAAATGTTTTTTTGGGTAGGACCCATTGGAAGAAATTTCAAATATAGTCCTTAGTCCTCGGATATGCCTACCAATTTTCAAGAAGAACCACCCTGCGGTTCAAAGGTTATTAGGAGGGGACGCGCACACACACACATACTGCTTGCCCAAGCGAGAAAGACTGGGTTTGGCGCACTGCCAAAACAATGGAATAAGCCGAAGGGGAGAATTACATTCTAAAAGTTTATTATACATGTATTTCTTATTCTGTGTGTGTGCATTTTATTCTGGCGTTAATTTAAAATTGAATTTTGTGCAGTAATTTTTCACTTTATGAATCGCTCCTTTATAAGTCGTTTGTTTCTGTTCTTGTCGGCACATAACCATCTCTCCTATTTTCACGCCAAGAAAGTGGTCGGAGCGACCAGTAAATCACGTGACCAGTCTCCTTCGTCTGGCTAAGCAGTACAGATTAGTGATCTGATGAACCACTTTCCTTTGAATTGGGGTTAGGAAAGTGAGCAGCTAATAAAGAATAATGAAGACAATTATACTGATCAGTACTAACATTATTAATAGACTAATTTTGACAAGTACTATGTCAAGGTTTTATGTTTATTTAAACATTATAATGATTTAAAAAAAAAATCTTCTACTGGGGAAAAAAATGAGTGCTATGAATAATTTTTCTTTATTGTGATACCATGATCAATTCCAAAAAAAAGCCATTAAATTCACGCTGTAATAAGATATCGTTGGCGTGACAACTTTCGGATCTCCGTACGGTAACACTGCATAAAAAAAATTGGTTAAAAAAAACAAAAACTATTGTTCATTCAAAAAATAAAGAGCTGTTTATCCATTCATTTTTTTGATGGTTTTTTTTTTTTTTTAGTCCACAGCTCCTCATCTACTGGTCCGATTTTCTTCAAAATCAACGGGGTTCTTTCTTATAAGCAACCAGACCGTCTACGAAATTTCAGCTTTATAGGTCAAACAGTTTTATCTTTTTCATAAACAGACGAACGGACAATACAAGGATGTTTTCTGAACTCTGCCTCCTTAGCTGCTGGTGGGATTTAAACCAGAGTTTTCAAAATAAAACCATACATATATCCAGCTTACAAGGGAAGTGCGTTATCTCGAACGCTGAAAACCGCACGAAAACGTACTTACAATATAAATCGCTCATCCCTAAAACAGTGGTATTCCAATGCAAAACTCAGCTGTTGTCTGCTAGGGCCATCCGTCGGTGGCATTTTGTACCTGCACTAACACATACTTAATCTTAGTTGTGTGAATAGTATACCTGCATAATTACTTTAAGCAGAAAGAAATATAGCAATGTAGTCACGGCATTGAAATATGTGAGGGGGGGGGGGATGTCCTATTATATCGATATTTTGTTTCTTCGCGTTACCAAAGTTCCTCTCTTGGACCTTCAATAGGTGATCATTCAAATGTCTCTCGGGGTAAGACGTGCAGTTTTGCATGAGAATGACTCCTACCGCTGTTTTTGGCGTGAGCGATTTATATTCTAAGCACATTTTCGTGCGGTTCTCAGGGTTCGAGGTCACGCACTTCCCTTGTTAAGTTGGATGTACAGTTTTCAGGTTATCGCGGTTTAAAGGTATACTGGCATATTTTTGATGCTAGCTCCTTGCCTTTTTGATCCAAGCATGTACGACAACAATAACAACCCTTATAACAATCTTCCTTACAACAATGTACTTTTACACTACATCTGCAAATGTCTAGTTTTTAAAGCAAACTTTATCACAGACGGACAGACTTAAAAATCTTTTGGTTCTAGCCCCTTTTTTTTCCCTCACCCGAAGAGTTAATTACAACATTAGACAAACTTATTAACGTGTATTCACTAGAAACGACGCGAATCTACAAAAATATAAATAAATAAATAAATGAATAAATAAATAAATAAAAACCTTCTGTTTATTTAAATTTATAAGCTCCGATTTATGTAATTGTAGACCATTTCTCATTACGATCAATGTCTTTTATCGGGGAGCTTTGAAGGATTACATTCGCTGTGAAGTTGTCTCGTCTTTGTTGTATTGTTCCCATTTGTCCACGAGATCTATTCATCGATTCCCTGAATGTTTATTGTGTCACGGGCAGGTGTTGGGAATGGAGTTGTTCCTTGTGCTGTTTTTGTTTTAGCACGTGGCTTTGTACAAGAGACAGGTGAATTTCTCCCCTACGTACTACATCTTCTACCCCATTTTCCCCATCTACACTTAACAGCACCCTTCTCTTTCCTTACTCTGAATTTTCTTTTTTTTTGGTCAGAGATAATTGCTATGTTTATTTCTTGCCAAAGAAACAAACAAAGAGTGATATCTAATAAGAACTGTAGAAGAAATAACATGGATAAATATATAAACCTATTCTAATGAGCCAGAGTTCATAACTGGAATAAACATATTCTTTTAATCATAATATTGCTTCCTTAAATAAACTAAAATGTTCACTGATTAACTTGAACTAATTCACCAAACTTGTATTTTACGGAGTTCACTTAGCACTTCAATTTGGTGGGGGCAAATAAAATCATCTTTAATTTCGTTCATCAGCTAGAAGATACTTCAAAATCCAGAATTATTTTAAAAGAATCGTTGTTACTCACAGTTCCTAGACACCGTCGGAAATTTGAAGAAGTGGGGATGAATCCTTAAGTTCAGTCCAATACGGCGAATCTTCAGCCCAATATGGCGGATCGTTTCGAACGCGTTGTCTTTCGTTGAAATCTCCATCTAGCTGACAGGTTCGGCATCACAGGTTATTGTAATCGGCACTTAATGTAAAATAACCTGTAATTAGTTATTTATAAATTCACTTCGATCTTGGCACACTTCAATCCAAAAGGTCAAAGTCGTGCATTTGCCTCAAAGGTTTTAGCTAATCACACATGGACAGCGTGGCGGTTCATACCTTGTATACATAGCAACCAAAAACGAACTGCATTATTTCTTTTATCATCACGCATAACAATTGAAACAAATAACAGTACACATAACAAATAACTCGTGCATTTTCTTTTTGTTCACACTTTAATGTCATACTTTGGTTGTTATGTGTGCTTCTCAATTGTTTGACTCTTTTGGGTCAATTTTCATAGCATAATAATCAGTTTCACTTTAATTAATTTGTCAAGTGAAATATCGCTATCACCATAATTTCACAAAAGCCCATCAATAACTTACAGTATTCGCAATAATTTTCCTATTTTCAGTTTTCTGAATATGTTGCCCATAAAATGACATTTAAATGAGATAAGGCAAGTAAATCGAGTGTTAATTTTAAAATAACCTGGAGGTCAGAATGAAATTTTAAGGAATACTCCCTACTACCTAAATTAAATTGATAATCTTGTCAATACTCCTAGAATTCTGATATTTAAGGTCCTGACTCAAGCAAATGCAGGCGAGTGCAAACCTTTTATTTCTTTTATATATTTCTTTTACCAATGCACCTAAAATTCTGAAAATTTAAATATGAACCTGTCAGGCATATGGGATTTATATTTTCTTGTTTTTAATTCTCGAAATATTCTGTAATTAATTAAATTAAAATTCGAAAACAGTCGATTTTTGGGGTGTTTTCAAGCTATTGCTCGGTATTTTCAACGTAAAAAACTTGATAGAACCATGAAATGCTAAGAAATTCATAATAATGACTTGTATTTAAAATATGTATTATTAGTGCAATGGTTTATTTTTTTAAAAAAATGAAAACTTTTTTTTTTTTTTTTAAATTGCCTGAGATTAATTTTTTTTTTTTTACGTGTTATCAAATAATCATAATAAAACCTTTACATTTATTTTCTAAATATCATGCAAATTTATTTGATGTTGTTCGTTTCCAAAAATAAATTTGCTTTAAAGCATTTTTTTTTTTATAGAAATAGATTTTAATAGAGCCTAGGCTTGGCCGAGAGGTCTAGACCAGTGCTCCGCAACCGGTGTGCCACGGCACAATGGTGTGCCGTGAGCCAATACAGGTGTGACGCGGTCAAATAAGACAATATTACAACTAAATAATTTTTCTACAATAATACTATAAATAAATAATATAAATAAATAAAATAAATAAATAAGTAAAATAAATAAATAAATAAAACAATACTACAAAGCGAAGTATGCTTTGTATATATATCGATATATTATATATCTACATATTTTAGTTTTTGATGTGCCGCGGAATTCTAGGAAAACCTTTGGTGTGCCGTAGGTGAGAAAAGGTTGCGGAGCACTGGTCTAGACGACGGTCTGCCGTGCGGCCGTTGTGTCGGAACCTGGGTTCAACTCCCGGCATCGGCGTGGTTTTCACGACTTTAAATAATAATATAATAATAATTTATTGCCAATAAAAAAAATATTTACAACAGTTTATATTAATTACGATTTTGACATCCCAGTTGTCTTAAGGGTGATCCCGTCGAAAAGACAAAAGGGTGTCGGGCATCGAAGTAAATTACAAATGACATTAAAACAAAAAGCATTACAGGAAGAAAAAAATAAAAATGGAAGAAACTGAATTATTTTTCATTTTTTACAAATATTTTACAATGTATATTTTGAAGGAAAAAAAAATTCAGTTCATCATATTTTGAGGAAATTATATGACGAGAATATTACATACATAGAATTAGACTAGAATTACCTAGATAGAGGAAGGAGAAAAGAAAAACGGAGGGAGAGAGAGGAATGAGAGACTACAATCAATTATTGGATTCACGTAAAAAGAGGAATTATATATCCATGAGGATTTATTAGGATTGAGTTGAGTAGATTTAAGTGTTGTTTAAGTTTTCTTTTAAATTGTGCCATAGAAGAGCAATCACGAATTTCCTTTGGAATTTTATTCCAATTTAGAGGAGCTGAATACTGACTTCGCTTCTTGGACAGTTGGATCTTGTTTTGTTAGTAGAAGAACAGGATAGAGTCTAGTTTTAAAAGAATGAGAATGGGGATTAGTACTTAAAGTAATTGAAGGACAAAGTTTTTTTTTTGTTAATTGTTTTGTTTGTGAAAAGAGCCAACTGAAGCTTGTAGATATGTTCGAAAGGAATTATTTTATATTTTGCCCAGAGAGATTGGGTAGAGTAGAGGCGGGTTTTTTTTTATCTAGGAATCTTTAAAATAATAATAAAAAGAAGAAGAAGACATAACGCTTGTTGATAAGGTCAACAAACCGATCTATCTCATTGATATTGCAGTGCCTATCAGCAAGATTATGCATAAAACTCATGAAGACAAGATCAGTAAATACACCGATCTAGCACACGAGCTCCAGAAGCAGTGGAGGCAGGACCGAATACATGTTGTACCCATCGTCCTGTCCGCCACTGGTCTGGTGCCTCACACATTGCACTACAGCCTCAACACACTAGGACTTCACAAAAAACACTTTCGCACAACTCGAGTATGGAGTTTTGCGAAAGTGCTTTTTGTGAAGTCCGTAAATTAAATGTGTGTTTGTATCCGTAAATTTTCTAACTAGGCGTGTTGTGTTGAGTATCACATCCTTCTGAACACAACACACACAGTTAGAAAATTTACGGACACAAACACACATCCCTAACCATTCTTGCACACTTTTTTACACTTGACAATATGTGCTTTGGTCCTTGACCCGCCATTTTGTCTTTGCTGGGGAACCCCAAGGTGTGAAACTTTTACATAATAATAATAATAATAATAATAATGAAATTTTAGAATCCATCACACAAACTTCTTCAAATTATTTATTAAAATAATAAATATGTATAGCAAATTTTCGGAAAATTTCCTTATTCCTTTTCAAGCTATTTATAAATAAAGACTAAGAAAAAAAAAAAGAGAAATATGATACGACATATTCTCGATTAAAACAAATACGTCTCAATAATGGAATAACTTTTTTGTATTTTAATAATACTAAGCCATATCCGTTTTTATTCCATTGTTGGGATGTGACGGGTTCACTTCCGAGAGCGGGAGAAGAATCCATAGGCTTTCAGGCGTTCTGAGCTTGATCATCGAGGCTAAATCTGGCTGATGAGTCCTAATAAGAACGAAACAGCTGTCCCAGATTGCCGTCGATGATCGCTCAAAGGCGTGAAAGCAAATGAATTTGTGCATTCTATATTTTTTTCATTTTTCATATTACATTTGATGCACGTTAAACCTTCATACAGATAAAATGAAAGGATAAAAAATGTAAATACATAGATTTCAATCCCTTTGTAAGGGAAATTTTTGTCACCTTTGGACGAGGAAAAGATTTCAAACAGAAAACCAGGATCATCCCTAGTTCTTGAATATGCATATCAAGTTTCAAGAAGAAAGGTTCAAAAGGTATTGGCGGGTGGAACACACACACACATACACAGACTGAACGATCTCATGAGCCTCACCTTTCTAGGAAATTAGGATAACAAAAAACATTCATTCAAAAAAATAGTTGTAATTCACTTACGTTGTGACGGTTTATGGCCCTGAATCACTGGTCCCGTTTTTTACAAAAATCAACAGGGAATATTCATAAGAACCTAAATCGAAAGTGAAAGTTACAAGTTTCTAGATGGAATCCTCGCTAATCCGAAATTTCTTTAATCCGTGACTCAAATCTAGCATTAATATTAGGATTTAAATTCTTAAATTTTATAATCAGGAACACTAAATTTATATTTTAATCTTGTGAATTCTCAGTTTCTGACCAGTACAGGTAACCCTCTAAGAACACGATTAATTGGTTCCGTGTTCTTTGAAAGTGTTGTTCGAGACTACAAAAACCGGGATTCCGTTTCAAGTGTGAAAATAAAAAAATTGTGTAAAATAAAACGTGAAAATACGTTTAAAATTTTTTTTTGTTAAATGTAAAACTAAAAATTTTTATTTTTTAAAAATTTAAAATACTTACTATTAAAGAAAAAATTATTTATTAAAATAATTATGAATAACATTAATAATGTCAAGGGGAAAAGAATAATCAAAATAATGAAAAAATAACTCGATACAATTGGTTAAAAATCTTTCAAATCAATAAATTGAAGAATAATTTTGGTTTAAGATTGGAAAACTATATAAAATATAAATTATTCAGTCAAATTAATTGGGAAAAATATAATTCTAAAACACTAAAAATATTAAAAAGGTTAAAACTTCATTACTCGCTGACGTAATTGATGAGAATATTACTCTAAATTTTTAACTAGGCCTACTATAATTTTATATCAAATAATATATGTATTTTATTCTTTTTCAAAAGAATTACTCGAAAATCGTGTAGTTTTAAACTGTGTAATTCGGGGAAAGGTATCTGTGTTCTTCGAAACTCGTGTTCTTCAAGTACCGTGTTGTTCGGGGGTTAGCTGTAAATAAATGTAAAGCTTGGAAATTTTTCATTTACTTTTTGTATTAATTGTGATGCAAAAAAAAAGAGCTCAGTCCCATGTTTTCGCGAGCAGCGTTTGGCCACCACTGTTCTACACGCCAATAAAAGAAGCAGTACAAGAACGATGGAACACCTCATTAATTTTGGATTGGTAAAATTATTCCATCTTGTAACCAAGGGTGATTTTAATTCATCTAATGCAGTCTGTAATGAAAGACTTACTTCTGTGGAACAACAAATCCAGCAATATGGAAAATACTACGTATTTATTCAACAATAAATTATTTTTAACCAAGCGAACTCAAAGCAAACAAAAAACGAACAACATCGGTTTTCCTCTATCTGCGCTGCACCTGCTCCTCCATCTATCGGCCAAACGATAAACAGGTTGGCTCGTCACTACTGCTACTGCTTCCACTTAGATTTATAGACTCGTCAATCTCTTTTTATAGGGGAGGAGGGCGAATCTTTCGAGGGAAATGCAAAGTGGACAGACTTTTCCATGATACTAACCCCACAGCAATTAAATGATCCTCGTCTTTCATGGGGTAAGTAACTGACCAACCAATCAAAACCATTTCAATCCTATCGTCGTAATGAGATTGGAACAAATTGGATTTTTTTACATTGAATCTAATGTCCACGATGTTTCTAAGGTCATACAATAAACATTTCACCAAATCTGATTTCATTCATTTATTTTAGACTAATTATTTTTTTATATTTACTTTTTCCATGCATTTTATGTCCCCGTTTCAAAAGACAGCAATTTTGAATCAGTTTATTTCATCAGTTTAAACGGGTTCCATTTCTACAGCTTGGTCCTAGATCGAAAATACGCAAAAAAAAAAAAAAAGGAAAAAGAAAATCCCCCATTGAGCAAGTAAATATAAAATTTATTTTGAATCAATAGGTACAATAAACATTATATATGTACCGATACAGTTAACAGAGAATGGGCTGCCACTCAGCAGCACGAGGGAACATTGGCGCTACTAAAGTCTATAAAATTCATAGGATGAAATCATAAATGCGTACACTGTATGTTTGTGTATTGTTCTAAATATACAGTTTATCTATGCAAAAGTTCTGGATAAATTCTGGAAAATTCGAAGAATATTGGAAACAACAATGGGCGAGACCAAATTATATATATACAAGTGACATCCTGGAACAGCTGTTTCACGCTCGTTGGCGATCATCATCCAGGAGAAGTCACAGTAAACAACAAGGTCTCCGTACTGAGGCTAGTATGAACAATACATCGGAAGCGCAGTGGTGCCTCAAAGGAAAAAATACACAATGAAAAACTCACCGATGTAAATATTTTTCCTTTGAGGCACCACTACGCTTCCGATGTATTGTTCATATTAGCCTCATACGGAGACCTTGTTGTTTACTGTGACTTCTCCTGGCTGATGATCTCAACAAGCGTGAAACAGCTGTTCCAGGATGTCACTTGTAAATAATTTGGTCTCACCCATTGTGATTATTAATAATTCAAATGCGAAGTTTGAATTTTTATGCTTTAAAAAAATTCATTGAGGCCTGCGCACTGCTGGCATATGAATTTTCTCACCAATTTTTCTTTGGTGAGTTTTTCATTGTAAATTTTTTCCTTTGAGGCACCACCGCGCTTCCGATAAAAATTGGAAATATTTAAAAAATTTTGAAATTTTCGATTTTTTTTTTTAATATTTTGAAGAGTTCGGTTGTAAATATTGAATATTCGGGGATTGTCTGTATTCAGTACCAAATCCGACATCAAGATTTACGGTTCTGAATTGTCACCGTTGTTTCAAGTTAAAGTGTCCCTTGTTTCAAGTTGTTGTTTCAAGATAAAGTGGTGACATGTGACCCTTGATTCGCGGGAGGTAATGCTCCCGCCGTCCCGTGGTCGGGTGGTCAGCCCGACGTCCGCCACCTTTAACCCACGAGGAAGAAACCCGGTACCCATTCAACAGAGGACTGGGTAGACCCTAGGACCCGTTAGCCAATCTACTAAATCGCCTGCTGTGCGCGGTAAGTCTATCCGTCATATGTGTCCAACAATTCGACTGGCACTAAATCTCTCACAACATTGCCCAAAAACTTACTTACCAGTATTTAGGTGTTTTAATTTATACATACCGGGTATTTATATACAGTCGGACCTCTATTTAACGCAGTCGCTAAATCCCGTTATACGGAAAATTCGTTAAATAGAGATTCACCTTTAAAATTACTTTAAACTACACAAAACAGATTTAAAATACATAAACAATAAATATTATTAAAAAAGTAATAATTTTAATGACATAAAGCATACATTACCACATGCGTATTTAGATTTTACTAATAAAGTCTGTTAATTTTGTCTGAGTTTTTTTTTTTTTTGAAAAAGTTTTTTCGCTCATAGTACGTCTGGCATCTTTATAATGCACCAAAAACCCTTTCAGGTGTATTTTCTTCAAATTGTAATCCGCATTGGATTGTTTCAAATGCATTTCATCATACGAAGATTTTTTGATTTCTTCATCATGATCATTTCCATTTTCATCATCTTCATCGCAATTCATAGCTGTATTGTTTTTATTTTTCACACTGTCCAAAATATCCGATTCAGTTAGTGTTTCCGAGGTCTCAACTTCAAAATGAAGTGAAAGATAATCATCAATCAGCACATCATCGTTAATTTCTTCTGTTTCCCTCAGCTGTATCCACATTTCTTCCATTTCCTCTAAGGGAATATTAATAATAAAAACATTTCAAGGAGAAAAAAAAAATAGATACCACGAAAAACGTTCGTTAAATAGAAAATGCACTTCGCTATTTGGAGGTAATTTTACGAAGAAGTTATCAAAATGTTCTTGGTTCCAAAGAAAAGTTCGCAAAATAGAGGTTCGTTAAATAGAGGTCCGACTGTAAATGGAAAAAAATAATCAAAAATAACCTTGCTTATAAAGAAAAATAAAAATAAAAATGTAGAAACACAGCTCAAAAACATTGGTGATTTGTGCTATATTGACACCACCACCAAGAACAATTAAATGGCTGCGATTTGGCTACAGTACTTTTTTAATCTAGAGAAATATTTAAAATCCGGATAAATATTCTATATATTAGATTCACAGAAATCTATTTGGGCAACTCTTAATTATTATTTAAAAAGAAAAAAAGAACTGAACCAAACTGAAATGTTTAAAAATGTATGATTTTTCGTTCTCATTTGCACCAGAAGATTTCGCACAATTTGAATCAGTCGAACAACTATTTTTTTTTATGACTTCATGGACAGACTCATAAACACAGTTTCTAAGATTTTTAGAGAATTAAGTATAATATTTACAACAAATAAAGTAGATCTGGATTTCGTCACATATCTACATTTCCGTTACAGATGTTACAGTTGCAAATTAGTAACATTAATTATTCATTGTTGTCGATTTAACAAGTTACAGTTGAATAAACCATAAATTTAATTATATTATTTATTATTCATGGTCACTCATTGATTGATGGAGTTAGTGTTAAGTGTGGGATGGAGGGAGGTGGGTGTTAGGTAACTTCGAAAACTCTGCTTTCGAAGATTTCTACTTCGATGGCCCAGTGATGACGACAGCGCATAAATATTTCCCACCTCCGTTAATGCATGATAGCACAAAAAAAGAACTTGCTATTAAATGCTTCAGTTTTACCACGCATCCTGGTCTTGTTGTCTATAGGTGAATGGGATCTAAACGCACTTTCCAATGTTTACTGGGGCGCCACCCGTATCCGGAGTCGTCGGCGAATTCTGTCCATAAAACCTATGTTAAAAACACCAACTTCTCAGACCAATTTTTTCTTTATTTCTTAAATATCTTCAATAAATAAATTATACGCATTTATTCTATAAATATTCTATTTCAACGATTTTTTTCTTTTCAAGAAGGCAATAGTTCATCAAAATAAATTATTTATTTTTAGGCATGAAAACGCCGATCACATGTAAGGAATGATTCATTGAACACAATAAAATCTTAAAGAGAAATATTTTTTTTATACTTATATTTCGTTATTATTACAAATCTAAAGTCTTATTTTTCTTTAGCTTTTAATTAATATTTTAAGTTCTGCATCATATTTTAAAATATTTAAAATATTAAAAAATGACAGAATATTATTATTTATTCGATAGAATTCTCTGACGACTCCGGAGACGGATAGCGCCCTCTATAAACAAAAGTTGGGCATCGACCTGTTGCTCTTAAATCAATGACGCAATGAAAATATATAATAAGCATGTACATTTTTAAAGAATTTCAAAAATTTTTTATGTAAGATTTTTAGTGCATCTACCTTCAAAACAAACAAACAAAAATTCATTTTTCAACAGTGATGGAATGACCTCTTTAAGAATAGAATTAAAAAAATCTAATGGAAAGAAGAAAAAAATTGCGAAATATTCTTTTGTACTGAAAATATTTTTAGATCAAGTTTTCAATGAAAAGTATGTATTCAAGAAATAATAATAATAATTCTAAGATCTTTTACGAACTTCTTTTGTCTTTTGAAAGGACTAAATATTTAATATGTTAAAATTTTTGTAAATAGAAAATTTTTCATTTTATAAAACTGATTTATTCAAATTCCTTAAAAAAAAAAATCACTTAAAATTTTATATTTAGAAAATTAATAAATAAATAAATTTAACAGAAAAGTAATTTTCCTTTTAAAGCAAATGATTAACATTGAGACCATATTTCAATCAGAAAGAGAAAAAAAAGGTGCCAATTAAAAAGTCACGGAAGTTAAGTTAAAGATTGCTTAGTACATAAATCTTAGCATGTCTGCGGTTGTAAAACTAACCAGAGCAATGAGATTACTCGAAATTTAAAGAACAAAATAAAAAAAGATAAACTTAGCAGTATGCTTTGGACATTTAAAACATAAGTTTTATCAGAACTTCGTTAAATAAAGTTCTAAAAACTTAAAGGACAAGAAATAACCATCCAAGAAACTTAAAAGCAAGTAATTGATAAAGATGGCTTTACTACTGAAATAAATACGATTTCAAGTTATGCGGTTTGTGGGATAATCCTGAACTTTAGATGCATCAAATCGTCGACCAGTCAAGCGACTGTTCCGAATATGGACAATACCCTGCAGTGTTTTTGTTTTTTTTAAAAAAAAAAAAAAAAAAAAAAAAATCATAAAATCTACAAAATGATATAAATCATCAAATTTGAAAACCAGCAGGACTGTAATTACCAGCAGGACTGTAATTTTAAATTTAGAAATAAAGAAATAAATAAAATAAATAAATAAATAAACTGGAAGGAAGGGAAAACATAAGCTTGTAAGGCGGGTTTTACACGGGTGAGAATTGGGTGGTTCTGTGCTGTGAATTCCTGCTGGCTAGCTGTTTTTTTGATGGCTGGTTGGCTGATTTGAAAGCGCACAGCGCTCCTGGTGGCGAATTGAAAAAGATATTGGACTTAAAAGAAGTCCAATAGATTTATATATGTTTATTACGAAATTACTACAAAACTGATTTTAACAAATAGAGGTCATCTTTTCCCTATGTTTTGGTGGATGATTCCAGAAAAAGCTGCATTATTAACCAAAATCATAACAGAACTTCAGCACGAAAATTTGAATCGACGATCTATTGAAATCTCGAAATTACATCGTCGTTGGCCGAGATTTAACGAGAAATATCGAAACTGAAACCAAAGAAATAGGAAAAGACGAAATACTTCCTGTTTTAATTAATTAAAAACATTCTCTCGCCTTTTCGATGCAGTGATTAAATGATTTTTTTATATAAATCAATGTTTATTTTCGTAAATAAAACGTAGGTAATTGCCAGATGCTAAGAGACAAGCTTCAATCGATTCCGTCGATAACCTATGTCGGGATCTCGTCAACAACGAGACCTTCACGTGATTTTCAGATGGGTGGATGTATTCTTACTGGTCGTGTAATACACTCAAAATACCTTGATGGGAAATCGGTTCACACGCAAAGACCAGCAAATTCCTAGCCACTATCCTGCACAGAACCACCAATTCTGACACGTCTGAAACCCACCTATAGATGATCACTGAAATCTTACTTTGAAGCCCACATAATTGTAACGAATCAATTTCATTGTTACCCCTACAACAATAACCTCAAGAAACTGAAAACATAAAAAACAAAAAAACAAAAACAAAACAAAGATGGGTAAGACTACACTTTACGGTACCGGGAGTTTGGTCGCGTCGTCAAACATGGCCGTTTTGGAACTATTTGGAAGAGCAAAAATTGTTCCAAAAGTTACCAACAGATACATCCTGGAGCTGAGCGGACCTCACTTAACCTAACCTACAGCTAATCGGAAAAAACTCTTCGGTCCTTCGGACCTCATTTGGATGAAATTTGTTTCTTAGGCTAATTAATCGGAATAAACAATTAAGCGGAAGCGGTAAAACGCCCCGTCGGCGCTGAATCCTTAGGAGCCTTCCTATTGGCTAGTACCGTATTCTTCAGTCTAGCCCAAAGCTGCTTACATTCATATACTGTTATTAAAGACTCAATTATTTGATCATCATTTATATGCTGACGGTAATTTAATTTGCCGAAAACCTTTTCATAAAAAAAAAACCTAATTATAAAAAGCTGCTATCAAATTACATCTCGAGCATTTTGGAGACCTAGGTCAAATCCTTATGGAAATAAGCGCCTACATTTGGCGAATACTGTAATGTTGTTTTTTAAAAATCTCTACATTATTTTTTTTAAAGTCGTAAAAACAAAAGCAAAAAAAAAACGGAAAGCCTAAATTTTATTTGCAAATTGTATAAATAAACGATTTATTTATTTATTTATTTGTTTAATTTTCTACAAACTTTACAAATAATTGCATCAATACGCACAACCATCTACCTCAAACATTTTTCTGCTTCGCAGTTGCACCGCTAGGAGGCAGAATGTAATGATGACGCAGGCAAGATATCAGCCGCGCTCTCGGTGGAGAGAATCTTCATGCCTGATGACGTTCTGGAAACAACGCTTACGACGTTACTTATGACGCTATCAGGAGAAATATCATCACTGGCTGTTAGTGTTCACGTTTGTCCTTCACGACCGTTTCACCTGGACTACAACTTAATGAATACCCCGAGTGGCCTCTCGGACATCCTTAAAATGGCTTCCCTTCTGAATGGCTTCCCATTTTTATTTCATCTTTATTGTTGAGGCGTTTGTGTCTAATGTATCAGAACTTGTGTAAATAAAAGAAATAAAACAAAGAAATTCCTAAAGGAACTTCCTTAAAATTTCGTTATTATTTTATTTACTTGTTTTAAACGGCGAAAAAGACACAAGACACCCCTGCATTCATTACTGAACATGCGAAACCTCACTATTACACTTAAACATTTCTGTCTATCTGTTTGTAAGCACATCACGTTAAAACGGCAGGGCAGATTTCCGTCAAATTTGGGACGACGTTTATTTACAGTTCAATTTACAACAAGAGCACTATTATTTTGATCTCCACCACTCAATGAATAGATGTGCGTAAAACTAATATTAAATTCATAACAAAGTTATCAAATATGATATCATACGATTTATAGAAATACAAAATCTTTTTTTTTTTTTTTTTAAGGATTTTTTACACTAATCCTTAAAAAAAAAATTATTAGTGAGATTCATTATTTCAACGATTAAAAAAAAATATATGGTTAAACAAATGTATTTATGTATCAGGATTACCACCTCACAATCAGTGAAATAAATTTCAATGTCATCAAAAAATGTGAGTATTGGTTTTGAATTGAGTTTTTGTCTTAGTGTTTTTTTAATTTTCAGTAAATAAACTCAGATCCTGTTTCTGTTTTGTTTTTTTTTTTTTTGGTTTTCTGGTTTGGAATTGGGTTTTTGTTTAAATTTTCAGAAATTAAAATCGTGTTATACCAGATCCTGTTTCTGTTTTCTTAATTAGACACGACGAGTTATAATAGAGCTACAACAGTTCACTTTTTCAACAATAGATGTCACTGAGATACCTGGAATGATTATTCATTAATAATTGCCACGTACATTTTAAACTCGTTTGTGACGAAAATGAAAAATGATAATAAAATTTAAGATTTAAAAATTCATAATAGATCTTAATTGTTATTTCTGGCCTTATTTTGTTCTCCTTCATGTTCATGATTACATGGGACAATCCGCTCACAAAATAGGATTTATATTTTCAAAAGGTAAAAACGGGACATCCCCCAGTATAATGCGGGGTAGGTGAGAATCTTTTTGTGTAATTTTTATGACGAGTGTTTATCAACTCTTTGCGCTTGACCGCGTGCTGGAGGAGCAGCGTTCGACACCCGGTGGAGATCGAGAAGTTTTCCCAGATTAATTCTCCTGACGAGGCCTAGATTACACCCAGCCCTCTGCAGAATGCGTATCGTTTCTATCCGGGGAGTATAGGCGGGCGAGCGTGAAACTAACCACTCGATTTCATCTCAGTCCCGGACCACATTGGAAGATTTACATCCAGTGCCCCATGTGCCAAGTTGGCGTTCGTGTCTTTGGCTAAATATTTTTAATTTTTCAATGTTATGAATAACTAAGAAATCCTCTGCAATATTCAGATCCGGAAGATTAAAATCAAGGATTTACAGGATTCTCACTGTTCTAAACATCATTTCATCTTTGGTAGTAGTTTCAGAAGACTCTTCTAGAATCTTCAACACAATCGTATTCTAACTTTTCTATTTGAAATCTTTTCCAAATGAATCCGTCTCAAAAAATTTAGCGCGAAAAGGCCACAAAAATTCCTACACAAAATCATTGGAATCTAAACAATGGATTTCTATCCTATTTCTAATAATATTTCATTGTTTCAGACAAAAAATTTTAATCCCCTTTTAGTTATTCCGTTAATCACAGCGTCATTAGAAATGATTATAGTTGTTTCGATTTCAATACATAAATAATGCAGATTTCGTTATTTCTTTTTTTCAGAAAATAGAAAATAGAAAATTGCATTATTTGTATGCAGAAGAAATTATAATTTCATGAACGTTTTCAAAAAATTAAGCGTATTGCATTAAGCATAATATTATGTGTAATACTGAGCATATAATCCTAAAATTTTCACTTGAAAATGGAACGCAGGTCGCTCTGAAAACGTTTATGATTTTTAATGTATAAACTTATTACGAATGTATCAATGTTTAGTGTGGTGGTCTTGATTTCTTGCTAAGAACATTTTACGCACTTTAAACTATTAATATATATAGTTTAAGTTCTTTCGTACTTACGTTACAATTTCTGCAAACAATATGTTTAATATTTTGTTTACATTTCCACAAACAGCGGAATTAACAAATCAGAAAGTGCTGTATCGAGAGAAAAAGGATAGCTATTCCTCATTCGTAGGCAATCTTTTTTTGTTTAAGATTTCCTGTTCGTTTGAAACATACCATTCCTCGTTCAATCTACTGATCACAAAAATTGCCGAGTAACGTCGACTGTCTACATTTGTCATTCCTTCAATTTTCGGATAAGTTAACGCTACTCTACTAAAGCTTTCCTACGGCACCTAACAATATTTCCATCTAAAAGTCATTTATTAAATATATCAGAAACGTCAAAAGTATCTTTAACTGCTTTAATTGATTGCTTTTTAATTGACTGACTGATGAGTTACATGTAGTTGAATTCCGTTTTAAATTTCTCGAGCTTTCGAAAATTCTCGCGGTTCGCGAGATAATGGCAAAAAAACTGTATGAAGATTTCCGAGTTAATTAAATATGCTTTTTGATTTAAACATCAGAAAAGACGAGGCACTAACAGAATATTTTTCCAGTTATTTCAAAACAGTTCTCTGCAACTTTACTGAATTTTTAAAAATTCAGTACGACTCAATATTGTTTTTGTAGTTTTTCTAGAAATGCTAACGAAAATCTTCACATAAAAACCGCCGAAAAAATTGTGAAAAAAAAAAAATAATAGAAGATTAAAAAAGAAACAATCATGGAAATTTCTTATCAATTTGGTTTTAGGCAATTTTCGTGCCATTTTGCTTACCAATAAATGGAACATAAAATTATCCTCACAGGAATTTACAACCGATTATCGGCTCGATGTCACCGAAGAAAGTTTGTCGTACTATAAAATGACCATATCTCTTAATCATGCCTGGAAGTTTACGTGACAGAAATTATTCAAAATATGAATAAAACAAATCAATTGATAAGTGAAACTGATAATTAAAAAGTAAATTGAACATTTTAATTTATTAATTTATTTATTAATTTACGTGGCCATGAACAAATGTAAGAATTACATTACAACAGTTCACAATGTCAACTCATGATGTTGCAGAGATACACCTGGATTGATTAATCCATAATTGTCGAGTCCCATTTGTAATCTTCTGTTACGAGAACTATACCATAAACTTTTATCATTTTACGGAGATCAAAGTTGTTGTTTTTTTTTGTTTTGGAAGACAGTCTCCAAGTTCAAAAATGGTTCTGAGTTTCAATGAAGCTTCTGGAAGGTGCCACTGCCTAACAAGAATCTCCTTAAGAAACACTTTAAGGAGTTTTCATTTTTCATTGCTAAATATAAACTACAAGTTGAAATTTTATTCCATACGTAATTATGAAGATCCATTTTAATACCTCGGCGCAAAAACAACAGTGGTGCGCTGCCTATAAATCTATTAACATCGATTTCTTTTGAGAGGATAGAGTTGAGCAGTGGGTGCTCCATAAAGAATTCCCCGATGAAGCCTTATCGAAGAAGATGGGGCCGACGGGGAGAACATTTCGATAGGTTGCCGACGTCACGTCCTTGGCGGCCAAATTGGACTGACACTCCACTGTCGGCAAGTGTTCTGTCTCACAGAAGGCAATTTCGGACAGAGCCACCTCCACTCCTTCTGATTCAATTTCTTCTGTTCTATTCGATTAGGCTCTGGGCCACGAGTTTCCTGACTTTCTTAATTAGTACACAATGGGGAATTTGATCAGGCCGACCTAGGCCTCCTCTCTCCAATACCTGTCCACCCCCACACACACACTAACCCCGGCTTCCGCTTCTGTGTACTTCAGCTAAGACCAGCTCTCTTGACGGGTAGGACACGTGATCATTAAAAACATCATTCAATTCCAAATAGAAAATATCTGATTTACTGTCATGTTAAATGCGCGGATGCCAACTTTTTTCCGTTTGCATTTCGGCTCCGGAAGTAACAAGTTTTAACTGTACTTTGTATATTTTCTTGAAATATACACTTACTTTATTTTACAGAAGCGTTGTAATGTTATCGATTTAGTTTGAAACCGGAATTTATCATAAATTTTCGGTCTTCCGGAGTCAATTTGATTTATTCACACCGGAAGTTACTTTACATTCCATATATCTATAATTTCAATTGCTACTCAAAGTAAATTCAGAAACATCAAACTGCACAGCATTTTCCTTTCTTAAAAAAAATCTACTAAAATCTGTTAAATAGTACCATCTTAAAATAATGAAAGCTGATCAGTTAGGCCTAGAATCCATCCATAGTATTATGTTCGGAGACAGGTCCATATCCTATGGAATTCACGTGAAACTCCCAGAACATCTGGGGAAAGATACTGAGATGGTCTCCCGTGGCCTTCCTCAGGACGCCATTAAGGCATGACGTCAGACCGAAGAGGAAGTGAAGAAGAGGCTAACAAACACAGAAAAGGAAATTGAAACAGCCAAGCCACGTCCGGGAATCGAACCCGGGTGCCGGCACAATGTCCGCACGGCAGACCGCTCGGCCACGCCGGCACGGCAGGCCTAGAATACAACATCACAAATGAATAGACATTTTAAACCTGATTGAATATTATAAGTCTGGGCCTCAACAGTGACAGATTTGCAGCTTCCCTTTTAATAGAATACTGGAAATATGAATCATTAAAAAATGTATGTAATACTTATATAGATAATAACATTTATACTGTTCGACAAAAGATGGCGCTTAGAAAGCTGAATTAACAATCATAAAAGGGTGCAAGGCAATGCAATTATCTAGGGGCAGGCTAATCGATTATTCAGTAGGAGGTGGCGGTGGCGCCTACAGGTGAAGATGGCGCCATCTAGTGACACAGATTGTAAATGCTGGCGAGTAATGTCCAGACTTAACTAGTACTGTTTATCCGTTTACCACCTTTCTTTATCTTCTAAGCTAGGTTTCAAGTTGATGATACCAAAGTTGATGGAAATCAGCCCAGTCGTTTTAACGTGATGCGCATATAAACAAGCAATTGGACAAATAGTGGACACAAATATTCAAGTGAAACAGTGAAACTTCGCATGCTCGATAATAATAATAAGTAAAAAAGTAAAACACTCTTCCTGCAAACTATGACACCCAATGAAACTCCATAAATAAAACCAGCTAAAGATCGATTCCCACGTATCTCTCTAAAATAAATGTCTAGATTCTCAAAATTAAAAGCAACCTTCCGTATAATTTTAACATATAATCGTGCTATAGAATAGCAAATGCTTCTTGGGATTCATAATGTCTTAAGACAGATCACAGCAAAAACTAACGCATTCCAACATCTATTTACAGCCCAGTTTTACTACAAACTCTTTTAACTTTATGAGGCAAAATCACAAACAACCAAAAACAAAGAATCCTCAGATCCTGATGAGGTTCTGGTAAAAATCTTCCAAAGCTGTTACAAAAATAATCTCATTTGCTATTAATCCTATTTAACATATCAATTCACTCACTGCATCTTTCCATTCACCTACATTCTGGCTAAAATTATCCCGTTATTAAAATCGGATAATCCAATAATCCAGTTCGCTATCGATCGACTGTCAATGTAAACTCATTTTTCTTCACGCCTTCGAACGCGCTTGGATGTAAAAACTTTTACTGTCGAACTTTGTTATTCGTTTAAAGTCAGGTCGACAGCATGGTTTCGCTAAAAGATGTGAGCGTTAAAACTGAATTTGCTGATTAAATAATTTTTTTTTGATAACCCACATCTGTTTTAAATTGAAGTTGGCCTCCTCGTTCTCGTTCCCTTAACTTTCGGTCCAGTAATAGCCGAATAACGGTTCGCCTCTTTTCACAGCCATTCACATGTCAACTTAAAACCTTGCAGAATTCACATTACCACAGCAAGAACGAAGAACCACGATATCCTTCCACTATCGCCTGCAAACCTGTAGTAAATATAGATCTACAGAGTCAATTATGAATGTTCGGATATGTCAACTACAGTTGATGGTTGACAGTGGACGGTTGAGCGGAGAACATGCTGGTTGATAAACCGTTACCAGAGTATCCGAAGTTACCGAACCGTTACCGAACAATACTCAAAATGGCCGACGCTATCGTTGGATTGTGTATTTTGTTTAATTTCAGTTTTAATAAAAATTTAAAAAGACGAGGACAACGATGAACGATTGTTATAAGCAGTAGGCTATGCAAAAAATATTTATTGGACGAGAATAGGCAATTATGTAACGAATCTAGTCCCAACATGATCAAACAGCGAATCGAGAAAAGCGCCCTCTCTTGAGTATCACAACTACAATATTAATACACGTCGTATGTAGTCGCCATCTTAGTTGACGGGATCAACCTGCTCTCTCGATGGTTGATATAGTTGACCAACCGGGTTGACGTCAACCGGCATATCCGAACGCTGTGCATGTTGATGAACTGTAACGTCCAAACGGCCAGTTGATTAACCAGTTAATCGGGCATATCCGAACACACCCAATGTGCATCGAATAATAAAAAAAGACGGAGAAGGGTGTATACAAAAAAGTTTCTGAATGTAATTTTTAAAATGAGATATCAAAGCCCAAGTTCTGGTATTGTACAGACAGGAGAAAATATTCAGCTTCTTCGAAGAGACCATCTGCTCGTATTGCATTCGGTGGAATATATATTTATGGATGATGTGATCATCCGTTATTATTATTATTATTATCACTATGTGTATACTCAGCTTCATAAAAAACTTTTTTACGTGCTGTATATGTAGTTATGCAATAATAAAGCCGGCACACCTGGTTAACTTGAAAAATTTAATATTTTTAAAATTAAAATATTTACAATAAAAATGAAAACGACCCGGACTTGAGAATGTTCATGCTAAGCTGAACGAAACCGGGTCTTTTCATTTTTACTGTAAATATTTTAATTTTAAAACTATTAAATTTTTCAAGTTAACCAGGTGTGCTGGCTTTATCATTGCGTAAGTGTATACTCGCTATCCATCTCTTAGTGAGGGCTGAGCATTCAGCGCTGGATTCCAATTTCAGAACTATGGGAAGGTGGAGACCAAATTATTTATGGTCATATTAAAAGTAGAACCATAAAAAAGCTTCGTACCAAATTTTTAAAAAACGCCAAAGCCATTTCAAGGTCCTGTTTGAGAGATGAGAAGGATTCAGACAAAAATAAATGTGCCCACGTTTTAGGATGGACTGTAAGCTATGTATTAAATTTTATGGAAATCCGTAAAGCTGTTTTAACGTGAGGCGCCTACAAAATGTCCAATAGTAAGACTCCGCATGCTCTATTATTCTTATTATTATTATTTACTGTTGTTTTTCAAATTACTACGAAATATTTCCAGTTGTAGCACCGTAGTGTGTAGTTATGTTTCGCAAGATCTACTTATAGAATTTTCACTTCCAATAAGGAAAGAAGAAACAACCATGTCATACCAGGTGTTCAAATCTACGTCTGCAATTCAGAAAAATACATATTACAGTGCTCGCGCTTAAAGTTGAAACTCCCAGAATGCAAAGCAGATTATAGATTGTCCTTTCCTGG
>JAFIDM010001028.1:56884457-56907856 GCA_023159025.1 Thereuonema tuberculata
AGCGTGAAACAGCTGTTCCAGGATGTCACTTGTAAATAATTTGGTCTCACCCATTGTAATTACTAGTGTAATTTATTTATTCAAAAAAATCAAATTACATGAAGTAAACTAAAAAGTAAAACTTAGAACTAAAATGAAATTAAAAATTTAAATTCTAAAAAATACATGCAGCACAATACTGCAATCCATTTATAGCTGTTGGAAATTTGAGCAGTTAAGTCGATCATGGGTTTCTGGTGCAGTGCAAGGAATCGGTGCGTCCTAGGGCCTTAAAACATGGTTGTAAGAAAATTCCCCCTTTCCTGTTTACACCCTTTATGATGCGAATATGGAAAATTCAGCAAATACATATCTTTCAGATTTCACAAAGAACACCTATGTGAAATTTTGTCTTTCCAACTCAAGCGGTTTCAAAGATATGCAAACCCATCAGCAAAGTTTGTCCTCCACCCCCCCACCCCCTTTAGAACCAGAATGTCAAGAATTTGTCGAATACAAATCTTTTCGATTTTGACAAAGAACACTCATGTCAAATTTCGTGTTTCCACCACAAGTGGTTTCAGAAAGTCACGTATACCCTTCAAGAAAGTTTACCCTCCCCCTCCCCCCAGTCCAGATCCGAGTTTTCGTTATTCATGCATTATTCTGGGATGCCTGTGAAACTCCGTACCAAATTTGAAAAAGATCCGTTAAGAAATGGCGACATTGTTTCAAGACAAACACACAACCAGACAAACATACAACAAACTTCCATGCTTATTATATAGATCAACTTGTAAACAATAACAAGAAAAATATGTTATTACTCATACTTACAACAATATTTACAAGGAAATCATCCAAAGTTTTCACTGCATTTACAGTTCCAACTTGAGCATTTTTGGTTAGATATTTCGCCTACAAATAAACAAACAAATGCACATGTAGATATAAAGTTAGATTAAATATTAGTGAATATAGCATTTCGATTTTATATTGGGTAAAGAAAAAGAGAGCGTACCACTGATCAAAATGGGGCACGAGGTGGATAATGACTGCAATATTTGACTTTTTCTTTTTTAAATCAAAGGAAAAATACAGTATATGGTGGATTTATCAAATTTGCCTAAGTACTGTTCTACATGAATGAGAATAATTATGGACCTTAAAAAGGGAATAAGATATAGCAACTTTATTATTCTAAATATAGATCTTTATTATTATAGTGTTATATAATCTTATGTGTAATTTTACTTTAAATAATTTAAGTTATTTAAATTTTGTTCTTAATATGGGGTAACAAAGTTTCCAATTAAAATTTGTAATCTAAACAGCATCAAATTCTCAAAACATTCAATAAATTGTCACAATGGCAAACTTAAAGACAGAATTTTAATCCAGCATCAAGGTCAAACCCCTTTTTGTTGATATAGATTCTAAAATTATATATCATTAATTTCAATTTGTAACTAGTAATTAAATTTTGTAACTAGTGTTAATTCACCTTCACAAAATTATCCTTACATTCCAATTAATTTATGGAGTAATAAATAAAGCAAAACAAGACAGGTTCTGCTAGGTCTCTTATCAATTAATTTCACTTTAGCCTCGTCAATAAAAGGTCTGATGATCGGCGGTGGAGGTACTGCCTGAAACATGTAACTTTTTAATTTTTTAAATTTAAAATTTTGTAATTTTTAAGTGTGTTGTCGTCTTTATTTTATATTTAACTACTCCACTCACGTTAATACATTAGCATTATGTTGAAGATAGGAGAAGATTTTGATCAAGTTAAAAAGCATATGAAGTGTGAGATAAGCAGGTTGTTTTGAAAGCATCAGCACGTACCAAGAATTCAAGCACCTATCATTTTTAATCATATTTGATGTTAATATGGATTTACCGAGCAGCGTTAGGATTAAGATCACTTCCAAGAAGCTTCCATTGTGAATTTGGTTAATAAGCTTCATAATAGGTTAATTGGAGAATGTATTACTGAGCTGCATCATCTTAAATAAGAGTTCATTAAAAAGTGAAAGTAATAACTGATAGGATACAAGCAAGATTTACTCAGGAAGTGCTGATTTGTATTCTTAAAAAAATGTGCAGATATTGGGACTTAAAGTTTTAAAAGTTGTGCTGAAGTGCATTGCAAAACATTAGGAGCGATGAGCATGAAGAAGTGGCCGATGAAAATTGGGATTGATGCTTGCAAGAGTAGTGAAGGTAAAAAAAGTTGTTAATATTAGTGATACCATTCTAACCAGCTGTTCCAGAGGATGTTCTAGCGAGAGGTGTTCATTTTTCAATTGGGCAAAAATGAATAAATGAACTTACCTTCACATATGTTGAAAAAGCCATTAGATTTCACAGCAGCCAGGATGAGGCTACAGCTATCAGAAAGAACAGTGGAAGATGGTTGAACAGAAGAAGATAAAAAATTTGGAGACTTCCCTTAACTCATTACAAATTTTTCAAATGTTTAAATTAAGAAACAATCCTAATTTATTGTTAGTGAAAGCAGATAAGAAGGAGGTGGGATGCATCTGTAATTATCAATATGACAAATTATGACCAGATGTGTAAAAGGTTTTTTGAAAAAACTGTAGGTATTAACGTTATTAATGAAGGATATAATAAAGTGTCTGCGGTTTTAGAATGAAATATTATTTTTTTAGATAAAGTAATATCATTGAGCCTATTAAAAATCAATGCTTAGCTTTTGTTTATAAAATTCCTGTTCTTAGAGCATTGTCGAAAGTGCATAAGGATAAAGTGGATAACTTATTTTCTATTACGCCTATTGTTAATTATAAGAATACTGTAACTCAACCATAATTCTAGTTGCTGTAGTTTTGGCTCAAGGTCCTGCTGACTATACAGGGTAACAACAACAACAAGATGTGAACAGTGGCAAAATTTGTAAGATCCAGATTTTTCGTTTTGGCTTATCTGATTTTACTTATTTTTGATACACATGTAGATTATGATGTTTTGAAGTAGTTTGCAAACTTCCACTCAAAAATATGCAACAGGATCCAATATATCAGCTCCCAAAATTTAACAACATGGTAAAACGGCACTTGAATCATAATATTCATCTTTTATTCTCATGGTAATTAGAAGTTTAGCAAAAGACTGCGGGAACAAACTTGGGTTTATTGAGAAAACAATTAGAAATACTTTGTAAAGAATTTAAAATCCTTATATTATAGATAGGAGATTCATTAGATAGTTAGGTATGCCTTGTATACTAGGAATATCTGAAGATATTAAAGGGTTATGGAAAGCAGGATTAATGTACAGATGGTTGGAAAAGTCAGTAGTACGCTTTGTAATTATGTTAATACTGGTAAAAATCAGGAACAATAAGTTTGCCGGCTAAACTTTTGAATAATTGTGAATATCTGATTCCTTATAAAAAATGATATTATTCCATCCAATGGTTCATTATACAGTGCAACTTGGATAATTCGAACGTCTTTAATTCGAAATCGTGGTTAATTCGAAGATTTCTCTTAGTCCCCTGAATTTTTTATTAAATCAATGTTAAAAAATCGTGGGCAATTCGAAGTTAAACTTCCTTAATTCGAAGTTTTTTTATAAAAAAATTTCGAATCGTAACGACTTTTCGGCGTTTCATCTTAAGAAATTCCACACGTGACAACTGAAATCCCCTTCCCTCCACCGTTCGATAAGTGGCACCATTCGACACGTGACGCTTCAGACGCCATTCGAGCTTCCTGCTGTCAGTGTCACCATGTCTTTCAGTAAACCATGTGTCTACAAGAATTTAACGTTCGCTGAAAAGGTCGCCGTCATTCGCGAGGTGGAAAAGGGTGTGAAGAAGAAATGCCAAATCGCCAACGAGTATGGGATAGCGCCGAATTTTGTCGGTAGATTGAAGGACAAACCTACTTAAGTGAAGCTGTTTTCCGTTCACTAAACATGCTTGATCATTTTGCTAACCTTAAGCGACTGAATTCTACAAAACAATCAGACATTGCACAATTTTTTGAAAAACTACAATTTTCTATATTGAATGTAATATGTACTGTAGCTTACGTAATATAAATCTTATTTTGTTTACATACATATAGTGTTTAAGTCTTTCCTACCATGATCTTTCTGAATAAATATTTACTTATTGACAGAATAATCTTTTCAAGCATTCAGTGGACCTGAAATTAAAGTTAAAAGATGTAACTTGTTTAATTCAAAGTTCTGTAGTGGTCCCTTCAGCTTCGAATTGTCCAAGTTGCACTGTAGTTATATTTTATCGACAAGATTTTGAATTACTTTGAGTCCATTAAAACTGCAAGGGATATAGCCTCGTTCTTTTATCAGGTAAATAGGTTGATATATCTCTTTAAACCCACAAGGCTTACAGAGCATAAGGAAAGGCTCTATAATTTCAATGTCCAATAAGAAATAAGAAATCAGATGGCCACATTGTTGCTCACCCACCTGTAACTATAAAAAAAAAAGGCCTTCTCTCCATTTAAGGGTGCTTGAATTCTAGGACCTATTCAGATTAGATATCCGGGGGGGGGGGGGAACACCTTTTGTGAAAAAATCGAATCTGGCTTCTACAGCTAGTAGACAGTACCACTGGAGTTACTCCCGGTAAAAGTATAGGATTCCATTTATTTTTCTTACCTTAATTGTAAAATTTTTATCCTTGGTGCTTTTGCTCAGTGAGTTTCCAGCAATTATTAATCTCGTAATTTTAGATGCCCTTTCCTGTTGATATAAATCACCTAATTCTCCAGTTAATACATCAGCCATGAGACTTAGATTGAATAAAGAACTGGCAGAGTTCCCAAATCCAAGACCTGACACTAGGGCAACAAATCTAAAAAGAAAAAGAAATGCAATTAGATATAGTGTGAAGGAGCCAATATTAAATGGACAAGAGTTTCGACAAAGGAATCAAACAAAAGACAATATTAAAAGAGGACTGTTCAAAATTGCATTGCACGGCAAGACTTAGAAATGAGCAAAAATTGTGGCAATGAAGAGCCATGGGAGCAGAAATAGAGAGTAAAATTATAGGATGGTACTTGTTGACCAGTGATATTGTTCTGCTTGCTTCTCTTAACCCTGCATTAGTGTGGAGTGGTTGCACAGGCCGTTCACATACAATTGTTTTAATTTTATCTTTAAACAATAGATGACAGAAGCTGTTCTTCACAAGTAGCTTACTGAAATAGTTTCAACTATTTGTCAGTAGGTGATTCAGTTTCATAGCATCCATTGTTAAGGAAATAAGCAACAATTCAATCTCTGACACCGACCACACTAATATCATTGTTTGTATTCATTCTGCTAAATTTTGTTCATTAATTTAAATGTTTACTTAATATATTCTGTAAGTAAACACTTAACTATTAATTTGCATTGATATAAATTATATGTACTCATTACTTTACTGATTTATTAAAACATTTATTGTATTTTTTATAAAAAAAAAAAAAAGAAAATAACAAATTTTACGTGCCTAATAATTCAACAAAATGGTAACTACAAGCTTTGTTTTATGCCACAATTCCTTCTGAACCTAGCAGAACATAGGCCAAAGATTTGATATTTTGTCTATTATTGTGTATTTTTGGTTCTGTTTTGCTTTTATGGGGTCCTGCTTCTGGGAGTGATAGTAGAATTCTTATATGTTTGCACCTTCTCAGCCTGTCATCCGTGGAGTTTGTCTGGCCGATGAGCCCTAAAGAGGACGAAATGACCGTCCCAGACACTCCCCGGTGACAGCTCGAGGTGCAAAATCTTTTTTGGTTTCTTTGTGCCTTCCGTAGTTACCATTTTGTTAAAAGAAAATTATCTTTATTTTTAAGTGAAATCTATGAACAAATTACAGATATTACAAAATATGTGTTTTGCAGGTAAAACTACGTAGTTTCTAAATGAAATTAACAATTACTGAAGTTTAAGAAATGTTTAACAAAGTACTATGATCTTAGAGACCGATCACACTAACTATGTTCTAAAATCTCACCACACTTCCCCAGGATTAAATATCCTTCACTCCATAAGAACCTTTGCTTCTGTTCATGTCATTCATTCTCTTGCAGTTATTTCAATCATTTTTCATGAATATTTCTAGCATCTTTTCCTAAGGAAACGAAGCTTTTCAGACCATTCCGTTGTGTGTGTGTGTGTGTGTGTTCCCCCTCCCCTCAATAACTTTTAAACTGCTGGATGGTTCTTCTTGAAACTTAGTTTGCATGTTTAAGGCCTAAAGATGGTCTAACTTTTATATTTGAAATTTTTTCAAGCGGGCATTAGAAAAATTAGATCTTGCCATGATAAATTTTTTAATATATAGTTGATGAACTAACAATAAAGATAATAGATAGCTTATCTTTCTGTCACTTATTAATCACAAGAATATTTCCTACTCACAATATAAGTACAATATATTAGGTGACAATGAAAACAGCATCGTTAGATAAAACAAAAAACAAAAAGCATAAAAAGCTATTCCAGTAAAAAGATATATAAAAATGAATTGCTACTGTATTCTAGGCTTCATGTTTTGCCATTCCTACACACACTACATTTTAATTATAAACAAACCTTATATCGGTGCAAAAATCACTCTTTTATTACTTACTTCTCTTCTTCCATTAAAGGCCTACTAATCTGCTCTGAAAGAGATGCGTAACAGTAATCTTCAACGCTAAATTTACCTCCTTCTATTTCGTGACCTTTTACTGCAATAACAATTCCTACGGAAACAAAGAAACAAATAAAGAAATAAATAAAAGTAGCACCAAGCTTTAAATGATTTATATTTCTTTTTCTTTTTTTTTTTTTGTAAGAAAAAAAATTACTGTTCATTGACACATTGAGGGAGAGGTTGGTAGGCGTTCTAAACTCCCCCCTCCCTCATTGGATCGGACAATGGAAAAACTGTAGGATTTTGGACCTGTTTTTTTGGTAGGAAAGTTCTTGGTTCCTCTGGCATCCAGAAAAGGACATAATTTTTTTTTATTATTTTCAGATGGAATGACTATTACCATCGTATCCCCTGCTATTACAAAATCTTGGGTACACTTATGTTACTGTTACAATGAAAACCTTCAAGTAGCTGCACAGTAACATTCAAAAATAGTTGCTCAAAATGAAAGCACAATCTAAGCATAACTTTTAACTCTCAGGTGATGACAAATAATGATAGTACTGCTGCAACCAGTCATGGAATGGTGGTTTCTGACTAAGTTTCTTAATTTACAGATCTAATTTATACTAAAATCAATCAATCTGTTGGAATTATATCCATCTACTAGGGCCATCCTTATAATGGACAAAAGACGCTGCTACACCAGTGCCTTGCGATGTACACCAACAGTTATGTAAAATTATAAACATTAGAAAAAAAAAATACATAAAACTCTGATCACTCTAGCTAACTGTAAAAATAACTAAAAAAAATTAGCAATAAGAAAGATTTTGGGTATGGTTTCTCCATACTTAGATAAAGATAAATAGAGGCATGGCAAATTATTCTTTTCCCGGGGCCTTATAAATGCTAAGGTTGACCCTTCATGTACAATTAAACTTTTCATTTTCTAATGTGTAATTTTAAAATATCTTGATAATAGATATTCAGAACAATGTTTTCCTAAACATTATAAATGTGTATACAGATAATACAACTGGGCATTTAAAAAATTATGATTTACTGATGGATATTGAAAAACATCAAAACAAGTAAAATAACCAAAATGGAATAACTGGGCTACACATTTTGTACTCTAGTAAAAGTAAAAAAAAATAAAAATACATGTACACAACTTTTTAATTATTTAATGAAATCAATAATAATGAGATCTTGGTTTTTAATGACGCTATTAAATTCCTAAAGCAAATATGAAAGATGCGTTACTACATTATAATTTTCTGATCTTCCCCTTCTTAATAAATTAACATTTAGAAATTAATTAAAAGCTATTAAAGCTTATGTTTCAAAGATTCTACAAGTACCATATACACCTTGGAAGTAGCTTAAGTAATCATTTTCTTCAAGATTTTAGAATGATACAAATTTAAGTACTAGTTTTGCCAAAAAGAGTGAGATGTCGTTTTCAGAGAAAGTCTATCACTGTAACAAATATGGCTTTTAATATTTAATATAGTTTCAAAATAATTTTACACTCCCAAAGAATTCCAAAAATCATCATTACATCAACTTAATAACATTATCCAATCTTTTGAACTCATTTACGTCAAATTATTAGTAGTTATACAAAAAGTCGATTCTCATTCAGAAATGTCATTTCTTTGCCATTTTCTTTTCAATTATGATAGACACTAAAGTAATTATTACCATATCTTCTTTCCAATGTTAATATTGACTGAACTACAAAAGATGCAGGAGTTTCGCTGACTGTACTGAGATTGCCTGATTAAGCAGAATAGTACTCTTATCAGAGCTATTCAGCTTTAAGTCTAGTGGATATGACCTTTTAAACACTGTCCGATCATAGCTCTCATAAAATACAATAGCTTATCCATCACATAAGTAAATAACAATTTTAACTTAATAACAAGATAAACGTTTGTCTTGTCCTTCTAATAACTTTTGTCATTAAATCTTGTACATTGGCTTAGAAGAGAATCCAGAACTTTCTTTTGGAAAGTTCGTCTGCATACAATTCTGTGATATATTTCAAAACTGCAATATTTTCGGTAATCATTCAAACATTAAAAATGTAACTTATATGACAACTATTACAAAAGCGTATAAGAAGACAAATTAACATACGGTTTAGCCTAACAATTTGAAAAAGAGTCGCCCCTGTGTCTTGCATGCCAAGCTGAGGAAGAGACTCTACAACATATCCTTCTGTACTGTACCAACAAGTCAGATGTCAGAGATGAATTGAAGAGAAGACTCCAACCTGATTGTACTCTCAGACAAATACTTATTGAACCTACCTATTGGAGACTAGCCTGCCATGTTTATGAGAGACACTGTGCCATCGGTATTACCTGAAGCTGGATGCACGTATCAAGAATCAATCAATCAATCATTTCAAAAAGAGTTCAAGTTGCTGACCAATGTATGTCCAACTTTTCTATATACGAGGGTTGGGGATTAAGTCATGGCAACTATTTTTTTTCTCAAAGGTAAACCTTGTTACCACAATATGATCATATGTCTCTGAGAATATGGCAGTCGTAGTACGTTCACACGTCACCAGATGGCAGTATGATCTATAGTTATTGCACAGAGGGTTGTGGGAATTCAGTGGCGAGTCAACCGCAGTTCGGAATGGACATGACAAGGAGTGAACAGTGTATGTATATCAAAATAGCCATTCTCCGGGGAGAAATGCCACAGGGAGCTAGTGGAAGCTGTGGGGAATTATGTCCTACCGTACCGAACTGTTGCAAGTTAGGCAGCAGCATTTCAGCGAGAACGCAAAGCAAACAGTGACAGTCAACGGTCAGGATGACCTGTGAGTGTGTGGACCAATGTGTTGCTTGCAGTAATTGACCACTGCATGGAAGCCATCAGAAGATGAATGTTGTTAGAGTTACAGGCAGAAAACAGCTTTGAGAAATGAACCATCCATAAGATTTTATGGGAAGACCTTCAGCTGCGTGAAATTGCACCAAGGTGGTGCACATGCACTCACAAAAGCTCAAAAGCGGACATGGTATGCAACAAGCTTTGACCACCTGACGCTGCCAACAGGAAGGAGAGCACATGCTGGAGAGAATTGTTGTCGTCGATGAATTTTGGGCCAGGGCTTATGAACCAGAGTTCAAACATCATTCAGCGGAATGGCAACATTTAGGATCACCATGAAAGCAGAAGTTTCGACAGCACCCTTAACTCATTAAGTTGATGGTCATTGTGGCTTGCGATGTCAGACTGCGTGTCACATTGTTCCACATCGCACAATAGTGACAGCAGCCTACTGCAAAACTTTCCTGCAAAGACACGACATACCTTTAGAAAGAAACGTCCTGATCGTCTCAACAATGCCATCATTCTCCATGACAACGCAACAGCGTTTACAGCAATGTGAGTACAGGAGGTAATCGATCATTGGGAATGGGAGCTACTGAAGCATCCACCATATTTGCCGGACGTGTCTATGTGCGATTTCGACCTGATACCCAAGTTGAAGGAACCATTGCATGAGAGACGTTTTCGGATATGTAAGGACAACGCTGTGATACATGAGATGTCCTAATTCACACATTGTGAGATGGATGGTCTTCGGCACTTCATCTATCGTTGGCAGCATATTATGGGTGCTCTGGGGGACTACTCTGAGGTCTATAGGGTTTGTGTTTGCTTCTCTTTTGTTAATGTAATCCTAATGTATGCTTTCAGATAAATAAACAAGTGTAGCACAATGCTGTCATTTAAGGATGTTTCCTCACTTCCCTAGCCTATACCTAGAACACATAATCTACATTGTTTATACATTCCACAGGACCATACACTGCCCTCTTCCAGTTGATTATTTCAAAGTTTCGTGCCAATCCTGCATTCTCGCATAAAAAAAATAGTTGCCATGACTTAAGCCCCAACCCTCGTACCTTCTAAAGATATATCACTCTATTGCTTCATGATAAGTAACGTCAACAGGAATAAACAATATGAAATCTAATATGAAATTTAGAAATTTAGTTAAATTTCATATGAAAAAAAGAGAAATATGAATTCTAATATGCATTTTGTTTATTTTTCTACTGGACTGTATTTCATAGTATATAAGTTAAAAGTGTGGTGTGTTTATTTCAGTGATTTTTAGCTACAAATTCTTTACCTGTAATAATGGAATGAATATCAATTTCCCCAACAAGAACAATCCTCTGCAAATCATCTTCAAGGACCAGTCGATCTGAATCATCAACATAATTTTCTCTTGGTGGTTGTGGAATCAAATTATGCTATAAAGGAGAATAATATCATATTAGATGCATTTTCAAACAATCTCTGACTTGATGTTTAAATATAAAGGAAAAGGTTACAGGCTATAAATACTGTTTAGAAAAAAAAAATCAGTGTTCAGAAAGTTTCATAAAAAAGGAACAAGTCCCAGTTCTAGTTCCTTACTCAAAATACAGATTCCAGAAAGAAATGTTGTACTTTACCTTGTTCAGAATGACTTATTATTTCAAGCTTCTCTACAATAGTGAGTGCTTTTCTTTTTCACTCGCTTACTCCTGACATGAAACCAAACCACCAATGTAAATGCATGCTGCCAACTAATGATAGTAGGTTTATATATGGGTGTGTTTTCCTTAGATCATCTGGGGTTGGCCTGGGTCAACAGATGGCAACAGTTTGATTCAAAATTCTATCAGCCATAAACTACCGAAGCACAGTCGTACAAGCTCGAAATTTCACCATCAACAACAAAGTAGAAATCTTTCTACATTTCTGACAGATTTGAAAAAGATTAGGAATCTGATTATAGGGAGACAATCCTTAACGAATGCAAATCAACAGCTGTAAATTTAGGTATGTAAGCTGGATTTCCAGATCAACAACAAAGGCAGAGCAATGCTGAAGAATCGACAATACCACTAACTGAAGTATTCAAGTTTAATGTGATTCATGTTCTTTTAGCTAAGTGTTATTGGTAACATGACAACTCGATTTGATGAGCAAAAGAAATAAACATTGTATTCAGTGTGCTGTGGTTATTTCATGACTTAAATGAGTTAGAAATTCGAGAAAATGCAAGAAAACTAAAAAACAAATATGAAGATGACATTAGTGAGCAGTTTTCTGAAGAACTAATACATATGAAATTGATAAATGATGCAAACAAGCAGGAAAAAAAATCTTTCACCTGTACAGTTGCTCAATAAAATAAAACACCCGAATTTTGAACCACTATTTCCCAATTTATTGCTTTAAGGTTGTTTGAGACTAGAGCTCAAGCAGAACGATCTTGCCTATCAAGGATCAAAAATGTGTTACAATCAACTATGGATCAAAACAACTTTCGTCTTTGGGCTTATTATCAGTCGAGACTGAGCTAGCCAAACATTTTGATTTTTTAAAAGTAATAGATTTATTTGCAAGTCCTAAGGCTCGGAAAGCATTAACCTATGTAAATCCAAGTCTCAAGCTGTGATTTTTTGACTTTGTGAGCTGATATGACAGTTTATCGAGATTAACCTTATTACATTCGTGGACATTTTTTGTTCAACAACTATTATTTTGTATTTATCCAATATTGTAACACAATTATACAATTTTCGTATTATTATATTACAAAAAAATAAAGAACAATTTCTATCTAAATGCATTTTTTTTTTCCTGTCATCTAGCCTGAAATTATTGTTTTTTCTGGACCCAGGCTCGCTTTCGGCGGCCCTGACTGCATTATGCATTGTTTGTAATTGTCTAGCTTTTGTTTCTCTTGCCAAATTTTGCTTTGGGATAACAATAAGCACGTTTTACCTACTCGCCAATTAAGAACTATCTACTGATAGAAAAAAGTTTGCAAAAAAGTGAAGATATTTTGTGTAAATAATATCATAGGAGTTATTTTTAAGTAAAACATAGGGATCAGTTCACAGGCACCAACTCTAGGAGGTCCCAGTGTTTTCAATGGAGAGATGGGGGGGGGGCAGTTACAATATCAAGCATTTATAATGAAGATCTTTGTTGGATAATTATTTACATATAGATTTCTTCACATTTTTTAAAATCTACTCTCCTGACTTCATATTTAGTGATTATGAATCAGTCTACAGCAAATATATCTCAACTTCAATTTTCATCCAAGTAAACTTACACATTGGCATATACAAAATTTGATCAAAACATGGATACTTATCCCATTATATTATTATAGCTATACTGATTATTGTGGCAATCGTATTATTAGGTTAAACAAAATATTTGAATACATATGGTTGATTAGAAAGAAAATAATGATTTTTTTTTTATTAATGATTTGCAAACATATCCATTCCTTTAAAAACAGAATCCATTTTGACAAACTTACTTCTTCACTAATTTCCCTTAAGATATTTGGTTTTAGTTGCATATCTTTGTAGAGAGTTCCAATTATAATACAATGATCATCTCCCGATAGCTGAAATAACTTCTTGATTGGCACTTGATTACCTGCAATAAACAAAAACTTAAATTGTAGGAAAGGCAAAATGGTCAGATCAAACAAACAAAGAAGTTTCCAGAAAAACAATGAACACCCACAATTTACGCAACAAGCAAAGGATTTGTACCCTTTTTAGGACTCATCAGGACGAAACGGTCTGTCCCAGTCTCTTCACAATGACAGACGGGGGTGCGAATCCTTTGCTTGTTGTGTAATTTGTGCGTATTTTGGTTTTTCTCGATTAGTTCACTCCGCACATTAAAGAACGTTTACTAACAAAGAAGTTTATTCTTTTCGGAAAAGAAAGCAAACTCTGGAATCATTAAGTTCATAAAGTGGAGAGCAAATGTCCCAGAAAAAAATGAAATTTTAGTAAAAACCCTTTACTCATTCTGTTCCTAATTTTCTTTTTAATAAATATTTCCATCAAACATTAACAGGTGCATGAAAATACGTTCGAAAACGTATTGCAGCATCAATTTAATCTTTAATCAATTTAATCTTATTAAATTGATGAATAAACCCTAACAGTGATTTTCTCATACAAAATATATGCTATTTTTCTATGTTAATCCAAAAACAAATTATTTACATCAAAGTTATTATAAACAAAATACTGTAATTAGATGACAGTTATGTTTTTAAGAAGCTATCCTCTAAATAGGACACTGGAGCATAATGGGTTAAGATAACTGGGAACAAGATAACTGCTACTTCAATTTTAAATACCTTCTAGCAAATTGTTTATAGCTACCAACTCAGAATCCTAATATGGCATCCTATTATAAACATTTTAAATAAAGAGAATAATAAAATATATTTAAAAATGAATAAAAAAATTAAATTTTAAAGGATGCCACGACAGGCCTATGCAGGCCCAAGGGCTCGCGGGAGGTAAGGTCCCGGCGTTACTTGACTAACGGGACTAGGTTGAGGTCGGGAGGTCAGCCCGACGCCCGCCCGCCTTTAACTCCCAGGAAAGAAACCCGGTACCCATTCTACAGAGGGCTGGGTAGGCCCTAGGACCCGTTTGGAGGAGAATGGGGCGTGGAAAAATGGAATCGAACCCGCGACCTCCAACCCGCAGCCAAGCGCCTTACCCACTCGGCTACCGGGCCCACAATTTAAAAATGAATGAAAAACTGTATATGAATGGCTTCAATAGTTTTCGAGTTTTGGTGGAGTATTTGCATGCTCCACCCAGGGCCCCCACAAGGGGGCGGGGGGTCAGTTGGTCCATCAGCACCAGGGTCCGGCTGTCAAAGGGGCCCGGCTGAGATCTAAAGTATGCTTATGTCTGTTTTTTGGTTGTCGATTTGGAGATTTTGTCTTTTTTTAGTCTTAAGGTGACTGCGGAACTTGGAGTGTACTTGAGGTAGCTACCTCAAAAAAGTCTGCTGTAGAAGTATGAAATCGTGTGGTATTTTCGCGATAGTTCTGGCTAAGAATTTATGATTTTGTTCATAACAGAAGGGGGGGGGGTAAAGGCCCAGTATTGGATTTGGTACCAGGGCCCGGAATTTGATGTGGGGGGCCTGGCTCCACCATTAGCAAAAGAACAGTACTACTATGATATGAAACACATGTGGAAGGGCTAAATGATTGGCTGAATAATGGAATTTGGCCATCAGTGATTGAATTATACATTTTAAGGAGGATTCAGCTAAAAGGCAATGAGTTATATATTTCACAGTGTTAAAATATCGAGACATGATTCATTATTTTGGTGGCATACGATATAACGACATATGAAGATAGAGGGTTGGATACAAAATTGAGAAAAGTACTTTTTTATTTAATGAAAACCTTGCCATCTTTATTAAACCAATGTCTCTTTTCCATGTGTAATATTCTATCCTACATGTTTGGGTCGATCCTCATTTCCCAACAAAGTAGTATTCATTCAAAAGTATTAAAGCAATTCATTTATAAACTTAATTTTTCATTCATTCTATAAGTGGATTAGATGGCTTTGTGTGCATTGATGAAATAAAGTAATAAAAATAGGTAAAAATGCTTTTATTGGTAAAATGGAAGTGGAGATATATAAACTGACAGCTTCAAAACATTGCACATATTCCATCTTCAAAAAGGCGAGAGACTTTCCCGCAGTACTGGTACATATTTCACCCACATTTTTTAAAATATTTTAGTTTAATGATAATTTCATAAGAAGCATCCAGAAGTTATTTGAAATTATTCCAATGTTTTGGGAATTTAATACTTGAGATTCTTTTTTCTTTCAAAGGACAAAATTGTATTCTTTCTTTCTTTTTTTAAAAGTAGATCTGAAGACCCCCAATTACTCAGGATAGATGGACAAAACATTTCATAATAGCGAACTAAAATTCCAACTAAGCCACAAAATTTTCACAGTAAATAAAAGAAAAATGCATAATTACTTAAAGAACTTAATACATAGAAACATTTGTCAAGCATTAATTAAGCTTCACTTAATATAGTTATAAATACAGTGATACCTCGAGTTACGAATGACTCAGGTTACGAACCGAGTTCTGGAACGAATTAAGTTCGTAACCCGAGGTACCACTGTATACACTTCAATGAGCGCTACTCGTATAGAATTCTTTGGGGGAAAACGGTCAAAACAGTAAGGTTTTGTATTTTTTCCAGTAAAACACACAGCAATGATATCAGTGTATTTAAAAAGAACGTATAATATGCAATTGCAGGGTTTATATTTTGTTCTATTGTTGGGGATACAACCATGTCAACCCGTTCCGGATAATCGACTCGAAAAACAGCACTTAAGTCAACCTAAATATGCGAATAAATTAAACGAAGAAAAAATGATTAATACTTTTAAGAAAGAAGCCAAGTATTGACCAATTTAAAGTTCAAGTCAATTCACTGAATAGAGCTGTTTCAAAACATGAACACAACACTTTGGCTTTTTAAAAGAATTCAACCGAATACTTACCCCACTTTTCTCGTGCTCTCTCTTCTAAAATCTTATTCATTTGCAGCAGTCTCACGGAATATATATGTGCGTACTGCCTCGAAAACTGACGATCAGGTAAAAAGAATCTCTTGGATAAATTCTCGTATTTACAAGTGACCCTCGTAAACACCTGGTTATTGGAATCGACTGTTTCACTCAAAAACTTCCCAACATTCTCTGGCTCTGTTGCATTGAATAACATATTGACGAAATTTAAATGGGAAATGCTGAAGATCTGAGAAGTTAAAACAAGTTAAAAACGAACTATATAAGCGAAAGAAACAAAACATGCAATAATTTTATTTGCTTCGGTTTACTACTCCCGCCATTAAATGTCGATGTTGCAGAAAATATTGTCCTCTACCGAACTTTAATTTCGAAAACGCTTTATTGGAAAATTAAAAATATATATTTCTTTTATAAAACTAATAAATATTTGTACAATACTTTTGTATATATATATAAAATATTTTTCAGTATAACGAAAAATTTGTAGAAATAAACTTCTTACAACAGCAGCAAACAAACCAAAAGAAAGCAAGCAATCAGATGTCCAGGCTGTCTTAAGTTTCAGTTGAGAAACTACGTTTAACAGGAATTATTAATTCAATGACATAGTATGAAATAGTCGTATTTGAAAAATAAATAGTAGATTCCCTCGTGTCGCTTTTTTAAGCGCATTGAGTTATTTATTTTGAGCATTGATTTGCCTTTCAGTGATAGTGGGTCAGTCTGCAATGGCCTCTGATCTTTCAGAGCAAAGGTCGTCGTGTCTGTCCTGTCCAAAACCGATAACCTTATAAAAAGGTCGCCGTCGACAGACACCCAGAAATATTGACATCGTTTTTTGAAATCTGTAGTTTTCTATCCAAGCGAAAAATGACGGAGCCAAGGATTACAAGAAGGGTGACAGATACCCGACAACGTGTGTGCGTGGTTGTCCTAGGGGATCTAGGCAGAAGTCCACGAATGCAGAATCATGCAATTTCCTTATCCAAAAATGGATTTATTGTCGATATTATAGGATATAGTGGTAAGAAGAGATAACTATTATCTTGAGTCCTAGTTTAAAATCTTCGTTACCATCGGGAGCCATATTAAAAAAAAAAAAAAAATCTTTAGGAGAAATAATTCTTCCCCATTATAAACTATTTTTACGTTGTAAGAAGGTTTAACGTGCATCAAATATAACATGAAAAACGGAAAAAAATATAGAAATGAACAAATTCGTTTGCTTTCATGCCTTTGAGCCATCATCGACGGCAATCTGGGACAGCTGTTTCGTCCTTATTAGGAATCATCAGCCAGATTTACCCTCGATGATGAAGCTCAGAACGTGTGAAAGCCTGTGAATCCTTCCCCGCTCTCAGAAGTGGGACCCACAAAAAGCAAACGACGATAGGAAAATCGCATATTTTTACGTTCTTGCCTTTAAAACCCCCTCTTAAATTTTTATTTTTATTAATAAGAAATGTTTATTGCCATCTTAATTGAAGATTATAATTTATCTTTCTTGAACTATTCCATCAATTCATCATTTTGGACAATGCACCTATCTTAAAAAAATATTTGTTTTATTTGGTATACATTTTAGCTGTTATCGACACTTAACCGAATTAAATTTTTGATTTTAAATCTGCTATTTTGATATCGATCCTTCCATTGTTATTGTTTTTCGTCTAGGAAGTCGGTGGATATTTTTTTATATAAAAATTATAAAAACTAAATCATTTTTTTAATTAAATGTATCGAAAATATTATTGATTTTTATTTTAAATGTTTCCAAATTCTAGGATCACATCCTGCCGAAGAAATCTTAGAAAATAAAAACATTAATGTTTGTTACATGGAAGATGTGCCACAGTTTTCCGAATGTGAGTAGTTTTACTATAAATTGGCGCAAATTTTTAAAGGGTCAATAAATGAATGAAAATCAAATATTTCTGTTGACATTTATCTAGACTTTCTAAATCGTTATTTTAAGAAATATAACTATCTTTTTAACGTTAAACTAATATAATTCATTAATAATTTGCTGAAATTATTAATAAAAACTTTTGTCTTTCATCTTTCTTTTATTAAAAGTAAAAAGTTATGTATATATTTTTTATATTTTGTTTACATATAAAGTTATATAAAAATAAAAAATAGATTTGATTTTTGCACTGAACAAAGATTATGGTATCGCACCAGATGTCTGAATCCTAATCATATTTTTGTAATTGCTTTGTAATTGATGATGTAAGGAATAATGATTTTTTTTTTCAAAGTTAAATAAACAACATAAACATTTCAAATAGAGTAAGTTAAGAGCATTTCATATTATTTCCTTAATGCTACATTAAATTTATTTTCATTTAAAAAGTTACAGTTTCAGTGAATAAATATGTATTCCTATATTTCTTTGTTTCTTTGTTTCTTTCTTTTTTTTCTTCTTAGCTAAATTAAACTATATTTTTTTCTTTCCTAGATGTCCCCAAGTTATTAGCATATATATTTAAAGTAATTTGGCAATCAGTGGCTCTTCTAATTGCATTGTTTTTATTGCCAAAGCCAGACAGAATATTAGCTCAAGTAAGGAACTAGTATTATTTATATTATATAGAAATAACATAGCTGAAGGGATTGTTGCTACAAAAGTATTTATGCTATTGTCTTGAAACCCATATTGTAAAAGACTTTTTTTTTAGAGTCTACTTGAAATTAATGAAACTTAAGGATTTTTTAAAATCGGGTTTTTATTAGCTAAAGACACATTAAAATATATAAACTACATTATTCCCTACAAATATAAAAGTGGTGAAAATGTTGAAATAATTATGTGAGTAAATTGAAGTTTGAATGGACATTTAAAAGTGATTAAGATTTTTATCTGTTGGGATTATTATTATTATTATTTGATTAATAAAAAAGTTTTTTGCTCAGTATGCATTTAATGAATTAGACAAATAAAATCCTCTCTAAAATCTTTGATACTAAAAGAAGGTACGGTAAAAATACCATTAAAACTGTCTTTTAGTAAATGATGTACCCTCTTGGCTTTGCTGTATTTTGCTTAAACCACAATCTGTGATGAGTAAGGTTGACATTATCTTAGTTATATTTAAGAAAATTGCTGCATATCTGTTTAATTTCTGCATTTATCAGTCTTAAGTTCCGATTCATTCCTGTAACATAGCATTATACTGTTATGGAAGATTTGTTATTAAAGAAAAGGATATCAAGTTATAGCAAATATCCCATAAAAAATGTGGACAAACTTTAATGAAGAAACACAAGAAAAATTATTAAAAAAAAAATAACATTTAAAAAGAGGTAGTGACTAGTTTCAACTTCCTTACAGAGGTCTTCCTCAGATTGAATATTCATGTTGAAGCTCTTTGTTAAATTACTTTGTTAGTTGAAGCAGGAAAGCTAATGTATTGGGCCATATGCCACTGCACTATTGATGGATCATTATATGATCATCATAGCAATAAATTGTTACTTTTAGAAGTAATGATTCATGGAATTTTTTAATCCCATAGAAACTTTTGTAGATTACCTTTGGGTCAAAATAGGGAATTCTGTATACAGTGGAACCCCGCCATTCGTCCGCCTCGCTACTCGTACAACTCGTTATTCGTCCAATTTTTTCAAATAAAATTGAACTTGCCATTCGTATGCTTGCTCGCGATTCGGACAACGGGACCTTGTTACTGGTCGCGCCATGCGGTCACTTCAGTTCAGTCTCGTGCTAGCTTCCGTACGCTACGCATCATCCACGCAAGCTTCATGAAACTTTGTGCTATTTTACATTATTTTTTGTTATTTTTATTAAAAATAGTGCAGCCAAGGGTCCAAAAAAGATTACTGATTCAACCAAGCCTAAAAGGAAAGCAGTGAGAACGACAATTGAATTGGAAAAACCCGTTGCGAAGCTTGAAAGTAGAACTCGTGTCTCTGACCTGGCAACTCAGTATGGCATGGCGAAATCAACCTTATCGTCTATACTGAAAAAGAAAGACATAATAAGAGAGCAGGCCCAGATTTCCGCCTAGGCCTAGAAGACCCCGGGCCTAGGGGCCCAGCCAGCCGAGGGGCCCCGCCGTATTGGATTTTTTTTGGTTGTTGAATTGGAGATTTCATTTCTTTTTTTTTTTTTTTGGTTGTTGAAGGGAGATTCCATATTTTTTTTGGGTTGTAGATTTTCGGGATGGGGAAGGGGGCAAATATCAAGTGTCTAGGGACCCTGGGTGTTTCAGTCCGGGCCTGTAAGAGAGGCCTATATATTTGTTGTTTTCATAGTTTTTATATATTTTACGCTTAAAATATTATTACAAAGGTTTAAATAAGCAATCATCTCTGGATTCTGAACGGATTAATCCAATTTACATCATATCTTATGTGAAAAAATGATTCGCCATTCGTACAAATCGCCGTTCGAACTGCCTCCTGGAACGGATTGTGTACGAATAGCGGGGTTCCACTGTAATTAAAAATATTCTTAATTTTAATGTTAAAAATGAAATTAAGTAAGGAAAATTTTATATTCATTTCATTCTATTACAAAATATAGCTACATAAACCAATTTCAGAGAAAAAGTTTTTTTAAGGATTATACCTTTACCTTATTTAGTATGTATATTAATATTTCAAATGTTTTCTGAATAGGATTTTGTATTTAAGTAGCTAAAAAAATATCTTTCTGTTTTTTTTTAGAATCCTCCATCCATTCCAACATTAGCTGTACTCTGGTTTTATGCGTTAATAAGATCCTCTTATCTCATAGTTGATTGGCACAATTATGGTTATACAATTTTAGCATTGGCAATAGGAAGAGAACATATAATGGTAAAATTTGCCAAATGGTAAGATATTCCACTTTAAATCCTTAACATCAAACATTTTATTTTATTCAAAGAAAAAATATATTAAAAAATAAAATAAGTAAGCAGTTAATATTTAGAAAGGTTATAGAATAATGGATTTGAACGGAAAATAAGAAAGTGAAGATACAACACACAGATAACTCTTTATTTCCACAGTTTGGTTAATATTTTTTTTGCTTTTACAATCCCTTCCCTGGCCTCTTCTAAAAAACAAAAAATCAGCTAAAAACATAGCTGAGAATGTGAAATGCAAATACAGGTAGCCCTTGATTTACAATTCAATTCAGCCATGTGAGTTCGTAATTCACAATTATGCATAATTTCAGATAGAATTACAATGTAATGTATGAGATATACCTCACAACCAAAAAAAAAAAAGACATAAACAGACAATTTTTTTTTTCAACACAAATACACAAAAATAAGAATTTTATTACCACGAAATACAATTAACCGCTATGTACAAGCATACAAAAATATATAAGCAAAACATGTGTTTTGTTATTACCTGTTACAAAACATATACAGGGTGATTCCCGAAGATATGCAGAAACTCTGGGAGCTCATTCTACATGTAAAAGTAAAGAAACAAAGTTATATAAACATAGGTCCGGAAATACTTCGGTATCGAGTTATGGCTAGCTAAAGATTTCGCCCATAATGTAGTACAACAATACGCATATGGACTACACCTCAGTTGTTAGCTCTCACAATAAATCAAAACAATGCAATTGACATTATTGTTGAACAGCTGTTATTGTGTTGCCAACTTTTTTGTAGGTTCCACGTGGGATAAGCTTCCAACCACTGGGATATACAGTTCTGCAACATGTTTCATTCGATTTTTCAGGTCCACAACCATAAGAAACCACTGATTTCGCCCCTTAATTTACCTTCCCAGACTTCCAGCAAGTCTTCATTTCACCCAGGGTGCTACATTATGGGCGAAATCTTTCGCTAGCCGTAACTCGATACCGAAGCATTTCCGGACATATGTTTTCGTAACTTTTTTTCTTTACTTTTACATGCAGAATGAACTCCCGAAGTTTCTGCATATCTTCGTGAATCACCTGTATCTTCCTCAGTAATGACCATTTGGGACAGAAACTCATTTTTGGGTCAAATCATCAATCTATAAGAGACAAAAGTTTCTCCATCTTCTCCAGATATGGACTCTTTGTATATGAAGCATTTATAGACTGAAACACAAGCCTAGGAACCCGTAATTTGTTTCAGCATTGTTCATTATTGTTGTAATTGTCAAAGCTGCAAGGCCTAAAGGTCTACAAACATCTTCCCGATGCTCTCTAGCCTCTTCTTGATGAATCTCCTTCATTTTTTCATAAGTTATGGTTTTACACAACTTTTTACTACTTTTTCAGCAGACTCTAATGCACGCTTTGGACCCATAATTAATTAACTATTAATTGGAACTGATTAAATGACATGAGAAACACTTTCCGTATTCACTAGATCTAGAAAGCCAACCAATATACCTTGTATGACACTACTGTAAACAAAATATTGTTGAAATCAGATGAAGCAAATGATCACAGTGTTGTATCTACATAGACGTAATTTTGAAACTGCTTCATTTGAACCTTAGTAATTTGAGGTACATCATTACATCAGTCTTTTGTGACATTGTGCTCTCAGGCAGACGACCATGCCTGTTGGTCTCGCTTCAATAAATGCCCATTCTAGATTTTTTTTGGTTATGGGCCCTTAGTTGTTAGTTAGTTTGTTCTGACAGTGACAATTAGACTTATTCATCTTAATTACGATTTATAAACTAAATCAGACCTCCTAAAAAGAAAAAAAAAAGGATCTCCCTAGTGAGTCATTAATTTTTCTTTCTTCTTTTTTATTAACTCATTTGTTTTATTACATTTATTATAATGAGTTTGTATTTTATAGTATTTGATATTATTATTGATTTACTAGGCTGAACATGGATTGTAAACATAATGAATGTAAAAGATAAAATAATTAAAATGCCTTAATATTGATTTATACTTATAAAAAACAATTCGACATAATAATATAAAATATCCAATCAACTTATGGTTGATAAGTCCAAGTAATGCATTGCATTGAAGTACAGTACAGAAGTTGTTCTACAGCATTCATTTTATGGCTCTTCCCCATTTGGTGGAACTAACATCTGGTAAAATGATAATTTCCTGTAATTTATGGTCATTTAACTATTGTTACCTGCCCTAGGATTACGTGTAAGTTTGACCAAAAATTATTCTGTATTTAAGTCTTTCTGAGATTATTTCCAATTTCATTCTGTACATTAATTGCATTCAAACTCCTTATGGCAGCAGGTGAAAATTTATATTAAAATATTGCTTATTTTTATCAGAACGCTGACAATAAAGGGTCATTCCACGTCAAATGAGCAAAAAATTTTGAAATTTCTCAGGTGACCCTCTCCGATTTTAATGAAATTTGGCACAAAGGTAC
>JAFIDM010001028.1:56907866-56934803 GCA_023159025.1 Thereuonema tuberculata
CAATTGCTTTGGAAGGTTTGAGAAGTTGATGGCATAATTTAATGAGTAGATGAAGATATCTGGTCTTAGCTAAAGCAGCTGGGAATTTTTGAACAGATATTTAATGAAACTATTTTAAATACTACATCTGACAAAGGATATTTGAGAAATACGTTTTGCTAAGACAGACAGCAATGAACAAAGAATGAAGACCCAAAGAATGGTCATCAATTTATAGTAACACTGAGAAGGGAAAGCTAAAACTTGCTTTAAAAATTATGAGTTTCAAGTGTGGGACAAGAGCCCTTTCATGGCAAAATTCAAAGACGCTATTGAATGACATAGAATGTACAGGAACCATTTCAAGTGAGCTCAAATGCTGTGCTCATTAAGAATGAATCGTGGAGAATAATGTAAGAAAATATGCCGTTACCTCCCCACACTTTTCTCACCTTCCGAGAAAACAGCAAGAACTTCTGTTTGTAATCAGTGTACTTAAAAATAGTAATAGCTATTTGGTATAAAGTTTAATCCTAAATGCATGTGTTAAAAGTAGCGTAAAGATGCTCTTACAGGTCTATGTGGCCTTTGGGGTCGAGGGAGGTCAGGCTCCTGGCATTCCATGACCAACGGGACTAAGTTGAGGTCGGGTGGTCAGCCCAATGCCTATCTGCCTTTAACCGCCAGTAAAGAAACCCGGTGTTTCAGTTAAAAATGAATAAAAGCGTATCGTATAAAAGATAAAGGTGCTCCACTACACTCCATGTAGGCATTTGGGAGTAAGTTTAGTCTTCCAGCGATTCTCAATCAACGGGAATAGTTGAGGTCGAAAGGTCAGCCCGATTCCCTCCTGCCTTTAACTCCAAGGAAGAAGCACAAAACCCATTCAGCAGAGGCTGGATGAACCCTAGGGTCCGTCCAGAAGAGAAACAACCAACCATCTCCAGGAATTGAACCTGGGCTCCTCCAGTTTGCAGTCCATCACAACCTGACCGATAACTATCAGCATATAACTTTTAAACTATTTTAAGCCTTCAATTAATGGCAAAGTTTGCTTTTTTTGATACTGATATCACAAATTGAAATAGTCCCAGAATTTATCAAGGATTCCTGATTCTTTTATGCTAAAAACAACAGTTTTTTTTTTTTAATTCCTTTATTATAATTGCTAAAATAAATATTTTTTTATAATTACTATGAGCTGTATTAACGATTTCTTTATCTTTTCCATTTGTCATTTGTCTCGTTTTTGATTTCTTTTATATATTCCTTAAGTTCACTTTGATACTCAGGGTGAGATTTTATAGAGTTTAATAGAATTGTAAGTGTTATTATGATCTTTTTCTTTATAGTGCAACCGTTCTCTATGATCGTCCACCATTAAAGTTTCGTTCCATTAGTTTGGAAGAGAAGCATGGTCTCTTCAATAAACTTGCTCAAGAATATTCTTGTTTCCATGATGAGTAAGTAATTTTTACTTTTTTTCCCTATTATTTTAGAAATATCAATTTTTAATGACCCATTTGGGAGCTGTTGTGATAGCAACCAAAATCGTTAGCTATTGCATTTGTTCTGTCCATCTGTCCGTCCATGTCTGTCCTCCCCCAACAACTTCCAAATGGAACGTCGGATAGACAAACAGATTTCACCATCGTGTTCAGAGTCCCAAAACTGTAGGAATGGGTTATTTTCAGGGACCAACCCATGTTCGAGATATTTGGTATTGTTGTCGTTGTACCCCCCTAAAATCTCCTGAACAAAAGGTCGGATCAACAAATAACTTCACCATGGTGTTCAGAGACCCAAACAATGTAGGAGTAGGGTATTTTCATCCGATGAGATATTGTTTTCATTGGATTTCAGCTATTAGCGTAAATGTTAGAAATGCAACCTTCATATTTCAGTTGTCAGGCGTAATCTATAGCTATAAGCTAATCAAGCTGATGGCTGAGGTTTCGGACTCATATACTGAAGGTTGACGGTTCAAACCCATACGTCTTACTTTTTTTCTTTTTCTCAATGTCCGCAGTGGTTGGTTGTTTTTTCATCTTATTTTTCCTTATGTTATTGTACTTTTTTTTTATTAGTATTATTTTTAATTTTTTTTATTATGGGTCGCCCTTAAAATTATGCTTTAGCAAAAAATTATATTTATTTGTTATTTTAGGAGACGCCGTAGGTTTGTAACTGAAGCAACAATTTGGCAGGTGAAATTATTTGACACCTTCAGTCGTAGAGAATGATGCACACTTGCTTTGTTTGTTTGTATTTAATAAAATTCTTATTTAATCAGAAATTAGTTTAGCAAAAGAAAAATAATTTTATGGAAAATTATCCTAAAAAGCACATTTAGTATAATCACCATTAACGAATAATACAATCAGGAAATCAAAGAATCATTGTAAAATATTATGCAGAAAGATTTTCTTTATACTGCCTCTACTTCAGATTAAAATCCTTTCACTAAAATCCATTTCATGTAAAGAATGAAGTAATATAACATGGAGAAATCCATACTTCATGGTGGTCTAATGGATAAAGCAATCAGCTAGTAAGACAAAGTACATTGAATCGATTCCCCATATTATCAAAAAAAAGTTGTTTTTTTTTTTCGTTTTATTCAGTTTTGTTTTTTATTTATTTAATTTTTTTTCACTTTTTTTTTTCCATCCATTGTAATGATAACTTTGGTTTTCATTTTTGATTTGTTTTAGCTTTATTAATCAGTGAAAAGTAGCTTTTTTTCTTTTTGCTTTATTTATTTTTTATTTAATTTTTTTTCACTTATTTTTTTTTTTATTTGACTTAGCTTTGTTGATCGCTGTGAGAACTTCACATCCAATTGAAGCGTCCGTATTGCTTGTACTATCAGAGTTCAGATTAATGACTAATGGTTGTGTTTTACGATCTATCAAGCAATACAGATTCCAAAATCTGTCTTCCAATTTGATGGTGTGTGCTACAGAAATCCTCCACATTCCTCTGCCACTTACAAAATGCCCTCTTCAAATAAACACTTAACATCTTTCAGTTTGAATGTTTTGTTATGTAGAGCTACATGACCTTTCACCTGACTCCAAGCCAATTCTATTATATTCCTTTCTGCATGATATGGTGGTAACCTTAACATGTGATACCCCTTTGCTGTTGTCATTTCATCGACATGATTCTTTAAGTATTTGTTTTTCAAACTTAACTACTGGAAGTACTTCTGAGCTGATCACCTTGCCACTGTATTGCTTTCTTTGTCAGCCAAGCTTGAATTTCATGTTTATGCCAATTCGCTGTCGGTATTTTTTTTCACTGCGGATACTGTGGTAAGAAGCATTATCCATAACTATTATATGATTAGACAGGATTAGATTTAACAGAGAGGTAAACCAGTTATGAAATTCTTATCGTCCATTTCTTGATGACAATCCCTATTGCTCTTTGACTGAAACATGACAACTCCTCCTACAAGAAATTCGTCAGCACTGCTAGCATGTACATAATAATAAAGTCCACTCATAAAAGTTTCCTTCTTTGATGATATGGTTGTATGGTGCCAAACTTTTCCATGTATATGGTCGACATTTATCTACTTTTCATCTAAAAAAATGATAGCTTATTCTCCGCAAGAAATTGCCGAATTGCAAGCAAGTATTTGTATTGCAAAGTGATTATATCTTAACTGTCACATAATCGTGAATTTCTATGCCGAGACTGATATCTAAATTCACATAATTTTAATGTTCTGTACAATGTACTGCGGGAAATATTTGACAACTCCGGACTGTCAGTAAATTTCTTTCAATACATTTCTTACTGTTGGTATTTCATTTTGAAAAAACATTTTTCTTATTTTACCTCTAATTGCAGTGCACAGAAATGAATCACAAATTTTATCGGAATGTGATGTATTTGCTTTCCGAGACCCTCTTCTTGTTTGGTGTGTGTAAAATTCCCTCCTTTTGAAATTCTTTCTTAATGGCATAAAAACCTCATGAGCTGAAAACCTCATAGAACAGACAACACTAATCATCAAGTTCTTGAGTTGTAGATAATGTGCCACTGATTGATAAAGGGAAGTAACATAATAGACAAAAATAAAATGGTAGTCACATTAAATATGTGATTCTTATTCAGTAAATTTCCAGAAAGTTGTTTTTTTTCTTTTGATACATTTATTTTTAATATTCTTGAACAAAAGATTTATTTCAAGAAGAAAATAGTGCACCTATATAATAACTACAAGTGTTGATTATGTAATACGATGAAAACTCGATTAACCATCACTCTCTGTTATCCGTCATCGTTCTCAAAACCTACTTCTCCGTAAAATATGGAACATTGTCGTGAAAAAAGCTCAAGCCTTGAAGAAACAGAAGAAGTTGACTGATTACAGCTTAAGCATATAAACTTTATTATCTAGTACTGTTTTATGTTTTTATTATTATTATTATTATTTGTTTGGTGTTTGACGATATCTATTTGTTATCGATAGAGTTTTCTTTCAATTAATTTATTGTTTGCCTTTCGTCCCAAACCAGCACTGAAATTTCAACTGTACATGTTTATTGCAAAATTTCTGTTATCTGTCTATTCAGTTAACCGTCACAGTCCCAGTCTCAACGGTGACGGTTAATCAAGTTTTCACTGTATTTCCTATATTGTCATCATGTTTCTTTAAAATATTAAAGTTTTAAGTCATTGTATCAAAATAGATATTGATGATTCAGAATTGTTCTTTTATCCACTAGAATTAATTCTGACCATAGAACTGCCTTTACAAAAGTCAATGCAGACGGTGTTGTATCCTATCGCAGTGATCGTCCAGCACTACTTATTAGCAGTACAAGTTGGACAGGTAAATTTGATTTCTCATTTATTTAAACATTAGCTTTTCAGTATCAGATTCTAAGTGTTTAAATTTTACACAAAATATATGTATAGTCTACCCCAATAAAATCTTCATCTATTCTTCATTATAATTTTGTCAATTAGTTTCAAAAGTTTTGTTAAAGATGAACTGTAAGCAATTTCAAGTTAGTTAATAGTTAGTTAATAATCCTAACTAATATATGTGGGCTGTTATGGAAGTCATGGCAACTGTTTTTTATCTGCCAAACATGCCGTACCACTGCAATTCCAGAATGCATGTTTGAAAGCTTGTGGGATGTGCTTCTGATTAGCACTACTAATGTGGTCTGGGTCAGTGAAGGAACGTCATAGGAACAAGTCGAAAATACGTATTTGGAAATCATCGTTTAATAAGGCAATGCAGTGTAGCCAAGGAAGAAAAAGAAACATAGGAATGCTCAATACACATTGCTAACACCTCTCAAAGTAATCTCCAAGATTGTCCATCGTACGTTGCCAGCGTTTAAGAACTGCTGTCCAACGCCATCATCTTCACGATAATGCCACATGTAACACAGTAGCTCTTTCACAGGCTTTGTTACATTGATAGAGTAGGAAGTCTTGGAACACGCTTTGTATTCGACAGACGAGAATCCATGCGACTTTGATTTGATTCCAAAACTCAAGCTGCGGTTGCTTGCGAACAAAGATGAAATTTTGAAATAAGCAGCCAATGGTATTCTCCACTTTCCCAAATGCTGGCAACATACAGTGGACAATCTTACTATGAGAGGTGGTAGCAATGTGTATTGAGCATTCCTGTGTTCCTTTTTTCCTTGGCTACACTGCTTTGCCTTATGTAACAATGATTTCCAAATATGTATTTTCTACTTGCTCCCATTCCTTCACTGACCCAGACCATGTTAGTGGTGCCACATGTTTGGCAGATAAAAAATAGTTGTCATGACTTCCATAACGGTCTGCGTATAAAAGTGAAAATCGATACGTTTGTATGTCGTTCAATCATCCCTCAATGGCGCAACTGATCGGAATGAAATTTTGCATCAGATAGTTTATGACACGGAGAAGGATTTACGTTACTTTTCATCCCAGTCCATCAAGTAATTGCCGTGGGATGAACGAAAAACATTTCAAAACTTTCCAGAATGAAAAACTTCCCAAAGCTCTTGATAGATGGCGCCACTGCTGTTTTAAATTGAGTGCGTTTAAGGACGTTCTTGCATGCACCGGACACAATTAACTCACAAGCTACCTGATAATTCTATTACCGTGATAAATATACAATACGGTAATTAATACGTTGGATATTGTTAACAATTTAAACTTTAGAAATTAATGTTATATTCTAAATTAATGATCACGTGCTGTTTTACCAACTGTGATCAGAGTGTGGAGAAGGCCACAAAGGGCTGGGAATTCGTGTATTCTCCAATCTCGATATTAATTTGCTAAATAAATAAACGTTTTTACATTACATATGCAAGGCTTCCAGAGCAAAGCGACTGTGGCCGGCTAGTTATATATATTTTTGAAAGCTTTCCTTAAAATCTTGTCAGTTCAGAAAATTTTAGAAATTTTATAAAAGAAACTAACATTGAAATGATAAAAAAAAAAAAAATATATAAATCTTTGTGTAAATTTTTTAAGTTAGTGATTGATTTTTTATTAGAAATGAGAGCTAGTATATAAGTAGAATTTTCTGTTTCTTATGAGTTTTCCTCATTTCTAAACTCAGCGGCTATTAATGAAAATAGCATTCCGAAGGTTACTGAGTTTGTAATGCAGTTTGCCAATCTCGCACAAGAAAAGAGTTCTTAGCTAAACATTTACATCAATAATATTATTAAATTTGCTAAGACTTTATATTCTGAATTGAATATACAAATGACATTTATTAACATCATTTTACACTTAATATTGTTAATAATAAGATATTAGTTATGACATTAATAAATTTGCTTAGTGATTCAATATGAATGCGTTCTCTTCTGCTCAATTGTTTTCATTGTCTTTGCAAAGGTTTTGCTGTACATAGCCAATTGAAACAAATTGTGTTAAGTGTGTATTGCAACTTCACTGAAAATGCTTCTCAGTCAGGCTGTGTCATTGTCAAACTGACAATGATTTTACTGACAGTGATTTTACTGGAGTAATCTCATCTGTTGTTTTCAGGCTGCAGAACGAAGCTGAAAAATAGCGGGATGAATTTTCCTGATCTGGTATCTGTTTACAATGGTGAAGGTTTCGGAAATATTAAAATTTTGATCTATCATACAGTTGTCAGAACGTAGATTCTTTTATTCCAAGAAGTCTCTGTTGCTTTCTTAAATCCTTCAGATAATCAATAATGATGTACATCGTCCTTCCTGCATTCCCGCAGGTAGTGGCGAGTCTCTGCAGCAGGAACCACTGATTCCCCTTTCCCTCCTGCCCATTTATCTAAAAAAATAAAAAAAATGCCAGTCCTTGTTAGACTAACAAATAACGAGAAGAAGAAATCAATACGTTCTTCATATACATATTATGTAGTAGTCATATTATATTAATAAATCATTAAACAAAATAAAATTCAATCAATATTTTTTTTATCTAAATCACTAAAGAATGGAAGAAGTTAAAAATAAAGACATCAGTTACTGTAAAATATTAAAAACTAAATATATTTATAATATTCTTCACATGAAAATTTCTTCACTTATTAATTGTCAGTTAATAATAAACTGATCAAAATTAAACTAGTAAAAAAAAAACATTAAGTATTTTATGTTGATTGAACCTTGAAATTAATACATAATTAAATTCAAAGTAAATTTTGTATATATAAGAAATAAAAATGTTACAATGAATATTCCTCCCTGTAATGTTGATATGAATCACTCGTTGACACAAGCATGAAGTGATCCAGTTGTTACAGTTCCAATGCCGTCTTTATTAGTTGATGTTGACTGTAGAACTCTGTGTGTTTTGTTCTTATTGCAATAAATTTGCCAAATTTAGTGCCAGGCTAACCATTCGATCTCAACGTAGTCCCATTGGTTACAAAACACTTGGAGCCTTAACTCCCACGACCCCAAGGGCCTGAATAGACCTATAGTGGGATACTTTAACTTAAAATAATATCAAATTACAAAACCAACTGTTTTGGTTTTAATAAAAGGCTATTATGAACATAAAAAAAAAATTGATACCCTACTGTTTTGATGCTTTTTCTTGTTTTGTCCATGCACCAGTTTTTATGTCTAGAAAGAAACTTGAAATCTCTGAAGAATCTAGACAAGGAACAATATGAAGCTGTTGAAACACTTCCGTGGTCATCGTCCTTCAGACTAAATGTAAATTTGTATATCAATTTTCTCATCATTCAGATTATGCTTTGATGATGCAGTTATTTTTCTTTTTGTTAAAGAGTGCATAAAACAATTTAATAGCAATTAAAGTAAACAATATCGGTTCATTTCAAACACAAGAAAAGGAAATCTGGTAAATTGTAAATACAGGTCAACAATCATTTTGTTTCTGAAAACCTTTGAATTTTTTTTTTTTCATGGACATGGAGCATGAGTCATCAGCACAGTTTTTCCACCAAACCCAATAGTGAGCCAACTCATGGTTCACAAATAAAAGACATCAGTTGTCTGTCAATGCTTGTGTTATTCAATAAACTACGGTATACAAGTAAACTGTAATAGTATGGGAACTATTATTACAGTTTTTATATATCCCATTCAGAATTATTAAGCTTCCAAGATACCACCTCAGATCCTCACAAGGGTGTCACCGTATTATATTGTATATATGTGTGCCACCTTTTGCCATTCCAAAATACGTCTCACCACAATGGTTTCAGATAAGGATTTGTCAACTTATAAAGCAATATCTAATCAGTAAGTAAATCGACATCTACTGAGAGCTGTAAGATGGAATCTGTAACCATTGTTTTCTGTTAAGGTGTTGGACTGACTTATTAGTTTGGGTGATGCTTAACTTCACATCTTCTAAGCTTAGGTTTCTTCACATCATCAGTGTGATTATTATAAGCATCATTAACTGTTTAGAATGAGCATTTCTTCCATTTCAGTTAAGGTATCTTTCACTTCCGTGGATAATTTCTGTATATTTCTTATATATTTTCACTTTCTCATTTCCTGTGAATCTTCTGAGGTACTTGACATCCTAGGCATTTATAACTGAAATCTCTGCACTTCTCGTACTAAAAAAAAAATGTAAAGGAATTAATTAAGAAACATGAAGCATTGGAAGTTTTTCAACATATACTATCCAATTTCTATTATTTTTATTCTTTGTAAAACTTAAATTACATATTCAAAACTTTGCTACTGATATTGTATTCACCCTTTGTTTATTTATTTGTTTAGAAGATGAAGATTTTTCTATATTGCTGAATGCTCTTGAAGGTGAGTTATAAGTTTTCAGTTATTTAAGAAATTTAGAAATAGTTGAAGGAAATATAGGGTATCTGAAATCGACACTAGAATTTTGTAATTGTCCTCCAATTACGTAAGTTTTAGTTAGACTCAACCAGTGCCATTCTTTATATTGATGTGTTATCAATTTAAAACTCTCACTGAATATTAAAATTTTCTTAAAATCGCAGCTTTTGGTTCTTTGTATGTTTTTAGTATCACACTTCAAGAATGATACATCTGAAGTTGATAATTGCACAGACCTGTTTTTGTTGGCCATTGCAAAGCATCACTCGTAGTGGAAATTTGACAGAAATGTCCTGCTTTCTGTTTTGACCAATAGCATTCCTGTTCCAGTTGTATGCAGTTTTGAGATATCAGACTAAACCTGTGTCTGTTTTTCAGGGAATGTGTGAGGTACTCTTTTAAGATAGCTGTTTGGTTTCAACATTTTGTTCCAGTTAACTTTCAGATGCCCGTTTTTCTAAACAGATAGTTGTGGGTTTCAAAGTGATTTAAGGTATTGTATAAGCATTAAACCACTGCTTTTATCCATCAACCACTATTCCTCTATATCTTAATATTATGGAAACAATGATTATCACACTATTTCTCCTAAATAGTCCATCAGATTTTAATGTGTTTGACATAAGTGTTAGACAAACAAAAATGGTCATGGTCTTTTTTTTCTGCCAGAAATCATTGGGTTATCTGAAGAGAGATATGATATACCTTTCATTTTTTATTATAGCATTTCTAGATTCATCCAAAGACATGTTGCAATATCTTCTCATACATCTAAACATCCTTAGCATAGCAAAATCAAAGATGAAATGTATTAAACATATGATTAAGTTACAGTAAAACCTCATTAAGTCGTCACTCAAGGGACCAAACATTTTTGACGACTTCAGTGGAGTGGTAATTTTTTAAAAACAAAAAAACACTGAAATACAGTATTTTCATGAATTGCTGTAGGATTCCGTGAGAAAAACAAGATTTTCAGAAATCAATTCATGCAAATGAATTAGTGGAAAATAAAAAAATAAAAAAACTTTTTAGAGTTACCACATTTTAATCGTTTTAAAGAAAGGCAATGTCTGTCTTTGAAACGTTCCAGCCAACCATTGCTGCTGCCAAAATCTTCAATGTTCAACTCCTTAGCAATTTCCATGGCTTTTTCTTTGAGAATCACGGCAGAAATTGCACATTTTGCGATCTGGCATGTTTTAGCCATCGAACTAAAACCTTGATCTCGTCAAAGTTCGATTTCCTCATTCTCTTTCTTTTGTCTTTGCAGTCAGCTTCTTCAATTACTTGTTTCGATGATAGAATATCGTTTAATGTAGTCCTGGAACTATGGTGTTCTTTGGCAAAAGCTGTTTTCAAAACATTTGATTTTTCAAAAAGTGCAATTAATTTTTTTTTTTTCTTTAAAAGATAACGAGGTAAGTTTTCGTTTCCCTGGCATGTTAAAAACGTAATCGAACCACAAAATTGCAAGAGAAAAAATAGCCTTTATAGCGGGGCTTACTCGCTATGAAATGAAGTCACACTCAGGAGCGGTTAAGAAAAACTACACGCGACAGAGTCGCAGCGAGAAGTGTGCTTTGAATGATTAGCAGCGAGATTCCAAGAATCTAAATCCTCTGAAGGGGTAGGAAAGGAATGAAGTGACAGGCATGGTCGAAAATTCCCCGTAAAGGCTGGGCTTTCTTAAAGTGAAGGGACAGGGCTGAAAAGACAACACGATGGCATGCAAAATGGAGAAGAAAGATGCTTTTGACCATTTTGAGGGTGACGAGTTATCCGGAGTAGAATTAAATTTGGTGACAGGTAAATGACAGTTATTTTACATTATTTTGTATGAGACCTTGTCAAGAACAAAGGAAAACGACGACTTAAACGGAGTGGCAACTTATCTGGGTGACGACTTAACGAGGTTTTACTGTATAATAAATTGTGTAGTTATTGGTTAAATCAGATTAATGATATTTATTGTAGAAAAATAAATAAGCAGCTCTTAACTGCTCTAGTAAAGATGTAAATGTTAAAATAACTTTGGTTTTGTTTTAGCGTACGACGAATCAATGAAAACCACAAGCCGTCCATTACCAAAATTAGTTTGTGCAATTACTGGTAAGTTGAAGTTATTATTGTTTCTTGTACTAGAAATATAACTTTTACTACACTCCAATTAACTACAAAATATATAAGGAAGACATTTATAGTATTTACAATAAAATTTGTAGTACATAGATCGGTCAGGAAAAAAGTTTCAAAGCTTGTATATAAAAAGCAAACTTTTATTAGAAGCAAATGAGAGGGTGCCCTTAAAGTGACACAGATACACTGTAGAAAAATAGTGTTATCTGTGTCACTTGAAAGGCACCATCTCATGTAGAAAAATAAAGTCCTTGTCTTCTGAATGACGGTGTGATCCTCCTTCATGACAATGCCTGATCACATGTTGCACAGAACACCAAGAACTTCCTGCATGGTTTCCACTGAGGAATTTTTGATATCCTCCATACAGTTCGGATCTGGCTTCCAGTGATTTTTATCTGTTTCTTGCCTCGAAAGAGCACTTGTCAGGTCGACGTTTCACATGCAATGAAGTCCAACACGGAGCATAAAAGTGGACAACAGCAGGGCCCTGACTTGACGATTGAGGCATTTGTCACAACGTTTGATCAGTTTGTCCTTTGCCACATAAAAGTCAGGGCCCTGCTGTTGTCCACTTTTTTGCTCCATGTTAGACTTCATTGCATGTGAAACGTCGACCTGACAAGTGCTCTTTTGAGGCAGGAACAGATAAAAATCACTGGGAGCCTAATCCGGATTGTATGGAGGATATCCCAAAATTCCTCAGTGGAAAGCATGCAGGAAGTTCTTGGTGTTCTTTGCAACATGTGATCAGGCATTGTCACGAAGGAGGATCACACCGTCATTCGGAAGACAAGAACGTTTCTTCCCGATGTTGTTGCTCAATTTGTTGAAGGGACCAACACAAGACCGGTTATTCAAGTGAATCATCATTTGGAAATGATAGCTTTCACCTCCAACGACACACACAAGAAAGATCCCCCAGCACTGAGCAGTACAGCCCTCTGTTGGATATTTCAGCAACTGCCGGCATTGTGACAAAACTCTTAAATTTAATCTCTAGTGGTTGTAATTTTTTTTTTTTTTTTTCTGATCAACCCTCATAATTAGGTTTACATAAATTATTTTAATGATAGTTTAATTTTTGTTGTTTTCAATAATCATTTTAACATGCAATATAAACAATTTTTGTTTTAGTGTAGCAAATTATACCAATTTATAAAAAGTTAAATTATTTAAGATTTCCATTTTGTCAGTTCCAGTTTATATTTTGATCAAGATCTTCTCTCATCTTTCCCCCTTCAAAAAAAATCGAATCTTTGCCACCAACAATTAACAAAAAATTAGAAATACTATTAAAATAAAAGGGATTCTAATACGCTTAGACGTGGCCTAATTGTCAGGGAACACTTTCCTGGCTCATCTCAAGTTTTACTAAAAATGATATAGGAATTTTTTATTTAATTATACTGTCCTTTTTTAAGTTTTCTATAAATAGTTAAAACTTTTGCTGTTCATCTATTTTTTTCTTTTCTTTAGGAAAAGGGCCACTTCGTGAACACTACGCTAACTTAATAGCCATAAAAAAATTCACTTATGTTAAAATTTGCCTTCCATGGTTATCTGCTGAGGATTATCCAAAGCTGTTAGGTAGAGTATTTCATTATAATCAACTATTTATATTTTTTATTTTTTTTTGTGTAAATTTTTTTCTAATTAAAAGTTAGCTTGAAGATTGTAAAATATCGTTATCATAAAATCTCATATCATATGAAATCTAAGTAACATAACTTCTCTCTTTAATTTTCACAGCAAGTGCAGATTTAGGTGTCTGTCTTCACACTTCTTCAAGTGGACTTGACCTTCCCATGAAAGTAGTGGACATGTTTGGATGCGGACTTCCTGTGTTAGCATATAGATTTGAATGGTAAACAGAACCTTATTTAAGTATTATGCTTTTGTTAAGATGAAACTTTTAACATCTGAATAAAAAAAGGAAACAAGAATTTATTACAGTCATATCCTAGACTTTATAGCTGCTTAGGTCCCAGAGAATGTCTGTAAATCAAAGCAACGCATTAGGGGCAGTCAAATGAAAAGGGGCCAGACACCAAAAAGTGTCATTGGAAATTATTACTTCAAAAGTAATCACCAAAATGTTAATACATTTATCCCACAGGGAGACAAGACAGTCAATTCCATTCTTGTAGGTGGTTTGAGGCTGCTGACGATCCACAATCTTACCTAGTCTCTCACGTCCTTGTCTGTTTCAAATCGATGTCCACAAATGTGATCTTTGATAATGCCGTGTATGGAACCATGGCTTATCCCCAATAAAACACGAATTTTTTTTCCTCTGTGATCCGTCGGTCTTCACGGATAAGACCATCCACCTGTTCAATAACTTCAGGACGTGATGGGCCTGTCCTGGGTAGGGATTGTCTTTCAATGAAACACATCTTCTCGGAATCTCTTATGTCACATCAGCACATGTGAATATGAAAAACAATGTTCGCCATTCACAACATACATGCGACAATGAATTCTTGTCCACCAACACCCTCAGCAGTCAAAAAAGGAACCACAGCGCTCTGTTTTTTACAGAGCCATTTCAGATGGTGGACTTATCACTAACCTTACTTCTAGGGCAATAAACAAACAAATAGCGCTGAAAGTTATAGTTGTCACTCTACTGCTCTCATTCTCGACAGACGTCGCTATTGTCAGTAAGTATTACCAAATTCTGAATGCCTTGACTTCTATACATGTTTTCATTTGATTGACCCTAATATTTTTTTCACCTGTCGATGTATACTGCGATCATCAATGAGTATCTAACTGCATTGCATCTTCAAGAATAACACAATAAATGCCAATGTATGCAACAGCCGTACGAATTTTGCCTTAAATTCTGTGAGGTACATTACTACATTTTGTTCTAGTTTAATTACAAGAAAACACTAACATAAACATTGTAAATATTTTTAACATTAAATTAGACCTAGGTTACTCGCTGAGAATAATTACAATGAGATGCCAATGTATTTAAATGCCTTACTAGTTTAACTTAAAATTCTGTGTCCGATTATTACTTAGTAACTATTTTAATCATAAAAAAACATTAAAGTAAAAGTTCTAAACACTTAAATATCATAAAGAGAAACAGCCAAACACAAAGAAATGTGAAGCAAACCATCTTTGAAAATAATCTGATGATACATAATTAAGTAATAATGCTCTACTCAGGCAACAGTGGGACCTGAATGGGCTGTCTGCTCCAGTACCCCATTGAAGAAAGGGAATATTGTACTCTCCGAACGCTAATGTTATGTGTGGTGCAGCACTCAATTGTTCTGTTGTCTGCTGCAGTGTCGCATACCATCCACGATCGTCCCAAGTTTTTTGTCGGCTGCAGCAGTGTTGCACGCTGGATGTCTTTGCAGATGTTGTGTGGTCGTACTACCCCCTTGAAATTGTTGCATGTAAAAATCCAAATTCAGAATTGTCACACCTATCTCTCTGGCACCTACTATCTTTCCTTATTCAAAGTCTCTTAAATCTTCATATGCTGCCATCATCTCTGCAATTGATTGCACAAATATCCACCTTTAAATGTACTTCAATTGCGGAAGATACCATTTAATGCGGGGTATGTGGTGGCATGTACTGGAAATGGAAGCAACTGTCTCAGTTTTTAATACTTCACATACATACACAAACAAATAATATTATATGAAAGTAATTAAAATGCAATGCTTAAAAATTTGCTTGAAAAAAAAAAAAGCAATGATTCCAAATGCAATTTATTGAAATAATAATAAGTGAAACTGTTTTAATCAGTTATTTACAATTAAACTTACAAATTGTCATAATTTGAACACAGCAAGAGCATTTTGGGTAATAAATAATTCTCAACTGAAAGATGTTGAATATTTAGTAACAAGAAGTTAAATATGTAATATTAAAAAGAAAGAAAGAAAGAAAAATCTAGGTTTTATTTATATAGTTTACTTGTAATGTAGTTTATTACACTTTTATTAAAATACAGATTTTAAAAAAAAAGGAAGAAAAACTAGAATCATTCGTGATATTTAGAATTGAAAAGTTCTAAATAACTAATTAATATTAAATTGAAAAGTTAAAAATTAGGATTAGATCGTATTTGCATTTGTTTTCTAACTGGTTTTTGATTGGTTTAAATGTCTTTTTAAACTGTTGATCCTTCCTCAACCTTCATTGCGTTGATAAAGAATTAAGGAAAAAAATCCGAAACTAAAAAAATAAGTCCACTGTTTTTTATTGAACTTTTTAATGATATACTGTGATTTTTTAAATTTTCATATTTGATATTAAATTGGTCAAAAGTTTTAACATGCATAAGATTTGATCATAAGAAAAAAAAAACCATCAATGCCCATAAATAAAATTTCGCACCCTTTGCCATCTAACCCTTTCGCTCTTATCTGAGCTTAAAGTTTATTTATGTGCATTGATGGTTTTTCTTTTTTTATGAACTAATTCATACTGCCTGCAAAAAAAAAAAAAAAAAAAAAGCTTCGTTTCATTCCTACATTACTAGCAAAGCTTCATTATTTTGTTCATTACTTTTTCTCCCTTCAGCCTGGATGAATTAGTGAGGCACAGTGAAAATGGATTAGTTTTCAACTCTTCTGAAGAACTTCACTCTGAAATTCAGGTAAATTTCAATTTATCCTTTTTTATTATTACTTAAATAAAGATTTGAATGGTGTTGAAGGTAATATGCAAAAAAATAAAAAATAGTTAAATAGGAAAATAATAAGAATTTCAATGAAGGCTTTTCAGTTTAAAAAATTTGAAATTAAGTATAATTAAAGTAGATATACCATATATTAATGCTTCTGAACTTTGTTTTTGGCAAATCTTGGTTAGCAATTCTTTTATCCCAGATTTATAAGAATGGTTTTTGAAGTTGTCGTGAGAAGCCACCCAACCACCAACAATTGTGTTCTGTTTGCTTCCCTTGCCTTCCGGCTATTATCCTAGTTTACTCTGGAGGAGGCTTCATTGTAAAGTTATTTTGTCCTATCCCTCCTGGAAGGCTTTCCAGAGTCCATCATTAGTTTTAGGTAGTCTCTTTCCAAGGACTCTTTTCAATAAACCAAATCCCCAAAGGTCTATGTGGAATGCTTAAAAAGCGAGAAATCAAGCGAATAATTGAAATTGCCTCTCTTGTTCGATTATAGGGAAGAAGTTGGGAACGGCCGTTTCGTCTTTCATCGAACTCATCAGCCCAACCCCGTCTTCCCCAATAACAGAACCAGAGGCAAGATCATAAGTGAGGGTCACCATCACATCTGCTTTTGAGAGGTCACTGGCAGATGTGACGGTGACTCTTACTTCTGATCTTGCCTCTCTGGTTCTCTTATCGAAGAAGGCGGGGTTGGGCTGAAAAGTCCGATGAAGGACGAAATAGCTGTTCCCAATTTCTTCCCTATAATCGAACAAGAGAGGCAATTTCAATTATTCAGGTGCTGCCTTTGATTTCTCGCTTTTTAAGCTTTTTTCACAGCACGTAAAATGATTTGATTAATGTGGAATGCATCTTGTAATTTGACGACATGTAACTGTCGGGATAGTCCGAATTCCTTTGTCTTGAGCCATTCAATTCATGTAGGTTACTGTTTATTTTGCTGTATGAGGAGAGGCCTTGTCTTGGTAGATGTACACATTCTTCGAACCTTGACATATAGTCTAGGGATTTCAGTACAGTATAAAGGTTGCAAACTGTTGTCTCCATAATAGTTAGTATTAGCCTTGGCATTCCAAAAACTCTACAGTATTAACCGTTCCCAATAGCAATAATCAATCACTATCACGAACTCTTTGGAAAAAGTTTCCTTACACTGATGGAACCATTTTGTCCTGCCTTTGGCATCAACTGGAAATATAAAATTGCCCTCCGCTTTTAACATTTGTTTAAGTACATCCAACATCATCAAGATTACAATATTTTTCTACTTATCACCTGCTAAAAACTCTTCTTACAGTTTACCAGAGTTGGTTCTGTGCTCTGTAATGTGAAGAGGGTGTAAGCTTGTGTACCTTTGATTTATGATGTTTTTTGAATATCCTGATGACTTAAGAGTTGTACAGTTCTTCTTAACACTCCCATGACTTGGGCAATGCTTCTTTGAATACTTGGGTTCTCTCTATTTCATTCACTTTTTGTACAATGGCATAAGAAAGCATAGGACTCGGGTGCAGTTTCAGAGAGGATAACTTATTCCAGTCCAAACTACTTGGTTTCCTTTTGCTCTCAGTAATTATTGGACTGATAGCTGACTTTGTCACCTTGACATTTGGTCGTTTCCACATTGTAATGATGCTGGAATACGAAAATTTTGTATTATAAAGATCAACTATGTGCCCTTCCCACCAAATTGAAACTGTAGGTGACATTTTTGACAGCAAATAGCATTCTTCCATCTTACATGATCATGTGATATGCTATTTGCATGAGCACATGACCCTTAGCAAACTTGCACAATTATTCTTATAATCGTGGGATAACCCTCTGAATGCCTGGAATTCTGCCAGTTAAAGGGACTAATCCTACTGATGCCTATTCTTAAACACTTCCACAAAATCAGAGATTAATATTAGACAGCTTCTCAGTGTTTTTTGTCAGTTAGTTTAGTACCCTTGGAAATTACTTTTGTAATTACCAGTTTTGTAAAGGCAATGAAAGAAATGAACGAGGTTCTCACCACGCAGATCTCTGATTATGAAAAATCCTTTTTATTATTTGCAAAGCAGGCTACTGTAACTGGCAAACCTTTGTGCATCAGCATTCATAAATATCTTTAGAATACAATTTCCAATACTAAGCATAGTCTTTTCCAGAAAGAAAGTTCACAGATTTGTTTTCTGAAAAGCAGTGTTCGGATTCAGATATTTCCTGTTCTACTTACAAAATAGCTTTACTTGACCATTTCTTGAATTTGGTGCTTTTATTACTCCTATTTGTCTATGCCCAAATTGCATGCATACATGTTTGCTTGTTTCAAATACATCTTCAAAAATACATATCTTTCTAAATCTGGATCTTCAGTCAAATTATCACCTGTATTAAGTTATTTTAGCCGTTAAAAGACGCTTCATTGAATATGAGCAGTATTTAAAATCACAAACATCTGCTGGCTTGAAAGTCTATTTAAAAAATGCTTCATGTTTAAACAAGTTCCAAAAAAAAAAAAAAAGGTTTTAATTTCAATGGTTGCAAGAGCAGTCTGGGTCAACAGTTGAGAAATGTGGTCAATAGATGTTGCGAATGCTTGTCCAATCAGAAAACTGTAGGTCAGATGACAAGGATCTAAGCCTTGCAACTTATCCCTGTTACATTTACTTTGAGAAGCACCACATTCCTTTCCTGCAGCATGCAGAACTCCCAACACCCAGAGCACTGCAGAAGCCAGTGGTGAAGAGGGCACGGGTCTCCTTAGGGATCCTGTATTTCAGAAAACTTTTCGAAAGCACCTCATTTTTTCCCAGGAATGTGGTGCTTCTCAAAGTAAATGTAACAGGGATAAGTTGCAAGGCTTAGATCCTTGTCATCTGACCTACAGTTTTCTGATTGGACAAGCATTCGCAACATCTATTGACCACATTTCTCAACTGTTGACCCAGACTGCTCTTGCAACCATTGATATGTGGGCAGAGTACAGAAAGACTCTTGAATGTTTTAATTTCAGTGAATTATAATTTATTTCCTTATATTTAAGAGCTTTTATTCCAAGATGATTCGAAATTATATATATATATATATTTTTATCATCACTAAAAACTAAAACATTGTTATCAATTTTTTGGGTAACATTGTTATCACTTTTAATCTTAGACATTTTTTTCCTTCAAAAAATTATAATATTGTCAAACTGAGTTTAAACTGTTCATTCATATTTTCATATATATAAGAATACTAAGCAAGTAATCGTTTCGGAGTGAAAACAATTGAAATTAAATAACGAAAGACACATTTGAATACGTTAGGCTTAACTCGCTAAAAAAACAGCATTCAGAGCACCCTAACACTGCGGAAATCCTGACAATGAATGGGTTAAAGGTGAGCAGACTACAATCCAACCTCAACTAAGTACCATTGGTCAGGACTCTGGGAACCTAAACCTCGCGAGCACCTAAGTGCCTCATGACCTGTAATGATACAGCTATAACCTTTAAGCTATATAACAAGGTAGTGGAGCATTACCGCACTAAGCATTAATAATAAAAAACATATAAAAATGACATGTTTCAATGAGTCCCAAGAAATTTCATTCATTTTTTATTTTTGACTAGCCGGGTAACATCGCTTTGCTCCGGAACCCTTGCATACATAGCATAAAAAAAAAAAAAATTATTTATTTAGCAAATTAATATCGAGATTGGAAAATATATGAGTTCCCAGCCCGTTCTGGTCTTCTCCGGATAACTCAGATGTATTGCGGGTTGGCACCACACACCTAAATATTGATAAGACAACTTTAAAGCGAAAATATAAATCCTCTTTATTCCCTAACCCATGGGAATTTCGAAAAATCCGACCTATTCCTTGTCTACATCATAAAGGGAACCTCTGTGCAACATTTCAGCTTTGTAAGTCCAAGGGTTTGGGCTGGGCGTTGATGAGTCAGGACTTTTCTTTTTATATAGGTACGTGATGGGAGCCATTTTTTGGGGCTCACTGAAACATGTCATTTTCATATGTTTTTAATATTAATGCTTAGTGTGGTAATGGTCCACTACCTTGTCATTATTACAACCTCACATTAAATATGTTTATTCCCTTTAAACTATATCTTTATAATATTTTTTCTTTTTGAGAACTAATTCTTTTATTTACTTATTGCTTTTTTTGTTTGAATTCTGTAGGATATACTTATGGGCTTTCCAGTAGCAACACCACAACTTAATAGTTTCCGCGAAAATCTCAAGGAATTCCAGAGAGAACGATGGGAAGAAAACTGGAAGAATATTGCATTACCTTTGTTTAGAGACTGAAAACATTGTAGAAGAGGGCTTCTGAATCCACGTAGACATATCATTTAATAAAATAGGTTTTTACGTTGATTCGTACTCAAGAAAAATGTGGATTTGTTTTTATTTTGTAAACTAGAGATTATATTTGTAAGTTTTACTGCATATAATATAGTTTTATAAACTCAAAGCTGATCCAGTACCACAGTTGTAAAACTTACGAGTCAAGATTTTAACTATTATTATTTTTTTTATTATTTACAATTTCATCTTTCTTTTCGTGCTATACTTACTTGGTGATTTTTCTAGTCTAAGAATATCTAAAATTTAATTTATTTTTGCTAAAACTTGATTTTTTTCTTTAGATATTCATATAAAATATCCTTCCCTAACCAATGTATTTGTAAAGGAAATTTTTAGTTTCCCCTTCATCCTCTTCATTTAATCTCTTAACCTCAATATTACCTTCTGAATACGGTAAACTGTTGTATATATTTGATTCTAACAAGAAACAGAAGTAAAAATGCCATTACGTGTATTTATCATTCCTTTCAGTTTCTTCAGTATTGTTTAATTATGATATAAATTAAGCAGTCAAGAAGTTTAAGAATCACATGACATTTTTCTGTGATTAAGGATTTGTTTTTTTGCTTTCTAAGCTTTTAATCATTCCTAATAATACGATTTCTCTGGATTAATAGGACAGTTGATAAACTGCAAAGTATTTGCAAAAATAAACAATAAGTCAACTAAGTTTAAAATCAACTTGCGGTAATTCCTGTAAAAAAAAAAAAATTACGATATTACAGATTAAAATTTATTGTTCTTTAGAAAAGAATGCTATTTCAGAAAACCCTTTTCTAAATTTCATTTTTATGTAAATGAGTCAAGACATTTATATGGACTTTCTTAAGAAAAGATTAATCCTTTAGTCTCTCCTACAAAGAAATAATAAAAAGAAAATAGTAAATTAATAAATGAAAATATTAAATAACATTCAAGTAAATCGTAATCATCTAACACGTATTAGGTTAAGAAATCAATCTTATTTCTTGAAATTCGGAGCAAAACGTTTACTGGAAGAGTAGAAACACCATTCAATTGAAGGGTTTCCAGAATTACAGGTTGAATTTCCAATGGAATAATACTTGGAATTTCAGATCCAAATTCATTTCCAATCGAATTATAGGAATACGTGGTTAACGCACAAATTATTCTGTTGAAAATCGGACGGAAGGAATAGTTATACTCTGTCCTATTAATACTGCAATATGAAGTGATATCCTAAGATACAAAGGTAATTTAATTTTGATCGCGTTGGGTCGTTTCTTTCTCTTTTTTTTTTTTTTTATCATTCTTAAAAATGTAACCCTCTTTATATCTTACTACTTGATTTGTTACAAATGTCATGGACAAAAACAAAAATGTAGCCAGTTTAAAAATATCTTGCAATAATGTTTAAAAATATACAATTATTTTTGAAAAAGACATAAGCGAAGACAACTATAATCTCAGTATTTGTATTAATATAAATAGAGCAATATTTAATGAATATTTACACTTTAGAACACTTATTAAATAGAATCAGAGAATGGATTGAAGGCAAAGTGTTTGTATACTGTTATATATTTATATATGTTTAGAATTTATCATTTAACCACCTACAAAAATATTATATAGTTTTAAGATTATTTTTTTTTTAATTAAAAGTATATTAATTTTGGATAATTTATGTGGTAATAGTATTTTAAGTGAAAATAATTGATGTGAGTTTATTGTAAATTGTGTTTGTAATGAATTAACTCCTTTGTTATATTGATAAGTCTTTATGAAGGAGTCAATAATGAAAGAAACATTTTCTCTCATAGCAAGGACATCAGTGACAAAGACATTATTGCAGCAAACTTATCGTTATAAAATAGCTACAGAGGAAACATTACAGCAGATTCCTGCTTAAAAAATTTCTCAAATTATCGCATTTCTATATTAATATTTTGTTTTCATTATTATTCCTGCGGTAAAAGACAGCAGGAAGAATTTGTTACTAATTATTTGGTGCAAATGAAGTCCTACATATTTCTTTGATAAATAGCTATCTACTTTCTGTATTTGCAGCAAAAAATGTGAGATATCAGTGTTTAATTAGAAAAAAAAAAAGGTGTTTGTGAAAAGAACTGGAAACTGATAATTCTCTTCCTATTAAAGTTCCCCGGCATCGGTTCCCTTTTCTTGGTAATTCTGGATTTGATGATACTGCTGTTAAACTTTTCCCTCATCTTGTGCTTTGCTAACCATCACATCTTACCATTATTTTGCAATAAATTAAGTCAGAAATTGGATAGAAATTCTGTCCCGGATGAAAACAGAGTAAATTTATCAATGTATCTGAACTATAAACCCTAAATTTGATGATTTTTCACATTCTCTGAGAACTTTTATTCGTCGAGATCTCAATCGTTAAGAGGAGCTTAGGTTGGTTAGCTTTGGAGATAATGTTAACATAGCCTTCCTGTTAGCAGGACTGAATGCAATTTATATTCCTCTTTTCTAGTTCTACTTGAACGTAACTAAGACAATCTGTCCAGTGACACTTCAATGGTGCTTTAATTTCTGTCCACACCAATGTCTCGTCATGTATTGACTTGCTCTCATAAAGCTCGTACTTTTAAGTATCAATTGTGTTTCTTAATTACAGCTGTTTCGGTGTCTGCAACATGTGCTATTTATGTAAATATATCAACTATTTTATTAAGTTTTTTTTTGGGTCAAATAAATAGAAACAATTTTAATTTACTTAGTATTGTAGTATCAGCAATCTATAAACATTAAAAAGCAGAACATATTCAGAATTAAAACACACTGGTAGAAATTTACCATGAAAAATACTTTTACTATTAACACGTCCAAAGTAAGTTCATATTAAATGAAAATTAAGATGAACAAAGACATGGATAATAGCCATTTTAGTCACTGCAATTAATTTTAATATTATATATTTAGTCAGATAATCAATTTGGATTTGTGAACAGCTCTGTCCATTGTCAGTGGTGATGTATCAAAACACACAATGTATAATTTTTTCAAATCGTTGAATCCTAAACAAGTTTCTTAAAGATATTCCTAAGTAATTTTTCTTGAGACCCATTTTAACAATACTGAATAATTCTTTTAATCTTTTATTTATTTATTTTTTACAATGTTTTATAATAATATTGTTATTTAAATAAGTAAATGTAAAAACAAAAACAAACAAACATAATATTCCATTAAACTTATCAAACTTCTTTATTACAAGATAAATCTCCATACTTGCTATATTTCGGAATCCTAATCGGCCCTCCTTTCTCAAGCATTAAGGGAAAAGAAATCTCCTTTCTCAACTAAAAACAATCATGAATTTTTTGAATTTTAAATTGAGAAAGGAGGGCTGATTAGGAATCCGAAATATAGCAAGTATGGAGATTTATTTTGTAATAAAGAAGTTTAATAAGTGTAATTGTATTATTCGTGATGTTCTTGATTATAATATTCCATTTACAATATCCCACTATTTTGTGCTTTCTAAACTTATTACAATTTTTTTTTTTGCAGGACACTTTAATATTTTAAATAACATAAATTCAGTTAAGTTTGGTGCAAAACTTTAGAATATAGATAAAATAACTAATTGAGCATCTAATGCCATATTTCTGATATATATTAATGTAACATTGGATTCTTAATTTGTTTTTTATTTCAGTTTTAGTTTAGCTTATTTTAGATGAACTAAAAAGATGATATACTTTGGCCTTATAAAATAATCTAAAGGAACTGAAACAGAATGAGATAATGTTAATCTTACTAACTGGATTAATTTAGGCTCTTAGCTTTCAAAATTTTATGACGAAAATACCTTTTTACTTGGGGGTGGGTGGGATACAATCACCTCTGTAGTAATTTGCATGGGGGGGGGGGGGGAGACAGATTTTGCACCCCAATGAGATTAAAAAAAAAAATCTTAAGTTTATTTATATATATAAGTAAAGAAATCAGAGAGTATTTCTTTAAATCGTCTGTTTAATATGCTAAACTAGATTAAGGGTTTTTTTTTTTTGTTTTTTTTTTTTTTTTTTACCCTATACCAGTCTCTAGCCTTGTGACCTTATGACTTTATGCATTCAACAAAGCATACAGAGTCGTTGATGTTTATTAAAAATTTTTGTTAAATTATGAACGTCCAATCAAAGCAGGGCAATCGTCTAGATATTAAATATCCATGTCTCCATTTAGCAGAGTCTCCATGATGGCAGAGAGGGCAGCTAGAACAGTCAGACACTCCTTTGTGATGAAGATGTTGCTTAAATAGTCGTGTCCGGTAATAGTTCGAAAACATACCACAGCTGTACGTTGTGGGAAACCAGCTGGATGTTTTTTTCTCTATTCAAGAGTTTTTCTCAGCTTTTACCTTAGCTTGTTGGGTGAACGTTTCCTTCAAATCTATTTTAAAGTGGCTAGTGGTGTTTCCTTTTCGCTGAATAAAAAGTTAAGATTCATTTCTGGCTGAACTTTTAAGGAGACTTCAGGGAACAACTCGTCCACCCTGGGATCCATTGGAAAACAACTTCTTTCGCCTGGTTTTCATCTTCAGGTATTAACGAAAGACAGTTGATAATATTGAGGTGAAAATGATTTGTGTCCTCATTAAGGAGCAGAATCGCTGCCTGAGAATCAATAAGGAATACATACTTTTCATGGGGCTCTTGCAAACACACTCAAGAGCTAATAAAATAGCTCTGACCACTCTATTGAAGTTGGTAGCCATGCATCCAACTGGCTCAGAAATAGTAAAAAAGCAGGAATATATCCCTGCATCTGAATTTCTATTGGCTTCGTTAGCAAAGCCATCACAATGACAATGTGAGTCTATAATGGTGTCAGATATCGATCAATAATAATCTCGAGTATTGATACCAACATTGATAGGATATCCCCAAAGAGTTGAGGGAGCATTCATATCTGTAAAAATAAAGACTTGGAGTCCCATGACAAGCCGCTCAAGGCTGGATTTCATATTAGGATGGTTGAATTGGAAGAAAAGTCTTTTATGTAAACCATTTTTCCGTATAGCAGCCTCCAATCCATCAGTACAGTCCATTTCATTGCATATTTGAAATTTAACGCAGATGGATGATTTAGCTGTAACAATATTACCTGAAGCAACTTGACGTTCTTTACTTAGGAAATATGTCTGATAACCAGTAAGTCGATAAAAAATTAAATTTTAAGTAGAAGTGCCTGCTTCGACAATCCTATAAAATATCAATATCATGAGAAATAATCGTTTTCATGTCAGAAAACTTGTCATTACTTAATTCCCGAAAAGCAGTGATAAAAGGCCTTGAGAAAAGCTGTTAGTTGGTTGCATGTGATTTCTCTAAAAAGAAAAACGTATCTACAAAAGAAATTGGACTACTGGCTACAAGTGTAGATCGTTTAGCCGTGTAAAACATGCGAGGGGGGGGGGGGGCGAGGAAATCTATATCATCCCCCTTAATTCAATGTATGAAAAAAAACATTTTAAAATAAGAATGTTTTTATGTATTTATGATTTTCACTGAATTGTAAAAATAGTTATGACTATGTAATTATTTAGTTGAAGGAACTGAAAATAATAAAAAAATTAATTACTGATGTTTTCTAATTGTTCACCATACATACAATATTGATGTTATACTTATTATTTAGCACATGGGAGGAGTACTGTTCACAAGAGATTATTTGAGAAATTATTTATTAGTATTTATGGTATATTTCACACGTGGGCAAATGAGGCTCTTCGTTAGGTTAAGTGCGGCTCCCAATATCTCTTGATAAAAATACAGAATTCAAAAAAAAAAATACAAAATAATTTGTCCAAAATTTAATATTTGTTTTCTTTTTCATTTTTTATTTTCTTCTATATGTATTTTTTATATATATAGCAGTTACGATGTGTGTAGAAATGTAATTAAATTTGAATTTCTGTATTTAATACTATGGAACGTGACTATGGTGTGGCTCTTTATACATATGAAAATCCAGAATGTGGCTCTCGATGACCTCATGACTTCAAACAATATACAGAACAACAATTTAGTTCCGATTGTCGACGCGGTGTGGCGCTACTATGCGGAACAACAATTTAGTTCCAATTGTCGACACGGTGTGGCGCTACTGTGCAGAACAATAATTTAGTTCCAATTGTTGACGCTCTGTGGCGCTACTGTACACAACAATTTAGTTCCGCTTGACGACACGGTGTGGCGCTACTGTCCGGAACAAGTTGTCGACAAGTGGGGCGCTACTGTGCAGAACAACAATTTAGTTCCAATTGTTGACGCTCTGTGGCGCTACAGTACAGAACAATTTAGTTCCGATTGTCGACAAGGTGTGGCGCTACTGTGCAGAACAACAATTTGGTTCCAATTGTCGACACGGTGTGGCGCTACTGTCCGGAACAACAATTTAGTTCCAATTGTCGACATGGTGTGGCGCTACTGTACAGAACAACAATTTAGTTCCGATTGTCGAC
>JAFIDM010001028.1:56934813-56945434 GCA_023159025.1 Thereuonema tuberculata
GGTGTGGCGCTACTGTACAGAACAACAATTTAGTTCCGATTGTCGACGCTCTGTGGCGCTACTGGGCAGAACAACAATTTAGTTCCAATTGTTGACGCTCTGTGGCGCTACTGGGCAGCACATCAATTTAGTTCCAATTGTCGACGCTCTGTGGCGCTACTGTACAGAACAATTTAGTTCCGATTGTCGACGCTCTGTGGCGCTACTGTAACACGTGGGCAAATGCGGCTCTTCCTTGGAATACGGCTCCCAATATCTCTTGATAAAAATACAGAATTCAAAAAAATACAAAATAATTAGTCCAAAATTTAATATTTGTTTTCTTTTTCATTTTTTATTTTCTTCTATATGTATTTTTTATACTTTATATAGCAGTTACGATGTGTGTAGAAATGTAATTAAATTTGAATTTGTATATTTAATACTATAGAACGTGACTATGGTGTGGCTCTTTATACATATGAAAATCCAGAATGTGGCTCTCGATGACCTCCTATATGCCCATACTTGGTATATTTCTAGACAGTATTTTCAATTAAAGATATACAGCTGGTCATTAAATAACTTTTTTTTTCTCCCAAATATACTATCTATTGTAATGGAAATTTAAATTTCCAAAGGAGGCGCATTGACTACTCTCCAAGTGTTATCTTATTCTTATTATTTTCTTTAAAAAGGCAGGTTTGTATGATGAAAACGATCGTTTTTTATATGACTAAGCTATTGTTATATGAATTATATGTTTTACAGTGTTATTACAATGCTTCATGATTCAATGGACCAAACCAATGTTAATTTAGTGATTTGAGCATTAATACATCTTTTAGGACATAATAATAATAAACCAAAACAAACTTCATGAATAGAGCAAGATTTGAACCAGTGATCCTTCACTTACTAGTAATGCTACACAGTTCGTTTATCGCTTGGTTAACGTTCAGTCGATATAAGCCGTTTGGAATTTTTCAAAGTCAATTTTCTCTTAAATGGCTGCATACCTGGCCCAATTGCTACCTTCACATACATAAGTATGAACAAAATCCACAACCCGACTACCTAACCTTGTGAGAGGGAAAGCAACAGTAATTTATAAGACTGTTATTCAAATGAAAAATGATTATTTAAAGTTTAGTTCCACAGCTAATTCAGAAATATAAAGAAAAAAAAAATCACCAATCATTCTTGATTCTCCTGCTAGAACAAGTCCCACCATCGAAATTGATTACACTGTTACTTTAAAGGTAATTTAAAATCTTAAATATTTCAAACTTTATTGGAGGTGGTGCGCAGCTATTTAATAAAATTTCTCTCTTCAGCCCCAGGGTTGGAGGGTGGCTTGAAACAAGTTTCTGTCAAATATCCTGAAATAGATACTGAGGTGGTTTTTCCTTGCCTTCCTCAGGAAACCACTGTGGTATGGCTTCAAACCTCAAGAGAAAGTGAAGAGCAAACACAGGAAAGAAAGTAAACCTCCATGCCTGTGCTGGGATTGGAACCCAGGTTCAGACACATCAGCCTCATGACAGGCTGCTACTTTGACCACAAGGCTGTGACAAAATGGCCGTTTAATAAAGACAGCTATGAAACAAAATACATTTCTTCTTCATAGCTATATTTCGCAGGTTATTCACTTTACCTGCTTCATCAGGCTTACCAATACATAGAATGTTCCTTATAAAACATAACAAAACTCGAAATACTTTGTTATACAGAGAAATCTTTCCCTTCAATATCGTAGTTGTGAGCTAATGTTAAATAATAAATCAACACTTATATACAAGGTTAATAATTTAATTCTTTTCTTAAAAAACAAACAAAACAAAAATACAGAAATTTCCCATAATCTGTTGACAGGAGGCATTTAACTGTTAAGTTTCTTAACAAAACAAAAAAACAAAAACAAAATGCATAAGACAGTTAGTGAAATTATCCCTACACCCTCATAAAAAATTTACAATTTGTTTTTAATTCTTAATTGAAATAAATGAAATTTTATGAATGGCTGTGAAATGCCAGTTTAACCTTACAATGTCTGGGAAATGGGACAACAACAAGACTCTTGTTGTTTTTTTCTTAGAATCAGTAAATGAAATGTAATCAACATGATTTTGTAAACTTAATTTAAGGTTAATCTGACAGATTGAATGCAGCCATTAATGTCGTATTTTTAAATCGTGCAGCATTACTTATCTATTATAACTGTCTCCTATATATCGTTTTTAAAAACTGCTAATGTTTAAGATGTAAACAGTACATGATATTTCATGAAAAATAAATTTTTCCCCAATTAAATTAATACTAATGATTGCACTATACAATTATTCTTCTCGTGAGCATTTTAAAACAATTATGATAAATTTACTATATTTTTCATAAAAAAAAAAACAAAAAAAAAACATACTGGCAATATTCAAAGAGTTTAATTCCAATACACTTTTTGGAGCACGTCTGATGTGTTCCAAACAAAGACGTAGGCCAAGAATTTTGGCACAGCTGTCTAGAAGGTTCTATCAGGAAAAAAATAAAATTCTTAAACTTTAAAATTTGCCACCCAGTTTTTCTTGTATGAATCACTGGAGTTATTTACATTATTAGATCCTTAATCTTGTTTTACAATACATTCATCACAAGATTTTTAGTATTGCAAATATAAATTTTTATAAAAATAATACTTTTTTTTTCCAAAATATAGAATTGAATAATATTAGACTGTGTTATCTATTTTATTCTTTCATGTGAGCATTCTTGAGCACTACATCCAAAATGCACCACAAGTCAACATCACACAGCGGATGACGTCCACTTTAATTTATGTAATTCTGTGAACGAAGACCATTTTAGCCAGTCCTGAAAAAAAAAATAGTCTTCCTTGCATTTGAGCATAATTTACAAAAATACAAAAAAACAGATTTTTCTGCTTTTTTTGTTTGGGTTTTGTTCAGGTTACACAATATACAATTATATCAAAAAATATATAAAGTTCTTCGACGTCTCGCCAACCACTTAACTCTTGCATCAAAAATTCCAAACAGAAATGTCCTCTGAAAACTGGAATGTTAGCGAAGATGAAGTGAGCAGAATAAAATACTGCTGACATTAATCGACTTAGTGTAAAATCCAATGTACATCCTTTCCTGAAGGAAGTGTTCAAATAATGTTCTAGGCCTCTTTATCTTGTCAGAGTCACATCTTTCGGTGCATCCCCTCGTACGACACCTCGATTTTTTTGTTCGATCATGATGTATTGTTTGATCAGCCGAGAAATCTCATGTGCCTGAAATGAAAATAGGAGTTTTATTAAAATTTTTTTTATTGAGATGAATAGCAAATGAATAATTGGAATTAACAATGTAATGTCTTTACAGATGTTTAAGCTTTTATCTATGTAAATGTAATCTAGTTTGAAACTGTACACTATTTATAATATGGAAATTGCTGTTTCAGTCCAGTCACACTGATTTCTGCAGACTCTTGTTGGCAACAATGAAGAGTGATCATTGAAATTCGATGTTAAGCTGACCTACATAGTTGCAAGCAAGCATCTATGTCATTGTGAGCCACACAATAATAATCCACAGAAATATATTTCCTTCTTTTTAATGCGATATCATTTGTTTGTGTTGCTTGTATGCATCCCTAAGTTCTGCTTGTGAGAATATTGGATACTGTTTTGACTGAGACAGTCAAGTAACAAACAATGGAATATGCACTGTATATGAGAAATGTTACCAAAAAAGCTCTCTGCTTCACTGTGAAATATTAGCAAAGTTTGGGTCATTCTTGTGAATTATCAGTACGTCTATCTGAGGCATCATGAAATTCAATGATGTCATTATAACTTGCTATGACATGCTACCATTAATGCCAGTCTTCTACAGCATGCTCAATGACTGTTTAAGCTGATGATCTGGTGAATTAAATGACAATATCAATTCTTGATGCCGACACAGTCTAGTGTTCAGGGAGAACTACTTTTGTGTGACATTTTAGTATTGATTGTGTCTTTATTGGCATTAGTAGCGGCTTTATATTGAAGTTTTAGACCATCATAGTGCATTTTTGCTGCTGTTTAGTTATATACATACAACCTCACTTTTCTTTTTTTGTGAGGTTTTTTTATACAACACTGAATAAGAAAACTACCAGTAAGCAAAAATCAGCCCTAGGTTATAGAAAACGTTTCGATTTATGAATGGCTTTAACTCAAAAAAGTTTGTCTTTAGCACTGATCTGTTTTAACACATGTTCCAGTGTGTACTTTTTAATGTCATTAGAGCAACAAAGGCTGAACCAGTCATGCATAGGAAAAGAAATATCAAAGCAAAGTGAGTTGATCTTGTAACCATTTACAGATTGATCGTTATTAAATGTGTCGATTCAAAATTGAATATTTGGTTTTGTTTGTTTTTTTTAAATCTCGTAAACTCATTATCTTAGAAATTTTAATAATGGGATTTAGAAAAGATTGTTATAAGACTAAAACAAAAACTCTACCTGATCTGTCTGAATCCTGGTGATCTTCTGCACCATCAAATTACCCACTTTCATGTCTAAGAACAGAGTTCCATCTTCTGCTTTCACTTTCCTTGTGGAAATTACTTCAGAGAATGGGTAATGATATAAGGTCTCCTGAAATTAAAAAAACAACAACATTGAAATGAGTTGGGGGGTTTTTCTAGAGAAATTCAACCTAATTAATTCATATTTATCTAATTAAGCGAACATAATTTAAAACCTACTTCACTTAAAAATTATTTCTTAAAATTTCTTTAAAACAATTAAAATAAATTAAGTCGTATAAATAACATAAACAAAAAAGCATGTATATTATATATATATATATATATCAAATTTGATCTATTGAATACAAATAGAACACACTTTTTATTTTCTGATAGAAATGAATTAAATCAGATAATATATATTAATATGTATTAATAAATTAATATGGATTTAATTCATTTCTATCAGAAAATAAAAAAGTGTTCTATTACTTTTTTATAGTTTTTTAATATTTAAAAAAATAAAATAAAATAAATACTAAATAATAAACAGATGACAGTCATCAGATCAAACTCAAAACTTCCTAAAATAAAGGATTTAATCTTGAGTTGTCATAAGATAACTTAAATGATTATAAACCAACAAATCCTATCTAGAAGAAATAAAATGATTAAATAAATTTATGAAAACTAAAAATATTTTTAACAATTTGAAATTTAAATTTATTCTGAATTGTAAAATATAAAAATAAAAAGGATATAAAATAAAAGAAATGTAAAAAATATATAAAATCAAAAAAATTAAAAAAGAATATATACGATAAAAAAGAGCAAATTCTTTATATATTGCGTTTTTGTTTTGCTAAATTTTAATTTCGATTTTTCACACTAGTGCCGCTGATGAAGTGAAAACAAATTCGGCCGTGTTTTCACAGAAACAGTATTCTGAATTTTGTATTTGGATTTTTCAAATTTCAGATTGCTGTCCGGCTATATATATATATCTATATATATATATATACAGTTGGACCTCTATTTAACAAACCTCTATTTTGCGAACTTTTCTTTGGACCCAAGAACATTTTGCTAATTTATTCGTAAAATAACCTCCAAATAGCGAAGTGCATTTTCTATTTAACGAACTTTTTCGTGGTATCTATTTTTCTTTTCCTCCTTGAAATGTTTTTATTATTAATATTCCCTTAGAGGAAATGAATGAAATTTGGATACAACTGAGGGAAAAAGAAGAAATTGTTGATGATGTGCTGATTGATGATTATCTTTCACTTGATTTTGAAGTTGAGACCTTGGAATCATTAACTGAATCGGATATTTTGGACAGTGTGAAAAATAAAAACAATACAGCTATGAATTGCGATGAAGATGATCAAAATGGAAATGATCATGATGAAGAAATCAAAAAACCTTCGTATGATGAAATGCTAAAATCATTTGAAACAATCCGACGTGGATTACAATTTGAAGAAAATACTGAAGGGGTTTTTAGTGCATTGCAAAGATGTGAGACGTACTATGAGTGAAAACACTTTTTCAAAAAAAAAAAAAACCTCAGACAAAATTAACAGACTTTATTAGTAAAATTTAAGAACGCATGTGGTAATGTATGCTTTATGTCATTAAAATTATTCCTTTTTTTAATAATATTTATTGTTTATGTATTTTAAATTTGTTTTATGTAGTTTAAAGTAATTTTAAAAGGTGAATCTCTATTTAACGAATTTTCCAAATAACGAACTTTTTTTCGGGATTTAGCGACTTTGTTAAATAGAGGTCCGACTGTATATATATATATATATATATGTTTGGATTTTTTTTTTAAATCAGTTAATACACTGCTTTCAAACACGTATGTGTTCTTGGAACTTGACAATCCTCTCCCCACTTCTGTTTGGGGTCGGCATTCCCTTCCTTTATTCTTTTTCTCCATTTCTGTCTAGGGCTTCCCCTCGTCCATCCTTTTTCCCTCCGAATAATTAAGATTTTAACGCAATTTCACATTTATTAAACTTTTATGTTACAATATTTGTTATTCCAATGTATTAAATGACTTAAGTCTCCACTCCTAATTGTCCTTCCCCCATTTCTATAATGCAGACTAATGCCTCACATTCAGACACGATTGACAAATAAACAAGATAAAATGACTGCTGAAATCCAAAACCAATTTTTGTATTTTAATTCAAATATACTGGGAATAAATATCGTTTACTTACATGAGTTAAAATGTCCAAGAAATGAACACCATTTCTATTGAGTGCCAGAATAAAGTCCGAGCGTTCACGGCCATCTCCAAGTTTCTACAAACAAAACAAAAGATAAATTTAAAAAACCTATTTATATACAAGTTTGTATACAAACACTTGATAAAATACAGTGGTGATACACTCACAGTCTCTTTTAAGCAAATCTCTAAAAGTTAAAATTACTTAACTAAAATTTCTATTACTGAAAAACTAAATTGCATGATCTTTCGAATAACGCTCAAATCTTTGCCACACGAAATGAGCACATTTATTATAGTACTGGGAAAATGGCGATGACAAAACAGATTTCCTGTCATAACAATGGCTTCCTTTTTCAAAATATTTTTTTTTCATGGAATACCTTTAACATATATTGAAATTTTCACAGTATTTACATTGGGGTTCATGCGGTTATTTATTTTGAAAAAGAACTTCAATAATTACCTTTACAGCAAAGAAGCTGGAACCAAACAAGGGCCATTTTTGTAAAATTTCTAAATTGGAAGAAAAAAAAAAGCAATATTAGAATCAAAATAAATATTCAAGCTAATTTAAAAAGTTAAATAAATTTTTAAGCATTTCCTTAACTTTTTTTTTTTTGTAAGATTTAGCATAATTTACAAGGAATTAAGATATCTTGATAATGTCTTATGTACTACATGATTCTATAAGCAAACTAAAATACTTAAGTAAACAAAAGACTGAATGGATGGTTGCAGTAACAGAGATCACAAAAAGTTAAATGGACTTCCTGGTTTTCGAAACTTTTACAGCACTATCAAAAATAAATATTTGACCACAAAGAAGCTAGGCTAGCTGCCAGTTTAGAATTTAACATCATTATTTTAAGGGATTAAACATGAATTTCTTAACAATTCAAAACTTTACCTAATACTTGAGCTTTGGACTCTGTAGGGGTGAGCATTTCTACCTCCCTCCAGTTGCCCTGCACCATATTGACCCACTGGGGAGGTTTAATATCCCTCACGTTAATGGCAGGCTTAGGCAAAAGATACTTGGTCTCCTTAATACTGGGAACTGTATCGGCATTAGTTGCACGATGTAACAAGGCTGCTACCTTAGCTATATCGTACTGAAAAGAATCACATGATTAGCATTAATTCAATAAATAGACTTAGCTTAAAGTCTTATTAGCGATTTAAAGTATATTAACATTTACTGATGTTTCAAGTAAAAAAAATTAAATTTTATAAAGGATAAACGACAAATAAGCAAAAATTTACTTACTGCCAGTTCTGATGGTATCGTATCACCAGGTGTGACGAGTAGGAGTCCTTCCAAATAATCGGGAGCAATCTGATTGAATACGACTTCAATGTACAACTGACTGTCTAAGCGCAATGGATAATACCACACTGATCTACAAAAGATGAGGTAGAACACCTGCTGATTCTTATGCAATTCTGTTGTCACATCCAAGATGTACTCCTCACGAGCTAAAGGCATTGTAAATGTATCGCCTTCAACAATGCAGTACAGGGAAAATTCTTCCATTTCCTGGACACTTCGAATGTTTAGATGTGTACAGATTTCTTCAATGATATCTGCCACAACCTAAGATCAAAAAGACAAATTTGTTTCAATTTGGAGAATACTTAGATTATAATAAAAACTGTAACGAAACTGGGAAATGGCAAAAGAAGGTTTCATTTCAAAATATCGAACAATTAGAAAACCTGAAATTGTTCGATACACTTTATCATTTATTAGTAATGCACTTACGCTTGTTGACTTTGTATTTATTACTCGTTCCGTTCCTCCTGGCAATCTGTAAATTTGACGCTTTGAGTTGCGGCCCGCCTGAAATTGCCAAAAAATCATAGCATTAATTCTAAATTACTTTAAAATAATAATAATAATAATAAATTGGAGTATTTTTCTTTCTTTAACCAAAAAATCATTTGAGGAAAACAAAAAAAATACAGTCATTTTACAATATTACCCACTGAAATCAAAATAAAACATATAATTCAATAAGTTATGGGTAAAACAAGTAAATACAGAAATAAAATTAAGATTTTTTAAAAAAATATGCATTTATTTTATTTTAATTTTAACTTACAGTTATTGCAGTAATTTCTTCAATGCTGGGTACATTCTTCCGACCTCCATATTTGAATGTTTTTCGGAGATTCTGTAGACATACCATTGCAGTTCCTAAAATTGGTTAAAAAAAAGATATTAAAAATCTGTAAAATTTGTTGAATGACTATAACTACCTTAACCCCTCCCATTCGAAAATTCTAGGTAAGCCTACATATGGAATTATTAAATGAAGGATAGGAAGACTCTAAATTCTACAAAATTTCTTTTATATATAAACCAAATGAAATATATCATTATGAAGTTTCAAAAGAATTCTTACCATGATACGCTCTTCGTTTGTCGTATGCAGCTGTTTCCAGATATTTAAATAGATAAGGTTTAAGTAAGTCAGAGCAGTCAAAATAGGCTCCAATGATAGAAAATAATCTCCAACCCTTCTGGCAACTGTCGGGCTTCGGACTCTTGTTGTTAGTCGTCTGCTTCATGATCTGACAATAGACTTCATCGCGTAGCTGATGATGCCGATGGCAATTCTGTTAAAACATAATTTAAAACATTAATAATGAAATACTGCTGTTATCTTGTATTTTAAGTAATCTTTTTGACTTTTTTTTTATTATTTGAGGAACATTTTACAATGAATAGTTACCATCAAAATAGTATAAACACAATCCACATCTGTTTGATTTTTTGCCATGGGATAATCTCCCATATACCTCATGATAGCTATATAAAAAAAAAAGAAAATATTATTAAAATATTATAATTTATAAAAAGAAACGTTTATGTTACAGTAACACATTGCAAATAATCACTAACAAATGGCATTGAACCCACATTAATTGCTATCATTTCTTTTATTTTCTTTTTTTTGTAAAAACAATGAGCAATTTCAACAATCTAAATGAAGAGTGGGGAAGATCGGCCTCATGGAAGACCGCCATCTAATTCACTAGACCATGACGGCACAGCTACTAGCAATTTTATTTTAAATATTATTTGTAATTTCTACTGTTTCAAACTTTACTTATTTTATGTTTTATTAAATAATTAAAAACTATCTTAAATATTATTTAAATAATATCTATCTATATTAATTAACTTCAAATTGACTTAACATTAAGAAAATTTTAATAAATATAATTTAATGGATAAAATTATAATAGATTCCTTAGTCTTAACATTATATAATTTTTAATAATAGTGTAATGGCAATCCACAAATTCTTCCAGAACTTTTAAACAAAAGTTAACAGGTCAATTTTATTTGAGAAATAACAATAATATGGTGGGTCCAGTAGCTCAAGGTACAGACACTGGCCTATGGGCTGGAAAAGCCAGTTTCAATACATGGTGGAGGTTGGGGATATTTCCCAGTTTATTTCCCCTAGGGTTCACTCAGCCTTCTATAAGATTGGTATTAGGATTCATTCCTTTAAAGGCAGGCAAAGGTTTGGTCTTACCACCCTATTCTTAAATGATCCCGAATGGTCATAGAAATGTTAGAGCTTAAATCTTAGGTGAGACAACAGCATCTCCAAGAGGAAATATCGAACCACCCAATTATCCATACTCAGGTTTGCAGACTTAATTAATAGGAATTTGTGGATCACAAAGTCATGAAAGCACTGCTACAAGGCTTATTTATCTTCATATACATACCAATAAAGCATTCTAATGCCAGTTTATTCAACTCCGAACTTTCCAGTTTCAGTAAGGAAGCCTGGATAGGTGACTGTTAAAAATAAATAAATAAATAAATAAATAAATAAATAAATAAATAAATAAA
>JAFIDM010001028.1:56945444-57004960 GCA_023159025.1 Thereuonema tuberculata
AAATAAATAAATAAATAAATAAATAAATAAATAAATAAATAAATAAATAAATAAATAAATAAATAAATAACAATTTTATCATATCAATTTTCATTAATTAAAATATTTATTTTTCTTGATAGGTAAAAAATAAAATCAATTAAATAAATATCTGCCTAATTTTCATTGTGCAAAGTTTAATTAGATTTCAGAAATTAACGGAATTGAGCTTACAAAACTGTAAATTTATACTTTTTTGTAACAATATTACATATATACTTTTTATAATGAATTTAATTTGCATTTTTAACCAAATGTTGGGTTAGGAAAGTATTGGGGGGAAAAAAAAGGAATTCTCCCATCATGCACTAATAAAAACAAAAACCAATTTGTGCTTCTAATTTTGTCATTGATGTGGAAATCTGGAACAGCTGCTTCACCATTGTTATGGATCTTCAGCCAGATTTATCCTGAATGCACTGTAGAATGTGAACATTTAATAAGAATAAGAATAATAAGTTTGTTATTATTATTATGGACCAAAAATTTGTTATTATTATTATTATGGATCGTTTAAGTGGTGACGTTACAACCTACGTCACAGTTCAAAGAGGCTGTTGCTAGGCTCGGTTGCTAGGATTTAGCATTGAAACTAGTTATGACCAAGCAGGTGTTTGTATTGGTTTTTCTTTGAGGAAAGACCAAAAAAAAATAATAAAAAATTATCACAACGCATTTTTAAGACTTAGGGTTTTTTCCCCCCTTATTTTTGTGAATTTTATGAGAAATATTAAGACAAAAAAAAGCTGTATTTATGCATATTTTTGAAATTCAGACTGCCATAGATGACCTTGCACCTGATGTCGAGAGCTTTTGATTGGTTAACTCAAAAACTACTCTCCAATTGCAAGGGACCGATCTGACATACTGAAGCTCTATTCAGATATAGGATTGTAAAAGAATAAATAATTTTATAATTGTTGGCAAATATAAAGTTATTTATTCTTCTACTACTTCTGAAATGAGTTTCAGTATTTCAGATTGGCCTTTTGCTATTGGAGAATGGTTTTTGAGTTAACCAATCAGAAGCTCTCAACATCGGATCTATGGCAGTCCAAACCTCAAAAATATGCAGATACAGCTTTTTTTGTCTTAAAATTTCTCTTAAAATTCACAAAAATAAGAGGGGGTAACCCCTATGGTGGGCTTTCTTGAAGTCTTAAAAATGCATTGTGATATTTTTTTGGTCTTTTCTCAAAGAAAAACCAAGACAAACACCTGCTTGGTCATAACTAATTTCAATGCTAAAACCCTAGCAACAGGTGACGTAGGTTGTGACGACACACTTAAATGGTCCATTCTTATTAAATGTTCACCATTCTACAGTGCATTCTGGTCTATACAATCAATTCTGAAATTTAACTACATTTTAAACTTGCATAATAACAAGTTTAATAGCATTTTGGAGCAAAAAAAAAGAAGTTACAAAAAGCAATATAAAGTATAATATGATAAAGAGAGTTATCTAAAAAATGTAAATTAAAAAAAGATAAATTCTAATACCTTTGTATATTTAACCATTTCGACTTGTTCTTTCCAGGTCCAGTCGCTATCTGTAAATAGAAAATTAAATATCAATATAGTATATGTATATATTTTAATTTTATTCTTATATTCTATACTTTTCTAAATTGCAAATGATTGATTGAAATCTTTGCTTTGTGAAACTCGAAGGCATTGCTTTGAGTTTTACCTGTTCGATATATATATATATATATATATATATATATATATATATATATATATACACACACACACACACACACACACATTAATATTACAAAATATGTTGCACTATTATTAGGCATATTTTCATAAATATATTTTGTAACAGTCATTAAATATGTTTGTTTTTATTAAAGTACTATGATATAATAAAAATGGGGTTTTCTCCCCCCACACACACACACACACACACACATTTATTCTTTACTACTGTTAATAACTACAGTGTAGAAGAAATGGAAATGCAGTAGAGAAAAAAAGTAAGTGAAATGTTGTGGTAACTATCACACTGAAAATGACTTAAAAGGAAGATGGGATTTTTGGTTCAATAATTAATAAATATAATAATAAAACTATTTTGAAATATTAGAAATTCTCCACAATTAAGAAACAGTGCAAACACCGCTTCAAGTTATCGATTTAGGTTTGCTTTCTAATTTCAGAAGTTGCAGAAGAAGATCTAAGTAAAAATACGCAAATATAACTATCCTATGTGGCCCATCCATGACAGAGAAGGAATCTCAGAATAAATAGTATTTTTGAAATATTTTTTTTTTTACAAGTGTTTTTTAAAACACTTACTTCTAAACTTGCTTTAATAAAAGTAAAAGCCATCTCATTTTATTTTCACTTTCGAATATGGTAGAGAGATTCAAAAGACAGAAGTACTTCAATAAATCTGAAATTCTCAAGATAAAAGTATTTGGTTTTTTACTTCATTTGTATCAATAATATCGTTTATCTATTTCAATTTCTTTATTGTAATCTGCATATTTCAAAATTATTTAATTTAAAGTAAAACTACGTTTTATTTAAGTAATAGCAACGTTTAATATTAAGTAAATATTACTACTAGAACAACATTTAAAAATAACGACAGCATTATTAAATGATACACCACATAATGTCTAACGGATGGATGTTGGCGATCCCGTATTTTCGTGATTTCACGTAATTTACGCGAGAATAGTCTCTATCCATTTCTTCTCACAAAATATTGAAATATTTAAATGAATTATAATACGGGGAAATGCATGAGACTTTTACTACATTTTAATATAGTTTTAATAAATTGAAAACAGTCAATAAACAAGCAATAAATTCATTATGTAGCATTTTCCTAGTGACAGACATTAACAATACTAAATTCCTTGAGACCTGCTGAAGAGGCTAATGGCGAGATCTCGTGTTTTTCGTAATTCTCGCGCAAACGTGATCGTCAACATCCATCTGTTAGACATTATATCTGGATTCTGGTCATTATTATGGGGTATCAGTAAATATTAAGGTATTTTAATAACATTTAGTTGTAAATTACAATTGTACTTTGTTGATCCTACAATAACATGAATAGGATTCGTTGGTAAATGATTCTATCCAGAACGATTTTTTTTTTATTATGAAGACGTTATAGGAACGACATTAACAAATTCATTGCATGTTTAATACTGTTCTGTTCAATCGAAGTAATCACCTTGTCTGTCTATGTATCCTTCTACAAACGTTTGAACCAGTGAAGGGAACTTTCTGAAACTTTGCATACTTATCGACAGAAAAGAAACAACCGGTATTTTACACTTCAAAATTTCTCGTGTGGATCTCAATGGCGAAATTTGCGCGTGAAGACCCGAAGACCCCCCGTGAAGACCCCCCCCCCCGAAAAGCAACTGAAAGCTACATAATTAAAAAAGGAAATCACGAGATCGCACATTTCATTCAGGCCTTCAGCTATCGTCAACGGAAATCTGGGACAGCTATTTCGTCCTTATTGGGACTCATCAGTCAAGATTCACCCAAACGTGTTTCTTGTTTTCCTTTTTATCATATTTCAATTTGTGCACGTTAAATTCCCCAATACACAATTAATTCTTCTTAAAGGCAAACAACGAATTTCTATCAACATTTTACATTTGGGCGTGCTTTCATTTAACTAAAGAAATTAAATTTTAATTATTATTTGAGGATTTTAATCAGTTTTCAGCTAATGGAACATTTAAATGCAGGTTGTTTGGAACCGGTTATTTAAATTTTATAAATGGGCGACTTTTCCTGCATTTTCATTTTTTTTTTTAAAAAAAGCAAAATAAATTGGTCTTAAAAAGCTTTTTAAAAAATTTATTGTTTATGTATGTTTGCTTTGTAGGGATCGTTTAAATTATAAAATCCGCAATTAACAATTAACTTATCATTCAGAATTTAAAACGTCGAAGGCTAGATGTAAGTTAAGGAGGCTACACGTATTTAAAAATTATGTAATTAAATTTACTGACCTATTTCATCCTATGATGGCGAAGAGTAAAACTACATAATTATAGGAAATTACTCAATTGAATAACATTAATTTTGATTTAATCGCTATTCAATTTACAAGCAAAGGGGAGAAAAAATGTCCATGACTAAATTTAAAAAAAAAAAAAGGAAAATATCCCGTTTGTTTATTTGCCAAGCAAATCTCCAAAAATAAACTGAAATATCTGAATATCTATATTACAGTCGGGAAAAGCGAATAAACAAAAGATCATCAACACTAAAACTGCAACTTCGGTAATATGAGCACTCTAAAAAAAGTATACAGTGGCTTTTCGAAAAATCTGGAATCCTCTTCAGCAAATACTATCGGATGGGAGGGGAGGAGGGAATAAAGGGATTTACAGATATTAAGGTTGAAAAAAACAATGGCTATCGATTGATAAAATAAATGATGATGATTAAAAAAAAAAAAAGTAGTAGTATTTAATATATCGTTGTTAAGGACTTTTGAACTGAAGCGTAGATAGCGCGTGAAATTCTTTTTTTATTTATTCCTGCCCTCACATTAATGATAATAAAATTGCTGTATCGTAAATCAAGAAAGACAGGGGGAAGGGGAAAAAAAAAAAAGGCATTATAAAGGCGACCCGCTTCCTATTCCAAAATATAAAAAGTTCTAAGAACAAAAAAAAAATAGTAGTTTTATTATACAGTGAAATTTTTTTTTTATTAAGTCCGGTTAGAAAGTTGATTGCATTTTTTTTAATGAAATTTAAAAGTTTTTCGATCGGCGAGCGAGACACATTTTGAAATACAGAAAAAGCGTTTTATGTTTAAAATAATTTTTATAATTATTCCAATTACTAATTATGTAGTATGTTTACTAAATATGTTAATAGAAGACGAATCAAAATCTGTTTTTTATTTTTCTTGTCTAATTTGCAGTTCTGCTTGTTTGAACATTTTTTTTTGGGAAACATCGATATTTTAGCTAATATATTTCCGCAATATTATGCGATTTATAAACAATTTAAAAAATATCGTTTTTACAAGAAAAAAATGAAAATATATACAGAGGGAAATGAACACTCGAAAATCCTAAACTAATATCTGTTTCTTTAACTTGGCTACAAGTTTTGTGAATCGTCAGATACTAAGTTATCAAAGGTAGATCCAACAAACAATTGGAATGAAATATCGTAAAGTAACTGACTGAAAAATTACTTATATGACTATCCAAGTGAAAATGAACACTTGTTACGACACAATCGAAAGTATTCATTCAATTTCAACCATTCAACTTCATGATTCGGTATAGAGGCCATAAGGTTTCGTTTTTCTGCACGTAAAGCTGAAAATGTCGACCTGTTCTTTGTTATATATTAGGAACACCGTCTACATAATAAGGTCCTATTTGTATTTCTTAGGAGACGATATGTCTTACGGAACCATTTTGTACCTGGTTTCTTTACATAGGATTGGATCGGCAGGGTTGAGGAGATATTTCGTGTAGTGAATAGAAGATATATTTTTACGAATCGATTTCCCTTCTGGACAGGCTCCAAGGTCTACCCAACCCTTCAAAAGGACGACCACAACGCTAGCAACCCTATTACCTCCTTCAGATTAACGAAGCTTAAAAAACTAAAGAAATTCCTTACAAAAGATTCGCTCAGGTAGAGAAAGGTCGATCTTTTCTTTCTTTGTTTTGTTTCTTATTGATTTTTGCCACGAAGAATACTTAGATCAGATTAAAGAACTTGAAAACATCGCATTTTCTGTTCTATTTACTATAAGGAAAAACAAACAAACAAAAGACAACCACTACCGAAGGCTATTTAATAAAAAAACTTACCTTCTTGATATTAAAAGTAATATTTTTTTTATACCTTTATAGAATCCCTTGAATAGTACTGAATCACAGTACATTATCCATTTACATTCATAAGTTTTAATTTATCACTAGTCGGTTTACTATTGGAGTAATTTTAAGAAACAAGAATATTTTTCAATTCTCAAACAGATACCATAGTTAATCCTTTGATATGTAGGTTAACTATTAAGCAGATTGATCCTAAACATATAACCACAAAAGAGCACACTTGCATGGGAGATCCGGCATGTCGAGCAAGTTTGGGTCGTCCCTGTCGTACAAATACAAATCGTCCACTTTGGAATAATGGTCATCTTCCTCTTCCTCGTCGTCCTCCATCGCGATGGAAAAGCTGGAGACCGTCGAGAAGCTGCTGCCGTCCCAGTAGTCCTCCCAGGGCTCCTCGAATTCGATGGTCTCCAGCGAATCCAAGAGATAAGCGCAGCCGAGTGCCATGGTGCACATTGCGGCAGTGCCGCAGTCCAACTGACCGGCCCCTTGTGCTCCCGATGGCCCGCGATCTGCACCAATGAACCTTCGACAAACCGGAAACCCTACACGAGCCGACACTGGGTAATTGCAGTCAACCAACCTATAACCCCTCAAACACGCAAAAGCTAAATAAACTCACCGGAGAAAAAAATAATAATAACAACAATGAATAAAAAAAAAAAAAAAAGGTAGGATGAACGACTGAGGTGTGCGTATACCTTGAATTCAATTAAAAAATGAAGAAAAAACAAAACAAAAACTAGTACAACAGGAAAATGGCCCTCATTAAAAAAAAAAAAAAAAAGCAAACAGATATACCTTTAAAAAATTACATGACCATTAGTTTTATTTTAAACGAATTACCCATTTTAGGCTAATTTCAGATTTTCTTGACTGCTAACCATTCCGAAAAACAAAACAAAAAACAATAAACGAAATAGGTTAACTATTAGCGTAAGCGATTAAGGAACTTAATGATGGTAATTGTAATGAAACAAATACACATTTTAAATTGGAATAAATCTATTACAACGAAACATCCGTTTAATAGTGTAGGATCTTATCGCAACACTTGTAATCTGATTTACAAAGAAATATTCATCAGATTACATTCGGCCAAATAATAATAATAAGAAATATACACAAAACTTATTATTACATTTTTTTCTTATTATAAGGAAATAGAAAATGCTGAATGGTATTTTTTTTTTAAACTCTACTGAAAGCATGAACTTAGCTTAGAGGAAAAGATACGAATATCCTGAAGCCTGCAAATTAAGTGATATTCAGGCGATTCAACGGCGTCACGCGAAATTCAGAAATTGTGCTAATAATCCGAACGAATAGACTTGAGTGGCAATTGATGTATTACGTATATTTATTGCTAAACTTAAAATTGTAGCCCTTTATAGAATGCTGAACAATTAATACTTACAAAAAAACTACACAAAAGAAATCGTTAATGAATGGTGTGTGTATCTATGCAATTGGTTATTAGCCTCCGGAATTCAGGCTTCATAGCTCAATGGCAGGAAATAGAGAGGCTTTTTTTCTTTCAATGGGACTAATTTAACACCCGAAGATAAGACCAATTGTAACCCAAAGCACAAACCGTCGCCGTTTTACAAGAGACGTCTGCGTAGTTCGACAAGATTACATGCACGGATTTATTTTTTATTTTTTTATTCCTCCTTTGTTTTGAGGCTATTTACATCACAAATGTGGAAAGGAGAAAATAAGATATAAGAATACGTTTCTTTTACTTGCCAAAAAATAAAATAAAAAAATAAAGTAATTTTTTCAACAGTGATTTTTCATATCGTATCGTTTCATATACGTATATCCCAACAATAAATAAAGAAAAAAACATACAAACTTTGTTTTAAATATTATTAATGTTTTACAAATTAACAGAAAATACAGCGGTAAACTACAAGGGTTGCCGTAATTTGTACAACTCTTTATCATCTTTTGATAGCAAAAACTGTCTTTATTTGTTATATATTTTTTTGTTTCAGTAATAAAAAAAAGATCTTATATTTACTTTTCCTAAAATTGCAAGAGTTTTTACATCTTAACGCCGTTAAAATTTTAACCTTTAGATTGGTATGTTTTTAAAAATATACAAAGTTATTTGAAAACGGAAAAAAAAAAAGAAAAACTAACTAAAGCATGCAACAACAGCAATATTTATGTGTGTTATGTAAATATTTGCACTATTATTTTTTTTTTTTTTATGTTAGGACATGAATTATTATGTTCTGAAATATTTTGCTTTTTCGATTATTATCAAAGACGAAAACAATGAAAAGGAAATTCGGAAATTGTAAATGGATAAATTGCGAGTGAAACATTCTTTACAAATCAACCAATAACACTACATAAAATAAGAGAGAAAACCTGTATCAAAGGACGCTACGGCCTTTATCGTTCATTTATTTAATTGTTTGATAATTATGATATAAAGACATATAAAGCGTTTTTAATTATATTCCGTTTACACTTTAATTTGTAGTATCCTAATCTTATAACCAAAAAAATTTCTCAAAATAAAAAAAATAAAAAAATCGTCATCACGATTCTCTTCGGATATTCAAGAATCATCTTCGAATATTTTAACAAAAAAATAACCCTAGATATGATTAAAAAATATTCTTACTTACGCCGCACTTTTTATTTACCAAACTATGCTCTAAATATCAAAATAGGCATTTATGTGCACAATATAAACCCCGTATTATTTGAATCAGTGTATATAAATACGACAAGTACTTATATATCCACTTGGCAAGATATACTCACACGGCAAGAGCACATAATGTAAATGAAGGAACAATTTTATATACAATTAAACTGTTTTAACGTGCAGGTAAAAAATAATTAAACATATAGAGACCATAATGCAATTTCACACATATATTAATAATTAAAATTCAAACAAAGCGACGATTCAAAGTTCCTGTATTCGAACTTCTTCATCAGGCAAAGAAAACAAAAATGAACACAAAAATATTGGAGACGGAACGGTCCTCCCTGTTCCATCTCCAATATTCCTGTATTCTTTGCCTGACGAAAAAGTTCGAATATTGGAACTTTGAAACGTTCCCTTGTTTTAATTTTAATTGTGGTGTGTCAAGAAAACTCGAGTGTTATTTATAAGAGTAAATACCTTAACTATTGAGAACTATTTACTAAGAAGTAGACAGTAATGTTTTAACTTATCTTTTCAAAACAAAAGAACCGTATACCTTCCATATTACAATTGTACAAGAGACTTCACTGCTAAGGAGGATTCATTTCAACATCTTCAAGACAAGGCACGTCCTCCCACATAAAGAGATTAATCACAACAAAAGCCTAATGCCGTAATTTGAAGTTACATCAACATGTTTGTATTTCATTTCGCCTACGAAAATTTATTAATGGTAATTTTATTCAACAAATCGCAATTAGTGCAAAGAGGAGGAGGAGGCAGCAGAAGAGAGATTAAGGAGAGATCAGCTTAAAATTATGAATAATTCATTGGAGATTAAAGTTATCCCAAACAGCCTTTTATGGTAATTTTTCATTTCTTTTTCGTAAATAACGTCGTTAGCGAGTTGTGTGATTTAAAAAAGATCCATGAATTACCTTAGCTGTAAAAGCATTCTTCACTGCGCTCCAAGTTCAAAAATCCTGATTTTCATTCTTTCTATCTCCGAAATTCACTGGACTTATTAAGAATAGATAATTAAAGTCCGCCAAACCAAAGAACGACCGTGGCCACCAGATGTCGCAATAGTAGAATTTGAATCGATTGTATATGTCAGTGTTTATGGTGGGAAAGTTTATGGCTTCTGATTGGCGACTCTGAAGCGAGGCAAACCTTTGTCAATAGTTTCTCTCGACGAACTTAAGTCCTGGAATGATTAAGAGATCATAGGTGCATTTCAAGGTCAAAGTCGTTGTTTCGTTTGGCCGATAGTAAACATTGTTTTTTTCCATGCTGTAACTTACACGGAAATTCTCCATTGATGAGGGTTGTCTATCTTTACTATCTTAGTTATTTAAATGTTTAATTTTTAGCGACCCATTTGGGAGTTACTGTGATAGCGACCAAAATCGGTAGCTATTGCGTTTGTCCTGTCCGTCCACCCCTAACAACTCCCGAACGGAAGGTCAGATCGACAAACGGATTTCACCATCATATTCAGAGGCCCAAACAACGTAGGAATGGGGTATTTTCAGAGGCCAATGCCCCCCCCCCCATATGTTCGAGATATTCGGTGTTGTTGTCGTTGTACCCCCTAAAAACTTCCAAACGAAAGGTCGGATCGACAAACGGACTTCACTATCGTGTTCAGAGGCTCAAACAACGTAGGAATACGGTATTTTCAGGGGCCAACGCACATAAATACCCCTTGAAACTCTAGGGGGTATTATATTATGAAATCAGAAGCAATCGTCTGTTTAGTTTACATCATCTTCATTTTCATGCAGGTATATTGGCTTCTGAGAAATAATTTAAATTTTAAATTTACGTTAACTTGGAAGTCGAAACATCGCGAAATAGTTGCTAAACGTTTGGGAGATAACAGCAATTCTATAAGTCAAAATTTAACAAGAAATTAATATTTATTTTCTAATAGATGTTACAGTTTACCATGCATTTTTTTTTCTTCTTCTGACTGTTAACTTCTACTTTGAAACCCAATGTGCACGAAAATCTATAATTATAGTCTAGCATTATAGTTTCATCATCCTAGGATAAATCGTTTTTGGGTAATCGTTGATCACGAACGGATAAGTTTGTTCCAGACTTTCTGTTCGATTCGACTTATTTTCTTTTAGATGCATAGTAAGGAATTTTAACCAATACTATCTTTTGGGTAGACATTATTACCACGCCGATATAATGGCGTCTATTTGAACAACTTCCTCCTATCGACTGCAGAGGCGGGATAAACCAATCTCAGTTTACGAATACTCGATTATAAGAAGAAGAGATTTATCCACATCCTTCTTGTACGAAAATCATTAACTTCTCATCTGTTCAGCCTCAACCTCATTTCTTCAGTGCAAATCAGGGAGACAACATCGACGATTCAATAGATACTCAATATACACAAGAGTTCATGTTCGCCATTTTTGATTTTTATAATTTTAATGATGTTGTCTTCTTTTATATATATATTAAAATGAAAACAAAAAATTGGATAAAACTAAATAAATAAATAGAACAAAAATACAAGTAGGCCTACATTTCTGTATAAATTCTTTCTAATCTATTGTATAAATAGACCCTTTTAACCTATCTTTGAAAATTTATATTACGATTTAAAACATCCTATGTTTTAATCAACATTCATTTATATTGATAGTGTCAACATCACGGGATGTATATGTGTATAAACAAATGTATAATAACCTTAATGTATTCTGTAGTGTAATTAGTGTTTTTTTTTTTATTGATATAATCAATATATTTATCTATTCAATAAATGATAAACATTATATGTTTAGAATTTCAAATATGCTTTGAGAATTAATATTCCTAACAGGATTGTACATAAAATTATGAAAAATAAATAAATTAAAAAAAAAAAAAAAAGGAATAAAATCAAGTAAGTAGGAATGTTTCTATTTTAAATATTTGAGTATTTTTTTTAAAAATACTGTAGTACCGAGTATAACGTTTTCAATTGACGAAGGAATACGAATATAGCATTCGTAAACGAGAAATGAAGGTATTTTTGCCAGGGAAACAAAATTCCAAAAATTATTGAATTACATTCTGAATATTCGAGAATTAAAATCAGAGTTGAAATTTTACAAACTATAAAGGAACTAGCGCTTTAAAAAAACTAGGCTAATGGTAAGATAAAAATATTAAAAAAAGAACTAATAGATCTAATAATTTTAAGTTTAGGTTACGTCTTTCGGAGAATGAACACCTGGCTGCGAATTGGAACTTATTCGGAATTCATTAGAGCACGAAAAAGCCCTCAAAGTTAAATTAATAAATGAATAAATAAATCGGTATAATAAGGTGATCTTGTAACTTTGCAATTAAATCTACTATTACCCTATTTTACTGAAAAAAAATAATAATAATAAAAAGTTAGGAAAACTAAAGCAGTTTGTAACAACTTAGCATTAATGAAGATGCAATGGACTAATTAAATGCAACTGAAATATGTCATTCTTTCAACTGAAGAAGCAGACAAGAATTATACGGTTCCTTTCATTTCACTGAAAGAAAAGAAAAAAAAAGTTTCAAATCTTATTTACTTTCTTAATCGCATTACCATACCTACTAATTAACCTGTTTTTAAAATTAAAAAATTACAGGCATACATTCGTACCTAGTGTATTAAGCTCAAAACAACAAACAAACGCGTCGTATTGTTTTTGCTTCGCAGAAGTGAAATTTCAGGCCACCACACAATTACAAATAAAATATAATTTATACACATTAAAATACAAATACTTTCTAAGCGACCTGCGCTTCTTCGTCACTTAGAAAGTACTTCAAGTTTAGTGTGTGTAAATTGCTTTATCTGTAATTGTGTGGTGGTAATGCAATTTCACTTCTGCATTGTAAAGACACACACACGTTAAATATATATTTTAAATTATGTTTGCATTCATTCACGAAATGTCTACAACAGCTCAGTTTTTCAGTAGTAGATGAAGTCGAGATATCTGGCATGTTTAGTCCATTAGTAACCGTCACGCCACTTTTTTTATTCTTAATATATATATTTTTTTTTGATATGTGGGCATACCAAAACACAAATAAGCCAACATAGATTATTGTTTTCTAGCTCAGAAGTTTCCAATCGACAATATGTGTTGTAAAAGCTTTTATATCGAGGAAATTTGGAAAACATAGAAAAGAAAAAAAGAAAAAAAAAATATCATACTAAATTTGATTCTACTTGGTATTCAAATAATATATGTTGGAAAAAATTCTGAAGTTAACTGAAAATGATATGTCAAAATGTTAATATTGCATATCAGCGCTGACAAAAATATTGAATGTACAACATAAAATCTTCTCATTCTGTTTGTCTTAATAATCATTTTCCACAGTACTAAATTCGAAAAGGAACGAATGCATTTCACTTATGAATAGCCACGCAAGGACAAACGACAGCTAGTGGCCTGTCCGTCTCAAGTCACACAAATGACCTTAAAAAAAAAAAGAAATCGCAACTTCTACAAGAGATAAAATTTTCAAAATGCGGTAGGGAACTCGTGGGAATATATAAGAAGGAGGCCGACGGAATCCTACGTTCGAACATTCATAGTCCGAAATGCTAAATTACTAAGTAATTAAAACATCATATATTCATAGGTCGTCTGCTTGGTTGTATTTGTCGGCCATATTTTCTGAGCAATCCACATAGCGCCATCTGGCGAATTAGAAGAGAAACATCCACTGACAATTTTTAGGAATTACAAATCAAGGGTTAAGTTACTGAAACTTTTATTAATTTTTCCGATATTCTTTGAAAACATCAATTTTAAAATGAGCAGCGAAATACCTAAATTGTATCTTTCATAATTAGCTAACAATTTCAACCAAATCAAAATCTGGCTTCTACAATTCAATAAATTACGAATATATTTTAGATTAATGAAAAGTTTCAAGATTTTTTTTTTTCCCCTTATGGTAATTAAGACATTAACGACATTTTACTAGTTAATAAAAAAATTTAAAAAAAGAATAATTTCAAAACAGATAACTACTTAATTTACTTCGTTGGTTGTAATTAAGTAAAAACAACTTAAAAAGAAAGTACAATAATTTACAGCGACAGGATCTAATCTAATTTCTCAATAACGAAAAAAAAAAACTTAGCGCGCCAATTTCCGAATTCTGCAATGTCAATACCCATAATGCAATTGAGCAGTTATTCAGTGGATTGTTTAACCAAGTTATTTAAATAAATGAGTTGTTCATTATGGTTATGGTGCTCGTCAGAGCGTAGTGCAATGGTTTTGAGCGATTTTGGATTCTCATATTTTTTTAGATAAATATAACGTTATTATGATTTGATTAGAAATCTTGTCAACACTTTTTGTCCATTTGTGATAGCATCCAAAAATGGTAGCTTTTGCATTTGCCCTGTCCATCCGTCCGTGTTTGCCATCCCCAAACTCCCGAACGCAAGATCGGATCAGCAAACGGACTTCACCATCGTGTTCAGAGGCCTAATCACTGTAGGAATGGGGTATTTTTAGGCCAACCCCCCCCCCCCAATGTTCGAGATATTTGGCATTGTTTTCAATGGATTTCCGCTATTAGCTTAAATGTCAGAAATGCAACTGTCTCATTTCAGTTGTCAGCTATAGCTTGATGGGTAGTGTCTCGGACTCAGATGCTGGAGGTTGACGGTTCGAATCCATATGTTGTTTTTTTCTCTTAATCTTTTTTTTTTTTCAAAATCCGCGTTGGTTTTTTTTGTTTGTTTTTTATTTACTTCTTATTTTCGTACCTTTTTTTAAAATTTTTCCTTAAGTTAATGAACTTCCTTTTTTTATTATTATTATTGGCCGCCCTTAATTTTATGCTTTAGCACAAAATTGTTTTTACTTGTTTATAGATAAAGTTGCACAAAATTATTAAAATTGCCCATTCTACAGTAAAGGTTAGCAGTAAAAGAAACGCATTAATCATAACAAAATTAGTGATAAAGAAAATTTGGCTTAATTTGCAAGAATTATGACAATATAAATAGCACTAAAGTTTATTTCTGATATTTTTAAAGGAATCCATGATATATTAAAAAAAAAAAAAAACTGAGAAGAAAATTAATGTTTTAACGATGCATAAATATGATTGTTTAAAAAGTTTTTTTTTTTTTTCACTAAAAGAATGATTGATGTATTTGTTTGTAATAAAAAAAACGACAAAAATGTTGTAATGAATTACATTATCAACATTTGCTCGATTTCGTAATGTCTGTTATTGTATTAGTAACCCTCTTTCTTGCCCTTGTGGATTCAGAAGACTATGAAAAAAAATTATCTTGAAAATTCTGAAATAATGAATGCGCCATTATTTCACGGTCTGTCAACCATAAAACGCAATTAGTAAAACTGCATTTAAAACGAAAAAAAAAAAATGTAAATACTGTGCTGCATTTCTTGATAAATACTGCCGTGAAGATCATTACCATGGAGTTTACTATTAATTTATTTACTGCTAATTTACTTAACAATTCTCTAATAAAAATAAAAAGACAATAAATGTGAAAGATCTAGGAATCTAGATCCAATAAATGTCCTATTGGAATAGGACACGGTTAGAGCCTCTCTGTAGCAGCGATGTAAAAATTTGCTTGAGCAACTTTGAAAAGTTTATTTGGATTTAGCACGCTTTTTTACTAAATAACCAATAAGGAAGCTTAGAGTACACAAATAAAACTGTTAATTCAGCAAAAAATATTAAAAGTGCGTGAATGTGTGTATGCCTCGATTTGTGTATCAATTATAACGGGGACGTTATGTAAGCTATATTAAAATTCAAGCATCCTAAAATAAAAGTTTTAAGTGGTGCGCCGTTCCGGCATGGCCGAGCAGCCTAGACGGCGGTCTGCCGTGAGGCCGATGTGTCGGAACCTGGGTTCGAATCCCGACGTCGGCATGGATGTTTCTTTCTCCTGTGTTTCGTTCGTTTCAGCGGGTATAGAGTGAGCTGCCTCCTATGGCGTATCCTGGGCAACGTTTCATCGGCTAAATGCTCACATTTCTCGTCCCTTGAGGCCAATAGTTTCAATTCTAAGAGCCCAGGCGTTGGAAGAAGAAAAAAAAGTTTTCTGTGGTTTTCCTGATCGCAGACAGGTATGACATTTTATGCTAAAAAATACACAACTCCAGCAGTTTTTTTTTTTTTTTTAAATCATGTTGATTTGTAGATATGATTATTCAGCGGTATATATCATTGAAAATTAATGATATTGGTTAAAACTACCAATTTCCGCCATGGGACAAGCGTAGTTTATGATTATCACCAAAATTTAAGCATATTTGGTGATTCTAGAATATGGTTTTTAAAAAATGCTAGAATAGAAGAGTTTAATCAAAAATTAAGAGTTATTTAAATAGGGAATAAAGTTAACGACGAAACTGTTGTAGGTAGTCTACCGGAAGATAAAATTATGTATTTTTATGGATATTTACAATACTCATCTACTGTACCATTAAAATTTTGCATAGCTTTAATAAGTAGTAACGTAAGTTCGTTTGTTTTTTTGTTTTTTTAAATCAAAAATGAATAATTTCTGAACAATAGAAATTAATTACGCTATAGCAATCCCATTTTCCATTAAACAAAGATGGCGGCGTCCTGACCGCAAATGACATTTTCGTTTCATTTTATGACCGACATTAAGAGTACGCTTCATTTCAGCAGAAAGAAATAAAAAACTGCACAATTCCTTCCTTTGAAAATTAATCCAATGGAACTTTTAATCGCGTGATGGTTGTTTAGTTTCGAATAAAACTTTCACACAGAAACCAAGCGAAACTGTTCTTTTGTTCAACGACGGAATGGAAGATGTGATCCGTGCGATTTACAACTCGGCTTTTTTTTTTCTTTTCCTATTTGAGAATCAAGCATGGGGAAAACAAATGAACGTCAGCAATCAAAGCTTTGTTGACGTCACTCAGCGGGGAAAGGCTTAGTGAGGCTTTATTTATTTATATATTTTCAAGCCAAAATACATTTCGTTATATACGTTCATAGTTATGCCAATTTTATATTTTTTATTATTCTATTGCTATTCTTTGTCGCTGTGTCTTTACTGACTGCTGAAAAGAATTAAATCCGCTTTGCCACTTTCCTCATTACAGAAGGAAAAAATCCCTCATAGGAGGAAAAGGATGTTAAGATTTTCACACACTGTCCGTTTCTCATTATGGTTTATAGATATGACGCTTTTGCAAGATAAGAACATAACAAAAGTAATCTGATAGCATCGTAAAGCACAGTTGTAATTATAATGGCGCTATATTAAATATCCTTCCCAGAAATCTGAATAAGTTCATGTACTAAAATTTCTTTATAATTCCTAAAGAAACTTCTGATTAAATAGAATAACTCCTATTTTATTTAATTTTTTAATTTTGAAAAATAAATAAAATATCAAAATGTAAATAACATAGCGTCATGAATTTGTACAAAGATCTTGTTCTGCAAACAAAACAATGAAAAGAAATTATTCTCCAAATAGGCCTATTTATTAATAATTATATACACATACTTACATACATACATACATTTCATACGATATACATATATTCCTTAAAAACCAGCAAAACTGTTTTATTTTTGATACCGTTTTTTTTTTTTGCTGATGATAGCCCAACGACGACTTGATATTTAACTAACAAGTAAGTAAGCATTTATTTATAAGTGAATTTCTAATCATGTTAAGTTTTAACTAAAATCATGTTTAGTTTCAGAATTAGTATTTTAGGGTTAATTTTTCATTAATAAAAACATTAAGTTCAAATAACGTGTTGAAATATGGATTAACTTTTTTTTAAATGAATTTAATTAGTTTTGGGCTTTTTTTCCCCCTAAATCTAAAGAATGGACGGAAGAAATGCAGAAACGGGATATTCTAACATATTTATTTCTGTTATTTAGATAACACAAGATAGAAAGTGGACGGACAACTATTAAAATCTTGAGAGAGAGGAGGTAAGACTTCTAAAGTTCCTTTCACCCATTACCATCAACAAATGTTAATAAATCTATCATTCTACGAGCAAATCATTTCTTTAAAATATAAAAAATCAAATAAAAAAAAAAATCAGATATTTAGATAATCAGTTAGCTTGTTCTTGAATAAATGATTAAAAGAAATTAATCATATAAATTTTAGAATTTTTATATTCTCAGTTTTCCCTTTCTTTTTCTGATCTGAAATCTTATTAAAGGTTCAAACTACTTTGCGTATCACTTTGAGAGCATTTTATAGTATGCATAAAAAAATAACAAAAAGCACTTTTAAATTGAATAAAATTCGACAGCATGCAATCCGTCAGTGGTTTCAATTGCAGGCTTGATCAAAGGTCGCAAATGCAAATCTACATGTTAGTCTAAATTCTAAATATCATTTTGCCCGTTAAGGTATGTCTTTGTTTTGTTTTATTGCGTGACTAAGAGAGTGGAAGAGATATATGACTTATTATATAGCTTTCACGTCAACACCGAACCATGACAGAGGAAACAAACATACATATTATAAAAGCAAATAAATAAATAAATAAAAGGAACGGGGAAAAAAGCAAAAAACAAATTATATATTCATAAAATATACATACATCCATTCTATTATTTCAGATTCAAGATATATTCGCGATATTTTCATAAATAAATATGTAAATTATATACTATGTTAAAAATCAGCCTACGCTTCAATTTTTCTGAGACCTTGGAACACTTTTTTCAATCTTATTAGGCTCTCTTCAGTCAGGGCTACCCAACGTACAAAAGCTGAAAGGTGTACGAGAAGACAGACAGATTTCTTTCAGTCTTTTTTTGTGGAGAAATAACTTTCGTAGCATGCTGTCCATTTTGATCTTGTTTTTATTTTCCATATCTTTAGTTGGCGAGCGCCCATTTTACTTCTGTATGATTTTTATTTAAATTACGTAATGTCTGTAAGTTATTCCCTGTTATCATTTATATAACAATACTAGCTTAATAAGCTATCAAAATAATTAGGTGACATTGGTTAATGTGTGTGTATGATATTCTCATACTAATAATATTTTTTTTTTGCCTCTGCATAGGCCAATGGAGGTATAGGCTTCACGAACTTTAAACAATTGGATCTAGTGGCGACTGAATAATCAGTCGACTCTCGTCCATTTAAAAAATATAAATGAAGAAAACCACTTATTTTATTTGGAGACCGTTGTGTTGTTTTAATAGTAGAAACTACTAATAAACTAGCTGTATCGAAGATGACGCATTGCAGTTATGGCGTCTTATTATTAAAGAGAGGGACCGAAAAACACAGATCTGAGCTTTTATATACATAGCTATAATAACAGCAATGAAGACTCTACAAGAATATTATTAGTTTTAGACTTTTAAAAAGCGTGATAAAAATAATAAATAGCAGACTTTACTATTACCGTACTTCCTTTTTTTTTCCTTTTCACTAATAAGTATTTCTGCTTTGTCTCTATTACTGTTAATTTTAACTCATAAAAATTAGAGTTACTGGTAAAACAAGATCATGATTATTAAGTAAATAAGGAAATTAACAGTAAAAAAAAAAAACAAGACAGAATTACAGTCAATTAAAGGGAATTTCAATTATTCCAAAGTCGAACGAGTCAAGTGATGAATAATTAACATTTTCTACATTCCAGCGACTGCCGCATGGGTGCGCCACCGCCTAAAATTGTTAGGTGGGGTTCTAGATTTCACAGTGGTTCCAGCTCGTAAGTATAATTCTAATTTTTACCTTTCTGTAAATGTTGAATTTTTTAGAGAAAAAAACGGTTGAAAGTTTAGCTTGGTAAATACTTGAAAAAAAAAAAAAGGAAGTGCAAATCTACACAATCCTGAATTTAATTAATATTTCTTAAAAATAAACAACAACAAATAAGTTAAATTGACAGACGCATGTATAAATACTTAAGGTTTGATAGGAATAAAGAAAATTAATAGTTTTTATAATTATAAAAAAAATAATTAAAAACTATTTACTTCAAAATTATTTATTGGAAATTCAAGAGTAATTGAAAGATGATGGAATTCAAGATTCCTGATGTACAGACGGACAGACAGAATAATCACATCAGAAAAAATAAAAAAACAATGAAATTAGTGATGATACTTAATAGCAATCTGTGTTCTGTACAGTATGTCTTGAAATAATAATTCTCGATAGACTACAGCGCAACCTAGTGCATAGGCTCAGTGAACATATACGTGAGCACACAATATTTTCATTCAGTGACCTTCGCCTCCCATACAAAACGAATGGAAATTTCGGGGAAGGAAGGTGGAAATTGAAAGATTTTTAAGGACTTTTTATTTTTAGTGTTATTAAAAAAAGCATCATATAGTTTTTTTAAACATCTCATACTGTATACTGTATAATGACTTCATTTATCAAAGTATTGATAAAGAATTAACACAATCCCATAAAGAGGAAGTCATAAACGGGAAAATTGATGTTGTTTTGTTTTTTAATAACACGGATTTGTGGTTATACACCGAAGTGTCGCACTAAGCAGTCAACAAATGAACATCTTCCTTCACGGCGCGGCGTCACCATGAATGAAAATATAAAAAAATCGAGTTGTAATCTATCAAATTTAATCCGATTTGTCACCTTTTAATCGTTCAATTCATCCAGCTCTCTCCCCGATTAAAGAGATTAAGTCATCCAAACAGAAATGGAAAACAATAAGAATAGTATTCGGCGGATGTTGTTTCTGTGTGTGTGGTTTTTTTCTTCTTCCTGGTCAATGCCTTTGGGTTAGAATTGGAGAATCAATTGTGTGACCTGGTTGGCAACAACGCCGCCACACTCCAGTTCCTCCCGCTGTTAAGTGCAATTTCTGACCATCAAAAAGGCATTTATTTTTAAAGGATTTTTGTCTCAATCTTCTAATTATGTAAGAACTTCATCGGCATTATATTACGACTAAAAAAAAATTTTGGTAATAACATTGCCGATTTCCAGTACTGTAGCATAAAGGAATTACAGTTGTTTAGTGGAAGTAAAACATCAACAACAGTAGTACCCAAATTTACAAAAGTGGTTTGGGTTTTACGTTAACTTTTTTGGGATTTTTAGAATGACAATTATATTTTTATTTATTACATTTTCCCATAAATTATGAAATAAAAGATGCGCCTGTCACACAATAAACAAAATTTATTTACAAACTACTGGAACGAAAGTAAAGCTATGGAGATCGAAAACAATAGATTCATCAATTTCATAGTCTCAAGCAATAAGGTTAAAACAACCAATTGTTTCGTCTGATGTACTTTTTCCAAGAATTCAATCAACATATTAAAAAAAAAAACAACAACAACAACAACATGAAGTACGTGATAAATTCACATTTTTTTTTCTCTTAAAAATGAAGAAACAGCAGTTTCTACACGAACACAAAAATATGTTTCCAGGGTTCTTTGAAATTACATACCGTATACTGAAACGATTAGCCCATATACAATTAACGTAATGTTTGTAATTTTCGGCTAATTAAATTGGTTTAATTTCTTAATGTCGTTTTGGTAGTTTGTTTACACCGGGTGTATCCAGCCTGTACTTGTTTTGTTTGTTTTTTTCCACTATTTTCTTCCATTTCATTCGTTTTTATTTTTAATTCCGAGGAATATCGTACAACTGCGTGGAAGCCACTTTGCTACTTCCGCTGCATTGAAAATAAATTACTCCAAATTCATGTAAGCTTGTATTTAACTGGTTAACCAGAGTTACTGAGCTGAAGCAATAGGCCTAAAGGATTTCCAATCACGTGCGACCCTTGATCGGGAAAACGTACTGTCATGTTTACAATCAAAATATATATTAATTTTTAATTAGGAGTGGACGCGCGAGTTCCGAGGTCAAAGACGCGGGAACAGAGGAAAACTATATAAAATCTAAGTAACTTGTAAAATTATTATCAGACATGGTGAAGCCATTAAAAAGAAATTGCGAAAAATTATATAATGTTTTTAAATAAATAGAAACTATAAAAATTTCTGAATTACGTCCCAATTATTTAATTTAAAAAAAAAAAAAAAAAAGTTAAAATTAGCCCTAATGCATCAGTACGGCCTTCGTGTAGAGAGATTAAATTCTGGACTTAAGGCAACTGAAATACGAGGTTTTTTCATAAATTTGTTTTTGCACATAAATAAAATTAAATATAATGTTAAAAAAAAAATGCCTGATGGAATCACCAAAACTTAAAAATAAAATAAAATGATTGTGGAAAGTGAAGCAAACACAATTCATGTACCAGCTTTTCAGAAATGGATTAAAATATACGGGTAATTTAAACAAAAACACCCCGAAATTATATTAATATTTTAAATACTAGGTGGCAAATCACTCAAGTGCGAATGCTCTAAGTTGATAAAAAAATTCTTTTGGCGATGGTCAACTGCCTCTATACGTTGTCACTCCCGTTTGCTACTGTAGAAAAAAAATTCACTTTCAACCTTATTTTTTTTTAAACCTCTTTCTTATTTAAATAAAGTAATTTTCCTTCTGTTGAAATTGCTTAGTTAATCTATTAGTATGCAAAGTTTCATTTAATCTTGTGTAGTTGACCTAAACCCTTTCCTTATCAGATACAAAGACCTCCTAAGATATTCCAGAAACGTAATACTTGTCATAATTGATGTATCTCAAATAAACCCTTAATTTTATAATAATAATTAATGTAGATTCATGAATAGCAATAATATTACTGTTAACGTCTTCTAATGAAAATACAGCGATTTTTTTTTTAAAATTAATTTACGGATTCGTTTCCTTTTATATTATTTATATAATCCGTTAATCTGGCATTATTTCTAATTCTTTAATAGCCATATATTAAATTTTAGAAAAAAAAATTCAACATTCCTCAATATTCCTAAACTATAAGCTTTCATTCAATTTACAATATTATAGTATCTAAATACGTAGACATTATAAATAATTTGTTAAAATTTAAGCTAATATAAGTTATAAAACGCAGCAACATTTCATAATAAAATAGTAAGATAATAAAAATAATATACGAATACCCGTAGAAATTCAGAAATAAAAAAAAAAATAATCAGCTGTTCTAAAAGTTAGTAAAATAAATAAATAAATAAATAAATAAATGGCGGCCTACCTTTTCCCTTCTTGCCTTTCTTCTTGCTCTTGAGCGACTCTATCATCTTGAGCGATCCTCGTATAGAGCCATCGGCAGTCCGGAGCATCTCATACCTGCGATGGGAAAGAAGTTCATCAAATGAGAGCAAGTAGGTGGACACGCGCGTCCACTCGGAGTAGAGCAAATGCATGGCACGCCACCACGTGCAAAGGATGACACTCCCAGTCGAAAGCCTTCTTCAAGTCCTTCTGTTGACAAAACACGCATTCCTGCTCATCCAGTGACAACTTAATTTTTTTTTTGTCATGTGGGTGTCATTGAGTCGCTCAATTAACCCGTCGACACAGGGAAATTAACAAATAGGATAATAATCTCTCCCCTTTACCGTTAAAAGCGACTTTCGTTTTAAAGGTCAATTACATTTTAATACAGTTAAGACTGTCTTCCTTGCTATATCAAATTTGATATTTCAAGAAGTATATAAAATAATTCACCAATAATACTTTTCTTAATAAAAAACAGAAATGCACATAACTAAAACAAAAATTCACTAAGCTATGTTTAATATTTAATACTGAATTTTTGTTTAGTTATGTACGTTTCTGTTTTTGTTTTGGGCAAACTGTCTTTCCTCACGTTAAATTTGACTTCAATAATTTTCTTACTTTCATAAAATTTAACATTTGTATTTTTACTACATTTTTATAGTGATAAGTATCTATCTTTTATTTTATATATTTCAAAAATTGTATTTGTGCAAACTTTTGTTTGTACAGGGTGATCTGAAATAAAATAAAACAAACATTGGTCCTACTGTTCGTTTTCGAAAGCCAGAACCGCAACTCGCGGACGATTCTACTCCGCAGAGGGGTGATACGCTGAGATGGGCACTTTCCGAAGACCTGTTGACTGGATCTGGAACTTTCAGCCCCCACAAAAAAAACCAATGATTTTCATAATTCTTTCCCGAAAGCGTAAATAGAACGCAGCTACTAGTAAACTAACACTGATAAAAAGTAAACATCCCCTCTTTATTTCTCCTCAGCCCTATTTTGATGAAATCGAAGGAGACCTGACGCATGCGCAAAAGCGCTGAAGGTTCTCATAAACAGAAACGAACAGTGTATTAATGATGCTTTGATGTATCTAAAGCAGACTCGGCTATTCAAGTATTAACAGCGAGAAGCAACCTCAAAGCAAAATATCAAATTATATAAAGATGAAAACTTAAATTTTTACAATACAATTTTTATTTTTCTCCCCCATCCCCGCTATATAATGTTATATTTCAATTCTATAACAGCGGAAAGATAATAAATCAAATAAAAATTTAATATTTAGTAAGTCTTTTTTTCTGCTAATATTATTAATATAATGGCAAAAATTTAACGTGCGTCTAGTAAGACAAAATAAAGATAAAAACGGACAACATTAAAAGATCCACAAAGCTTTTTTTGGAATTTTCGTACCGAGAATCAAGAACAGTCTGTTTCTACCTTCCTAGGTCTCATCAGTTAATTATTAATATGTTTTCATATTATCATCAGTTTTTATTAACAGTCATAAAAATGCTCTTTTCCATTTGAATACATATACTTGAATTAAAACTAAATGAAGAACACCACGAAGTAATGCCGCGACCACAAGTTCGAGATCACTGATCTAAACTTAATAAATAATAACAATAATAATAAATTATTATTTTCTAATTTTCTTGTAGTTATACTCAAACAATTAGGTTCTAATTCAAATTTTATATTTTCCAAATTACATCTTTATAAGATCGTCAAACTTTTAATATTAGCTTCTCATCCAAAAACTACGAAACAATACAAAAGAAAGGGGATTCATTTTCAACACCACTACCGTTAACTTTAAGCAAAATTAGCTAGGAAAAAAAAAATAACACAACCTACGAAAAATGAAAAGTTTTGGGTTAGATTTAAAAAAACAAACAATTAAATATTAAGATAAAATTTAGCTAAATACACAAGAATCGTTTCGTTAACAGAATCACTGAATTCCTTAGTATATATAAAAGTGACTGAGAAATTTAAATGATCTGCAAACAGAGCGAATCCGATGCTCTATTGTCTTTTGAATTTCCATTGTCCAGCCGAAAAATAAATAAATAAAAACACCCCAACGACTTTTTTGTGCTGTCAAGTTTATATCGTTCAAAGTTAGACACTTTTCCTTGAATTAACAGACTGAAAACAAGTTAAAATACAACTTAACTATTATTAAAAATCAAATAAACTGCGGAAGTAAAGATTGTTTTAATGGCTTTAAGCTAACGGCGCTTCAGACACTTAGTTAAACAACATAAAATGTTTATTATTTTCACTAACACAGCTTACAATTTTCGTAATGATCCGACTAAAGAAGTTTTAAGGATAATAATATTAGAAAAATAACATCTTAGGAATTTAAATCCCAATCGAACTTTTAGAAACTAACATGTATTTAGAAAACTTTAAAAAAAAAAAATATTACAAATTAAATCATCATTATTAATCTTAGTCATAATAAAAATTAAAAAATAACTTTACCATTCAATCTTCAGATCATATTTGATTTGCAGGAAACCACTTCTTTCAACAAAAATATAGTCCCAAATGCCGAACTTTCGATAGAACTATAAGACTCCGATTTTATAATATGTCTAGTTTGCAGCATTTTTATCAATTCAATTAAGAAAAAAAAAATATTCTGGTTGTTTTTTGTTTCTGAAAATCACAGGAATCTAGTACAGATAAAAGTCAGCAGGCGGAAGAATATTTAGTGCTACTTAAAAAGTAACCGGGCTGCATACAAAGGATGAGACGGAGTATAGCGAATCGTTCCACGAAAAATCCAAAGCAAGAAATCACTTCCCTTGCGAATCAAAGCAACTTACTTCTACATCGACGAATGTCCGATGAATCAAGTCGTCGTTTTTCTGCAACTGGCTCCAAAAATTACGGCAATCACGTACAGTAAGTTTCCTGCCAGAAGTCATCCTAATCCTATTCGGTATTAAGATCAACTTCGTTCCGATGCCTCGAGGAGCCAAATAACCAGTTAGTCACAGTGGAGCGACCATTGCCATCGATCGCAATCCAATCAAGGTTAATTGCCTGTAATCGACGAGACGTCTAACCAACAGCATTCGACCCATCCTTATACAAGAATTCCAAATGCCCCGTGAATCGCTTGCCAAAGCACAAGCGGTAGAAAAACACAGATTTCTCTACAAAAAGTCCACATAAATTCCATGAAAAGGCGAAAGGGTATTTATGTATTTATATATTTAAACATCAAAGTATAATACCCTATTTCCAATGGAGGTTTTCGTTTAATGCAGTAAATCTCAACTAATCCTCCGCAAGAAAATCAAAAATAAATAAATAATACTTAAATAACACGTTAGAAATAAATTTTGTTGTATAATAATTTTAGCCGTTACTGAAGTGCAATGGCAAGTACAAAACTTTTTCTGAGCCTGTAATTTTTATTCACAATAGTGGGAGTTCTATTACCGTATTTTAGGATTTTGTTTTTCATAGAAAACGATTAGGAATCACTGGTATAATGGAACTCCATGACACCCTACTTAAGGTATCCAGGATAGTTGAATGTTTAGGTTTTTCAATACTACATTTAACGGCCTTGAAAGCTTTGGAGCGAAATAGTTATATTAAATCTATTAAAGTAGAAAATGTTTCTTTAAAATCATTTTTATTACAGTAGAAATCTCAGAACTTTATTGTTTTGTTATTTTTAATTTTATGACTACATCACCAACGGTAAAATATATTTTTTTCTAAGAATTTAAATAAAGTTAACATAGTTATATTTTCATTTTGGATCATTATTATTTTTGGATGACTGTCTCATGCTGAGTACAAGACATATATAGGAATTAATACAATTTTCTTTTCTTTCTTTTTATTCTCTAAAAAATTCTTTTTAATATGTTCTGTTTCCTTGATTTTTTGGAGACACCCACATGCACTTTTAACTATCTCAATAATTCTAAAAAATATTTGACAAACTTAACAAAAACCGAATTTTCTAGAATTGTAGTATTTTTTAAATGTATTTTCTATATAAACTATTTTTATAGCACAAGTCTTTTAATACAATAATAAAATTAGAATTATATACAAAATATTAAAATAATTATAAAACTGGAATTATAACAATTAAAAATAAAATAATTGATGTCCTAAAATATACAACATTTTTTTTTTTAAAGTTGAGTTATAATATAGGAAAGTCTCTTGCTTATTCTTACAAAAGAATTCATAGATGAAAGCAAGGAGGAATTTAAATAAAAATTCATTTTTTTTTAATTAATATTCAACACCACCACCTCACACATAACAGAAAGTCAAGATATTTACAATTAACGCATTATTCATATTATAAAGATAAAATTGCTCTACTCCTGGGACTTGAGTTAATAGAAATAAATAAATAAATAAATAAATAAATAAATAAATAAATAAATAAATAAATAAATAAATAAACCAACTTACTTGTCAAGAGACTGGCGGAAATTAAGTAGGGCGAACTGGAGCAGTGAGTGCTTACCGTCGTTCACCTGGGTCATGTGACTAATGTCACTTTTGTCATCTGGATAATCAGGAGGCTGCAAAGAAAAACGACAAAGAATTGTAGAAATCCACCACAAACGCAACTGAATTCGTTGTTTGGTATTATTTAATTCTAATTGCAAGTAGAAATAACATTTTATATCATAAAATAGTTCTGAAATATTCTAATACAAGCCACGGCCACATAACTTCAGCCTAAGGACATTTGAATCCAACAAACAATGCATGTACAACAGAGAAACACTGCTATACACAGGAAATAGGATTATGTTATTATTTACAGGCAGATTTCCGTGTAAATTTCTGGCTAACAACGACAATATGCTTTCTTTTCATAAAAGTGGAAAGTGACAATTAAATTTCATTGTTACGGCGATTAAACAAAGCATGCATCAATATAACAATGCTCTATAGAAGTACGAGATGAACTCTAGAGAAAGCGCGGTGCCAAATTTTTGTTTGAAAGCATTTATGCTTGTGATCATTTTTTTTTTAAATATTCGATGCATCAATATGGATTTAACAATTATGAAGCAAGACAATAAATATCCAGTACGATTTGTGTCCCTATTTTTTTTTTAACATCCTCCCAAATGTTTGTCAATTCATAATTTTAAAATTTAACGGGTTTTGCGAAAATTAGACAATACGATATATTCAGTACACATTATGCTCAGTATTGTGTTTCTGTTTAAATTATGAAGGAAATATATTTATTGTTGAACAAACATTTATTTACATCGAAACGTGATACACTATGTACTATACACAGATCTAAATGATGTATAATAATGTAGCCTACATGTTATAAAAGAAAAACAAAAACAAACAACGTGTATTTATTAATATTGAACCTTGTGAACTCATATATGTGTAATATAAACATTCCATTTTGAATTACATGCAGTACAGACGCAACTGTAAATAAATAAAATAGAGAGATATTTGAATTAATTAATAGGGGAAATATTTTTGTTCATGTTCGCCAAAAAGAAATAATTAAAAAAAAAATAAAATAAGTAAACGCAAGAAAGATTTGAATGCAATTAGAAAATTTCGGAATTAGTTGGCAGTTCTGACACTAGGAGGCACCAGCAGTTGAATGTCCTTTACACGTTATTCAGTTACATTTTATATATTTCCTCTGCCTAATTTTAATTATTATTTGTAGAAATTACTTTAATAACAGTAACATAACTGCGTTATTTTGACGTTTTATATTTATTTCATTCTGTTTTTTTAGTGTTTGCATCGGTTACCAATAATTAATAATAACTCTAATTGAAAATCTATGTTAAGCTACTGAAATAGACCGGCTTGCAGAATAAAACAATTCAAAATATTCAGGTTATTCGGAATTATCAACTTTCTCAGATACATATTAATTAAAAATGCCATTAGACTGTTCGAAAAAGATAGTCTATTGTCTTTTGTTCAACCAGCCGATAAAGAAGTTGACGCCATCTGTTGGTCCACTTCGAAAGTTATACTTATTTCGTAACAAACAAAAGAGATTGTCCAAAAAAAAGTATTCACAGCTAAGAATGAAAATTTGCTATTACGACAATTTCAGAATGGTGAATGTCAGTATTTTTGTTTTGGAATAATTATTATTACCTTTCTAAATATTAACTAAAAACAAACAAAAGAGTATACAACATGGAAATATTGCAGGCATTCCAACTGTATCTTTGTGATATATATGATTCGAGAGTTAGATAATAATTGATCTCTGAATAACTATTTGTTGTAGAATATTAAAAATGTTGTCTAAATTCCGAAATTATGGTATGGGTGCTTTTCTATCCCCGCACTACCTTTGCTGCTACTTTCAAAATAACACTTCCATCTCTGCAATATTTAGTAATCCCATTGGTAGATAATTACAGCGATTGTCGCAATGAAACACTGAAGTACAACGCTTCTTACGGAAATTCAAGCAGAGTGTTTCCACAGGGAGTGAAAAATAGTGTGGACAAAACACTGGATTTCCCGTGGCAACGCCGATACTAGGGCTGATGTCGAACAACTTATTTATTCTCCAAAATTGACTTAATATATTATTTATTTATTTATTTATTTATTTATTTATTTTTTACATGAAGATTTACGAGAACCTTCAGCGCTTTTGCGCATGCGTCAGGTCTCCTTCGATTTCATCAAAATAGGGGTGAGGAGAAATAAAGAGAGGATGTTTACTTTTTATTAGTGTTAGTTTACTAGTAACTGCGTTCTATTTGCGCTTTTCGGGGAAAGAATTATGGAAAATTATTGCTTTTTTGTGTATGGGGGAAGGCTGAAAGTTCCAGATCCAGTTAACAGTTCTTAGAAAAGTGCCCACCTCAGCGCATCACCCCTCTGCGGAGTAGAATCGTCCGCGAGTTGCGATTCTGGCTTTCGAAAACGAACAGTAACTAATATCGTTATGAAACAAAATAATAACAAAATATATATATATTTTATTATAATTATGGTTGTTGTTGTTGCTTTATTTTCTTTCTTTATTTCTTTGAATTCCTTTTGTTCAACTTTATACACTTACATGATTATTTGCCATTTTGCAATTTATTAAATTTTTTTTTTTAAAAAATAAACAACTACCACATATTATATATATATATATATATATATATATAAGCATGAATCGATCGTTTCTATGTCGAACCGTTGTACTTTCTAAATTCAAATCATTTCACTGTTTCATTCTGTTCGTATTTTGGCATTTACTTAAAATGATTTCAAATAATTGTTTACAGAAGTTAATATTAAATTTTTAGTCTTCTCATCTAGATCAGCAAACTAATATTTCCGTTTTGTCTGTTCGTCTGTGAACAAGTATCATTAAAATCTCATTAAATTTTAATGATTAAATTGTTATGATTGCACAACAATCAAAACAATCGCAACAATTGCGTCTTTTGCATTCGCAACAATCGCAATTATAGCGATTGTTGTGATTGTCCAAAGGCGCAATTTTTGCGATTGTTTATTGGAAATTAAAGCAATATCAATGATCAGAAGAGGTTGCGAAGCATTGTGATTGGCTTACTAATAGCTTTCCCTATCTTGTTTTTAGGCTTCTGATACCACGTATCAGACGCCTTATATCCCCGCTTTGTCATGTCCGTCTGTGGACAGGTATCAGCTCAGCAACAATCACAATAATCGTAACAGTTGCGCCTTTTGCATTCGCAACAATCACATTTATAATAATAAGGAAATTAAAGCAATATCAATTATATTTTCTTATACGTATCAGAAGCCATTGCGAAGCATTGTGATGGGTTTACTGATCGCTATCCCTACTTTGTTTACTGCTGATTTTTGTGTCTGTGATGCACGTCTGACATCTAGCGGACAAATTAGATAGTAACGACTCGACTTATACACTTACCAAATGACTTTCCGACCACGTGGTCTCCGCTAACTCCCGATGTACAACTCGTGATTCCTGTACAGCTAAAGTTGTAGTGGTTTCAGAATGCATCGTATTTGTGGAATAGATTTTTTGTGGAGTTGATTTCTCCTAAGAAAAGAAAAAAATATTATATAAACAAGAACTCCAACAAAAAAAATAAAATTTCAAATTAACATAGAACTATTAGATAAGTTCACTATCTCCTTTGTAATTTTTACTTCTTTCAAAATTACAGCATTTTTATTATGAAAGACAAATGCAGAAGAACTGTAATTATGCAAAGACGCCATAGAGAACAATGAGACACTTCTCAACACAATCGAATGAAGTAAATACACCTATTAAATGAACGAGCTATTATTTTTAATGATTCATAATAAACATAAATAAACGCGGAGCTGGAGTTATTATTTGCCTTGAATTTGTTAAAAAACGTTTTCCATTAAGTGTGAAATTCGAAGGAAATACATTCGTGCAGATAAATATTTTTCATTCCCTCAAATTTCCTGAACAAGGTCATTTATTTTTCAATTTCAGACAAGTTAAATTTCAAGGTTAAGTTCCCAAATGTAAAAGTTTACACATAAAACAAACAAAAAATATAAAAATGTACAACTTTTTAAAATGAAAAGAGATTTAACGTGCCTGAATTAATCAAAGAAAAGGGTAAAAAACGAAGTCACAACTTTAGGTTTTCTTTGGGGGAGGTCCCACTCTCGGGAGCGGGACCCGGATCTCAACCTCTCGCACCTTCTGAGTCTGTCATCGGTGGAGTTTGGCTGGCTGATGAGTCCTAAAAAGGACGAAACGGTCCGTCCCAGTCTCTTCCCGACGACAGCTCAGGGTGCGAATTCTTTTCTTTTTACGTTTTGCCTTCGTTTTTCTATGAACAACTTTTTTCGTACGGTTTCCATTAACGAAGTAGAGAGAGAGTAAATACGTCCATTTATTGTGTATTCTTTATGAAATATCCATCATCATATCCCTATTTAATCCATTTCATGGTCAAAACCACTCACAATAAATCAAATACTGTCTATTGTGTTGCAACAGCAGGAAGCTTAGGACGGTAGGAATAGATTGGAATGAGGATGATGCAGTCCATACATTACAGCGTAATATCCGGTAGCCATATTTTATATTGTGATATAATCGTCAATGCAAATTGACCTTGACAAAAAATGCTACTAATAAAAAATATTTACAGGAAATGCTACTATTACGAACGATACAGTGAAATAAAAGTGATATCGGCACGCGAAATATTATGTACATAAAAAAAAAAAGGGCTCGAGAAGCTGAAGAACAACTCCAGTTACAGCAACATGACTTGCGTTATAAAGAATTCTTCACGAATAATAGCGCTTTCATATCAAGAAGGCCATCCGAAGCCTGGTAATGTAATGTAGCAGACAGCGAAAACCGAAAGAGAGAGGGCACTGTGACATTGATTTCGTTTTCAATATACAGTTGAACGGTTATAATTCAAAGACAATACACAAATACACGTGCTCCTAACGACAGTATGTAACTGGGACTTTTATGTCGTTGATTAAACATTCTTCTTCGAAGTGTTTTCGAATTTATTAAAGCTTTTCTTTGAAAAAGAAAAAGAAAAAAAACAAAAGTAACTATATCAGCTAAAACAGTAATTGGTATAATTTGCTATATTAAAAGAATCTATTCAGATTCACATCCCAATCAAGCACAAAAGCTTAAATTTTAGGTGTCTGAAATTTTTTTATGGTATGTATTATAATTCTAAGTTAAAGCAGCATGCCAATATCCTCGTATCAGATAAGGATGGCAAAACAGAAGGTATAGGCTACCGCGATCACTATCCTAACGGGGCGAAACGGCGGTCAAAGGGCCAGTTAGGGTTCACCTACTTTAACTCCCAGAAAAGATAATTTCCTACTCTATTGAGAGAAGGTCGGATGAACCCTGGGATCTTTGAAGAGGAGAAAGAACAAGAGTAAAACTCTAGCATGGGCCGTGCGGTTGGCGTTGTCGCTATGACATCGGCCTCTCACCTCCGAGTACCGGGGTTCGGTTCTCGTGTGGGTTTCGTGATGGTGGACGATCCGCGTTGAGCAGGTTTTCTCGGGGTTCTCCCGTTTCCCCTGCACTTCTCCCACCATACTTTCTCAGTCTTTCCACTCCGTCTGTCCTTATTTCCGTGGGATAGTACAATAGACCTCTGGTCGCAGTGCTTGGCTTCTCTGCCACCCACATTCACTACATAAACATAAAACTCCGGCCTTCTGCCAGAGATCGAACCTTGTTCCTCCAGCCCGTCAATTTAATAGTATATAAATTTCATTTTTTCTTTATGCGTGTCTTCTTCTTTTGTTCCAAAAACCACGACAAAAGTCTTTAAATTAGGCATGAGAGCGTCCCATTCAAAGTGATAAATAATTGGCTTTGCCGCCGAAAAAGACAACTCGTTTCTTCTTCACGTGACGAAAGAATCCCATTAAACAAGACGAATTACGGCAATTAGTTAAGTTCAACGAACCATCCACGAAAGCCCAATGGCGACAACTTTCAAAAACTATTTATGCTTGCTGATATCGCTCTTCTAACTGCGGCAACTATTATTTCTTTTTGTCATTTTCTTATTCAAGAATTAAAAAGAAATTAAAATCCAATCAATGCATGATTACACTATCAATAAGGTAATATGTTGGTTACGCAATTGAAAAACCCAAGAAGATGCGCCAGTCATCATTCGTAACTACATTTCCATCTGTAAATTTCAACAAGTTTTGTACGAAATAACGCTATCAATTTGAAATAATTTCGTCTCTTGGGTGATTTCATTATTTTCTGTGTGTACCAAGTAATAAACCATTGTTAGTTTTAACAAAAAAGTCAGATCTCCCTAAGCAAAATAAAAGCAACGAAAAAACAAAGATAAAACTTATTTTTCCTTCTGTCACAAATCATTGCTACTAAACTGAGATTCATCAGATTTTCGACATAGGCGCCCTCTACCGGCACACCTAAGAACAAGTATTCATTACACGACGCTCACATAACCATTTTTTTTTTTTTTTAATTTGTATTATTTTTTTCGTCATTTGTGTTGTCTACAAGTTAACGTATCTTCAATCCATTTTATTATTATCCTAATTAATAATAATTGCTAGATCATATGTATTTGTTTCCCTAAAATCATAGGAAAAAAGATAATAATCACTAATATCTTTTTTTCAAGTTTGAGAATTATTATTATTAAACCTATCCATTGTAATCATTCATTCCAGTCAAAAAAATTATCAATAATGATTTCATTTCCATTATATAAATTATATATTTTAACAATGACAACATAAGTGGTAACGACTCGAATAATGAAAAAGAAGAAAAAAAAATGTGTTTGACGCCATCTTAAAAATAACTGAATATGGTTTTTATCTTACCTTAATAACATATTACACAGTATTATTATTTTTAATAACAATTAGTTTATTTTATAATTTTCCAATATTCAAAATCTCCTTGAAAATATTTTTTGTATTTTTAAATTATTAAAAATACATATTATTTCTTACCTCTTTTTTCATTGTGTGCATTTCATTTCTACCCAGAGGAAGGACATATTCACAAGGGAAGATGCCGGTACGTCCGTCAATGATGCCATACAACCAACCTACAACAAATGACATAATGGATAAATTAGGGTTAATGATAAATGTACTGAAGCATGTCGAAAACTTACAAAAATACATCAGCTTAAAGCGTTAGAGCTTCTAGCGTTGTAATGGTTTTGTCAGGTAATATGTTGAACTTAAGAATTAAGTAAATAAATTCTTTTGAATTTTCTTACATTATTAGAACTAAATGTAAGTAATTCGTTGAAGAGAACAAACTAATAAAACAATGTGGTATTATTGGCATTAAGATGTTTATTAAAAGTTCGATAAAATAAATTACAAATGGAAGAAATGTTAGAAATTGAAGCACGTGATTCAAACAATCTAAAGTTAGTTTCGTTTTAACAAATTTGTAATAAATTTAAATATGGAAATAGCTATAGATTTTCTAAGTATGATAAAATATTATACTGTTTGTTATTTAATTCCATTATTTTATTCAAATGTTTCGTTGACCGTGCTTCTTATCCCTGATTCGTTCTTATTTAAAAAGACAGTTAAAAGTCAGTTAAATCCCATGTATAATTTAAATCCCCCAATCAATTTATAAAGCACGTCAACCAATCGCAGCCTTTGAAAAATAGCCTATTTAAACTCCTACATTATGATCTTACTATTAGTCGATTTCAGTCTAATTTTACCGAACCAGTGGCGGCAAACATTCACCATAATATTTCAGGCTCATTCACACTCTTTCAGAGCCAGTTTCAACATGATACACAAATGTATCTTCAAGTGTTTGGTAAGATAGCTGAAATGGCCGGCAATTCCATAGACTTGTGCGAAATCATTATCCAATAACAGAGAGAGAGAGAGAGAGAGAGAGACAAAAGATAGAGGGAAAGAGAAAAATTAACTAATTTTTCGAGTAGTGATTGATCGATTTTTAAGAAATGACTTTCTCATTTCCGTACATTTACTACAATGTAGTTTGTTTGTTTTTTTATTTGAATTAATCCGGATACTCTTAATTTTCGTAAACGAAAATCTTTGACGAATCTTTTGAAAAATGTACATGACGTCATCATAGTGTATTACTATAATTCCGAAGGAAAGCCAGAAAATGGTTAATCAGAGTCGGAATTAACTACAATTTCAACAATGAGTCAAAAGCAAATTGCGTTATTTAAAATAAGAACTTCCTGTGTGGTTTATTATATGACTTTCTGTTTCCCATCGCGTTATATAAGCTAATTAAGGAGCTGTCAGCCATTTTGATTTACACAGTTTGTGAGTTTAAAAAATAAATAATTATAATTGTAAATGAATAAGTCTTTTAATTGTTACATATTATAAAGAAAATAATACGAAACTAGATAATTATTTCTATTACATTGATGAGAATGTCAGGTAAATATATTAAAGATAAAAATTAAGTCCACAATCAAATGTAAAAGTATTAGCATCTGTCCGTCCTAATATAGTCACTTTTTATGCCTAATCCAGAGTAACCTTTGTCCTGATACAAACTGAAACCGTAAATAACACACAGCCCGATTAAAACTTTAATATTCTGGTTAACATATCATGCAAACTAAAATTATTTCGTTAAATATTTTGTGTGTATATCTATACTACTGGTATAAAGCTGAAGAGTTTGTGTGTTTGAACGCGCTAATCTCAGGAACTACCAGTCCGATTTGAAAAATTATTTTTGCGTTAGATAGCCCATTTATTGAGGAAGATTATAGGCTCTGTAACATCACGCTACGACCAATAGGAGCGGAGCAGTAAAAATAAACGTCAATCAACGGGTGCGGCGGCGACAGGGCGGCTTCGCCTCACGACGAGAACCGAGCATTACCGAGAATGTTTGATTATTTGTAATCAAAAGTTAACGCGGGTGAAACCGGGGGGGGGGGGGGCACAGCTCGTATATATGTACAAAATTATGTGATGTACAAATATACAAGTAAAGGTCAGACTATGTGGCAACCAGGATGGCCTATATTTTGGAGAATGTGTAGCAAGAGCTTAGATTTTATCTCTATTACTCCTGACTTCGACCAAGGAAAAAAGATCGGAAATTTCCATTATTCAATAAGCCTAATATATCGGTCTACGAGGAATGTTGATTCGAACCCCTACCAAAGAAGGGTAAATTTGTAAATCTCTTAGCCACAGACCTCTTTAAAAATGTAATAATAATTGATAATGAAAAAACATTTTTTTTTTTTCCTAGTTTCACTAAAAATATATTTTTAAATATTTATTTTCCAAGCAATTCTCCCTTAACGGCCCCTCACGTTTACCCTGGTTTCATGGAACCAGTAATAACTAGGTTCACCAATTATCTCGCATTTTTGTTTTCGCAGGGGTTCACAAAAGACCTACCCCAAGGTCATTCACAACTCGGTAAGGACCATTCAGGTTTTTATAAAATGGATTTTTCTCATTTTATGAAATGTCTTTAATTTTGATTTTACGTATAAATGCCAATTTATTTTTAATCGTCTTAAATCTTTTTTTATTGTTTTTCCAAATTTCGATTGAAATCATTGTTTCTGAATTTTGCTTTCGCTCAGGCGTACGCTTTCTTGAAATAAAGAGTTTTATGGACAAATCGAGTTCTCAGAACTAGGATCGTAATGGATCATTTAACTGATGTAGTCACAACCTACTTCACAGTTGAAACAGCCTGTTGCTTGTTTTATCATTGAAATTAGTTACGACCAAGCGGGTGTTTATGTTAGTTTTTCTTTGAGAAAAGACCCCAAAACAATAATAAAAAATTATCAAAATGCCAGTACCGTAGCTAGAGGATTGGGGGCCCCGGGGCAACAAGTGATTATGGTTTCGTAAAATCCCTCTTCGTTCGGGAGCCCCGGGGCACTGCCCCGGTGGCAGCTACGGCCCTGCAGAAAGCATCTGCTGAGATGAGCCACGCTGAGAGGGGAGAAGTTCATTAGAGAACCCTCTTTTTGCTGGAGGGTCTGAAAGCTCCTCGGAAAAATGAAGCAGGATTCATCCAGAGGAGTTGAGAACAGGGGATCCTCACAATAGAAGCGATCATTACTTGGCTTGAGGCAGGCAGTAAAAGGGAGATTTCCCTTCTCATTCTTGTGATCAGTGTGGCTCATCTCAGCAGATGCGCGCTAGGGCTAAGACTTCAAGAAAGCCCACATTATGGTTGAATCTGAGATAATAGATACATAACTAATAAGTGTTTATACTGTGTCAATACAGTAATGGATAGAAACATATAAGATGCATTATTAAGAGGATATACAGAAGGAAAGGCAACAGTTATTCTATTGTTAGAATAATAATCGAATCAATGTACAAGAATCCATATCCGGTGCCGGCGCTACCAGACAGCCTAGGATGCAATACTGATTGTTAAGGGCCACAGGTTTTATACAAATTAGTTCAAGTAGTGGGTCTTGCCTAAGGAGCAAAACAGTCTGGCACCGGCCCTGCTTCTACAATGAAAGCCCGGTCAACGTCATTCCTTTACCATTCTTCTTAATGATAAGAATCAATAAATAAAATTCTGCCAAAGTTTAAAATTTGAATGTTTAATATAATCATTAATTAAAAAAAAATGAAATATCAGCTTCCCTAGTGATTCGGAATTATTACAAATAAAACCAAATTTCAAATAAAATTCTAATTATTTTACTGAAGTCTTAGCTTATCAAGACTTCTTAATTTACAAAAATATATAAGCCCTGTACGAACTTTAGTATAAGATTAAATATTAACAAAAAACTAATGGTCTGCTAATTGTTCATTTTAATAATTATTTATTATTTGATAAATGATTATTGTGCTCCCAGTGAATGATGGCCGCCCTGTTTTTGTGAGATCTGCGCATGTATCATCGATTGCTCTGGTCAGGCACTTCCGTATGAGTGTATCACTGGACGTCGCCATTACGGTAAAGGCTTGTTACTTTGCAAAAGAGCATTGTATTTATAAATACTACATATTTATTTATTTATATAAATACTTATTGTTAGCAACTGGTATTGAAATAACGGTAAATAGCCGAGAGAAGTTTTAATTTGGCGTTATCAACATGTCTTTCTCAGTGAAAACAGATGACGGGCGTCCATTGTGACAGGAAAACATAATTGATCAGCTACCGGAAGGGCTGCGCAGTTCAAACTTCCGCCGGTCATCTTTCATTTTGAGGACAATAATGTTAGTATAAAATTTTAATTTTTATCTTCAACTTCAAAAATCACATTTACTAGATGGAATTTTTATAAGAATTATTAATGTAAATTTATAAATTTAATGTTAATTAGTACATATTTTATGTAACATTTACAATGCCGATTAAAAAGCGACACCATGCGACGTCTCTGCGAACTTCGTAAACAGTCAAATAAAACTGAAATGGGAACAGCAACAAAAAAAAGTTAATATTAAATTAAAAGTCTTTAGTGAGAACATTCGTAAATAAATATTCGAAAGACGAAGAATCTGTTCCATTCTCCAGCACAGTTTGATTAAAAAGTGTCTTCCTAATAATTGTAATAAGTAAAATAAATTAGCTGTCTTCCGTTCCCACAATTGTGAGTCGAAAGGTGGTGTTTACGAATGTTAAATACCTTGTTTTCTCAGAGCCTGTTTCACATCGGACTTTTTCTTCTATTTGTGTCTCTTAGGCCTAATCACGTGATTCCATATAAATGTTATAAAGCTAGAACAACAAGATTTGAGGTAGGGCGGAATTTGATGATTTGCATTAGTGCAAGCCTAAATTATCAAATCACACTGAATTATATAAAGAACGCGGGAAATCAAATGGTGCTTTATGAAAATAAGGCAAGCAGACAAGATATTAGGATGTTAATAGGCCATCCCCATGGTAAGTATGAGAAAATCCAAAAAGAATCGATTCCAAGCGGTTATGGCAAAAGTGATATTTTATTCCTTTTTGAATAAACTCATTATTTGATATCGCGCGCCTTAAAAAAAAATGAACATTGAAATTTTAATCTAGTAGGCTAAAATTAATGAGTTATTTTCTTTTTTTCTCTGGCTCTTCTCTCATTGCGCCACACACACACTCACACACAAAAAAGAGTGATAAGAAACAATAATTTGAATGTAATCCCCGTGGCCTAATGGATAAGACGTCTGACTTCGGATCAACAGGTTGCAGGTTCGATTCCCGTCGCGAACGTTTCATTGTAGTAATCATTTCTATTTTTCAAAGAAAATTAACAATTTGCACCGGACAGACAGACATCGAAATAAAAGATTTTAGTAACATAGATTCCTTTAGAAGTACTCCATTCCTCATCTATATTTTGTTTCTATAAATATGCAATCTTTATAATTTTACAGCGTAAAGGGGATACATGTTCATTTTGTCAATATCTCAGCAGTTTAGTGAGCAGGTCAAACCGAAGTTTTCTAATGCATCATTTGTGTTTGTTATGTAATAATTGCAATAAGTAGTTGAAAATTTCAATGCAGATTTTTAGCAGATCATTAAAAGCGTTTTACAAAAACAAGATTACAAAAGCTTTGATAATACTTGAACACAACGAATCATTAACCGTGTACATCTATCATCCTAATTCTGTTTCTTGGGAACGTCAGAGTGCTGTCGGAATGAAATAAGAATCATTTCATTTTTTCTCACTTCGGGAACTTGTGATTGATAACGAAGTTCGCAATTATTCGCTTACCCTATAATGATTTAAACTAGTTTCGCAGCCCTCTTTCGAACACATACGAAAACGTCTAAAGCAATTGATTTGTATTTAGGTCTTATAATTAAAGTCTTTATATCCTTTTTATTTCGTGTAAATGTACAGAGTTTCTTTATTTACGGTATAGCAATTTTTAATTTTACGAAACTTCCCTCTGGTTGTTGCTCTGACACTGAACTAACAGTATATATATTTAGTTGATGTTTTGCACCTCTTTTGTTTACTTATTACTACTAAATACAATAAAAGTGAATTAGTGATTTGAATTAAATGAATGCAGATAAATAAGTAAAATAAAACAAACACGAATTATTATTATTGTTTTTAAAGTTATTTCAGTAGTTAAACTAGCTTTCTAAGTTCCTTCTTAAAAAAAAAAAAAAAAAACTATATATTAGGTTTTAGTATACTAATAAGATTAGACTACTGTATACTAATATAAATTGGGAGTATGTAGGGGAAGGGTCGAAATCAATTAAGTATACCTATTTTTTTTTTTTTTTTGGTTGGATGGCAAGTTGATGAGACCTTTGCACACACACACACACGCAAAATTTTGAAGACTATTTTGTTTTGATTGTTGATTCTTAACTTTCCTCTCCAAATAAAATCTTATACTTTATTATATACATATTTACAAGGTAGGAATACCCTGCATAGGTGCTCCTAATCTGTAGTGCGCGATTGATCAGCTGATGAGTAAAGTAATTTAAGTAAAAACAAAACATTATATTAGCAAAAATTTAATTCGATTGACCTAAAAAAACCCGAAATTTTTTTTTTTTTTTGGAAGGGGTTTTTACAAATATTACGATAATTTTTAAAAATCCAAATTAATATTTTTTAAGCTAATTCAGTCCTTAAACAATTCTTTTGGTTTTAAGGAAAAATCAGTTATACCTAGAGCCTTTTAGGGGAAAATTAATGAGTTACTTTTCGCAAAACATTCACTTCAAATCGCACTCGTTAGTTTGACTCGATGCGCCGACAGATGGCGATGCCAAAACAATCATCACTTTTATAGACGAATTTTTTTGTTAGTTTTAGTCTTCTGATAAGGATCAGAAGACTAATATTCCCGTTTTGTCTGTCTATGGACAAGTATCGTTAAAATATATCAGCAACAATCACATTTGTAATACACCTCTACAACAATCACAATAATCGCAACAATTCCGCCTTTTGCATTCGGAACAATCAGATTTATAATAATAAGGAAATTAAAGCAATATCAATTACATTTTCTTATACGTATCAGAAGACGTTGCGAAGCATTGTGATTGGTTTACTACCTTGTTTCCCAACAAATTGAACAAAAAAAAAGCTCGTCAGTTCCATAGCTATTTTTCCTTGATAAAACAAAATGTTATGTTTAGTGAAAACGATTTAAATAATATTAAATAATAAATATCATGCAAATCAACATATTTTTTAAACATGCATATTAGTGAGACAAGAAGGCAAACACTCGAATTTTTCTTACACTGTATTAAATAACTTTCAATACCTTCAAACGTTACTTTGTCAACACAACACGGAATTCCTTTGGAGGTGCTTGGTTCGGACGCCGACCGCTTTCTGACGATCTGTAAGTCTGGCTTCCTTTCGGGAATATTTTGACTATTGTCGCTAATTACGGGTTGCTCCTCGATCGGTGTCTGTTGTAAATCCACTGTTTTCTCTCCTGAACCTTCTACGTCCTTCGCTTCGTGAATAATTGGAGAAATATAAGAGCAGTCGTCGTACACATGATTGCTGGGATCGGAGGACTGGTCGTCCACCTCCTGTCCGCTGTCTTCGGCCTCCTCGATGGCCGGCATCAACGGCAAGTAGCTCGCCGTGCTGTCGCTGTCAAAGCCCGAATCGGCTTTGTTGTCGGGCGAGCTGTTGCCGTCGGTGCGCGGGGCTTCTTCGTCCGACCCCTTGCGGCTCTGCATGCCGCACGAACACGCTTCCTTGCTGCCGTCGTTACGAGCTTCCTCTTCGTCCGCCACCCACACGCTATCTTCCGCGATACCCATAGCTTTCGAGTCGTCTTTCTTGTCGTTCTGTAGAGTACAAACAAAACCGTCACTTCTGCCGCTTTTTTTGTTGATGTTATTAATCCAAATCAACGTCGGTGTGAGAAAAAGGGCGCGAAGGCCCAATTCCCTCATACTCGTTTGAACAACAAGGGCTTCATCCATTCTTAGATAAAAAAAACTTATTAACAACGATAAAAAGGATCAACCCATTCGAAACGATTTATCAGAATTCAAAACCTAATTTCGGTTAAATCTATTTCAAAACAGAACAAAAAAAAAGTCTCTATAAGTAAAAATTACATGGCTTACCAATTGTTTTTTGTCACCAGTCAGGACGAGTTGATTTTCTGAATAGAAACGAAAAAAAAAAACCAACTGAATAATGGAAGCGACAACCTGTCACCAATTCAGCGTCATTCAAGCAGAGGGATTCCGTTAGCTGTGATTATGCTCCAAATTCCATCGAATTCCTCTCAACCATTGATAAGTGTCGTATAACTGCGAGTGTCCCACTGATTGCAACACCTGAGTCACGCCCCGCTGCAGCGCGTCACAACTTATTCCTCTACGATTTTAATCCGTTTTCTAGAATTCCGAATGTTCTGGCGATTTCGAAAAACTAAGCACCATCTAGTGATTACAGATGACAACACTACAGGAAGAAATATCAACTACAAACTAACTTTTTCTAAATATAAGTAAATAAATGCTTCAAAACAACTGAAAAATGAAAATAATAATAACAACTATATACAATTAACGAATTTTAACTGAATATTTAAAATAATTAAGCTATCCTTTTATAAAAAAAAAAGGGATATTATTATTATATTTGATATATTTCAAATATTTTATATATGAAGCTAAAAAAACTTTTTTTTTCCTTGTTATTCGGTATATTTTTTTTAAAAGAATATCTTTAAGTCTAATATGAATTAAGAGTATTTTACTAAATATTTAAATATTTTTTTAAATATTTTTTAAAAATAAACTTTAAGCGTACTATGAATTCGAAAATTGTACTTAATGTACTCAAAATAACTATTTTTTTAAAAAATGACAAACTTAATATAACCTTAAAAAATTATGTAACTACGAGCTATTGTTTTATAATTAAAGTAAAAACTAAGATTTTGTTAAATAGTTTTATATATTTTTTGAAAACTTAAATCATTCTGTTACGAAATTTTACCTCAGCTATTTAAAAAGATTTTAAATTCTCACGCAAATAAATGAGTTAACTAAAACAACCGACTCTGAAAAACCTGGCAAAAACAAGAATGTTTTAAACCACCTTTGAACGAATAGGCACGTAAAAATGTATTAGTGAATAAAAATTATCCAAATAATAAGGAAATCGAACACCTATCGGCCTATGGAATTTTCATCGATGACCTTGTCGTGTTGCTGAATAAAATAAATCCGCGGACGACTTCCTGATCCATTAATCCGATCGGATAAAAAAAGGGGTAATCCTGTCACCGCTGTTTCCTTATCCAGGGGGTTGGTGTTGCTAGGGTGCGGACGAAGAGATAGACATGTCTTTTGGGAAGAAAACGGCAGACTGATGCAGACAAACCACCGAGAAACTGGGCTGTGGTAAAGTCCGTGTTTTCCCAGCCGGCGTCTTGCTTCCACGCAATGCTCACACAGCCGTGAAGAGTTCTCTCGCCCACCTCCAACCACCTCGTTTCTCTCCTCTATTCTTTATCAAAGAGAGCAAAGCCACCAGATTCGCGAAAGTCCGAAAAACTAAATGGATCAACTTTCATTTGTGTTGTTGTTCATATAAGCGTAGTTTTAACAAAAGGTTCATTTTATTTTATTTTTTTCTCTCTCTGTACTTGTTAACTTGCTAACGAATCATTATAAAACGAAAAAAAAAAATATATCGAAGTTGAAACACCTTATTCAGAGGATTCTGAACCCGATTAACCAAAGAGACTAATTGGCTGGCTTTTTTTTTTTTTTTATTCCATAAAAAAAAGCAGAACCTATATTAAATTTTGAGACTGATAGCTTAAATACGATTTGATCCAGTAATTACAAAATTCGGGAGAAAAAAAAATTAAAGGGTGTTCCAAAACGACTTTACCTCTTCTTTCAGAACTTTAAACTAAAGTAGTAAGCGGGAAGGTAAATAATGTTTTGCATTTGAGTCAGAAGAGTTAGATGCAATGGTAACAAAACTGCGGTTTTTCTTTTAAAGTAAAAGCTTATCAGAGTAATTCTGATCTTAAAGAAATCAAACTACTAACAATGCTAAGGTTTCGTAAAATTTACACAGAGGGAACCGTAAACTTAATATGCATTTTGTTATTAAATTTTCGAAAATCTAGCCTTTTCGGGTTCCTGGGCTAAATGTGCTGGCTCCCATTTAGGCTTAACTTAATGAAAAAAGAAATCGTGGTTTAGACGGTGTTTGATTCTCCATTTTATAAAATTAATAACATTTTATTTTATTAATTTTTCGTTCTGTACCTTACTAAAATGCTAAGACCTCTGCGTTTTTGTTTCTTTTTTTTTTTTATAATAATTTCACTGTATAGAATGAGGGACCTGTGACTAAAGGTTACCATCTTGAATTTCAAAGATAGCTAAAGTGATGTTAATGAAGCAATGCAATTGATAATAAATACAAAACACTGATTTCAAACATATAACAACTGTCCAGAAGCTCTACTTCTCGTGGCTCACAACTGACACAAACAACGCTGCATATATTCTAGTGCTTATTAACCGTGGAAAGGTGTTTCCAAAGGCGTAGCTATATCTATAGGCCTCCATGCAAAGATGAATAAGATCACTCCACCTAAATTTATTAATTCATTTTTTGTATCATGAACCATATATCATTTTAACAAATTTCCCAAATAACTTAGATGGTCAATTATCTTTTCTGTTCACGTTGTAATATCTCAAAACTGTCAAACCAAAATAATGTTATTATTCTTTTTGTCGATTATTTTCCCGCTTCCCTCCCATATGTTAAATGCTCTTTTGTTTTCTTTATTAACAAGTACTCATATCGAGGCTGTCATGGCTGCTATAGTCCTCTACTTGTAAATATGGTAATTTTCACCCTGAAAACTTTAGTTTTACGTTTTGCTGCAATTTAAAATTTTGAGGAACTAAACACCTGGGATTCACTGCAAAAAATCTTCTTCTCGATTTCTTTTTGCCCCACGTTAAATCTATAATCCCCTGCTTTAGAGAATTTAAAATTTCTTACAGGATTATTAAGTAGGAGGAGGATTATACTGTTACTCATTTCAATGGAATAAAATCCATTTCCGGTATTAAAGAGAAATATTATGAAATACTTTCATAAAGCAATACCTACAAAATTCCAGATCTTGTATTCTAAATTTGAATACTGAACTAATTTATTGCTTTGTCTTATAAATATGATAGCTGGTAAACTGAAAACAATTTTTGTAATCCTTACAAGCTGTAGGTTATGAAATAAGATGAAATACAAGGTAAGCTACAGTACATACATTTTTATAGTACGTTATTGCTACATAGTGGTTAATAACTGACCCCCAAACATATGTCTCGTATTTTTTGGTGAGTGTGTATGTAATCTGTACTAAGGTAAAATAAATAAAACTTTACAGCAAAGAGCAAGGTTTATTTATATTATACTTCAAACCGTCGAGAACACGTACTTTTATAAAATGCGATCAATTTTCGCTTACTTTCAATTTCTACACTTCATTTCGGATCACAGTTTGAGTAGCACTGGTCTACACGATTCTTACTCGTGTGACAGCGAGGATTTGGAGAGAATTATTTAATAAATTTTAAAATAATCAATCATACCATTTTTGGCCTAAGTAAAAAATCTGTCAGTCTATTAACTTTGGAACCTCTGAATGGATCGTCTTGAAACTTGATGTGCCTATTGGAAATCTTTGCAGTGTGGGTCCTTGCCGAGAAATTAGCGGGTGAAGGTGATTAAACAGTAACAGCATGATTAAATTATCAGATAAGAAACATGATTGTACGTCAACACTGAAGAACGCAAACGAACCCTTTTAGTAATCCACTAATTTCGTGCACTTTGATGTAATTAAAATTTAATTTAATTCAGACAAAGTAAATAAGTAATGCGAAATAAATTAATTTTTCAAAAAAAAAAAAAAAACTCAAGGTGATATTACAGTTTGTAAATACGAGGAGATTTACTGTCTGTTTTTGTTTCGAAAACCTTCAGCGCTTTTGCGCATGTGTCAGGTCTCCTTCGATTTCATCAAAATAGGGGTGAGGAGAAATAAAGAGGGGATGTTTACTTTTTATCAGTGTTAGTTTACTAGTAGCTGCGTTCTATTTGCGCTTTTCGGGAAAGAATTATGGAAAGAATAAATACTATTGCAAAAATAACAGGTACTAAAAAAAAAAGGGTCTTGGGAAAGTGCTCATCTCAGCGTATCACCCCTTTACGAAGTAGAATCGTCCGCGAGTGGTGATTCTCGCTTTTGAAAACGAACAGTATTTTTGTTTTCACGAATTTAAACAACAACAAGATAAACAAAAAGTTCCTGAAACAACTTAAAGTCTGCTTTCCTTACAATATTTAATAAGAAAAAAAGAAATTTTAAGTTTGAAAATGATACAATGATAATTTGTTGTTCAACTATAGTGTTGATAAAAATACAACAGAAGAATTTTTTTCTAATTTTCTGGAAAAAAAAAATATTAAATTCATATTATTTATTTTTGTTTAAGGCTCGTTAATTTTTTGTCACTTCAAAGCGCGTGCGAATCCGTTTGTTAAATAAACTGATTAAAATTCATTGTTAGACATCGTGATGCTTCGTTTCTAAATCGTTGCTATGGAAATTTCAGTCAACTTTTCGCGCTCATTTTTCGACAAGGACTCCTTTGGGGAACATTTCAAAAAAATTCTCTCTAAGTCCTTGAATATGCACACCAAGATTCAAGACTAATTTTATAAGCCTCATTTTTCATAGAAAATTGGCTAAAAATGCAAAAATAATAATAAAAAACAAGGTAGCGATAGCGATTATGCTTCGCAACGGCTTCTAAAAAGTAAATAAAAATAAAAATCTCTTTCAAGAACTTGTTAAAGAAATCCAGTAACTGTTCCTGTTTCAAGAAATTTGACGAGCGGTTTTTATTTTTCATTTTTTTCGCTGTTCATCCAATCCTCAATCGTACCTGGCATCCTGGACAGCTGCTCTACGCTTATTCGAGGTAATCAACTGGGAAGACTCAACGCACGCCAACTGAAAGGCGTTAACAAGGAGTTACAAAAGCATCAAATGTGATAGACGCAGCTCCATTGAAGAAATAACCCTCTTCCAAAATAAAATTAAAAAAAAAAAAAAATACAAACGACTCAAATCACCGAGAACTTGTAATTACCAGATGCATGACCTGGTAGAGCAAGAATACCTCAAGGTTAACCAAATTTCAATGATCGTTTTCTTCTTTCAAGCAGAGGTTCTCAAATGGAGATAAGGAAGTTCTATAATCGTTTCTTTGGATAAAAACGTCGCTCTACAAAAGTCGAGTGGTTAGATATGTACTTTAAATACATATTCTTACTGCTTGATTCCAAGTATTCACCCACAATCTCCACAACAATCACCCACAATCAATGTTTGATTTTGGTCCTCGGATAAGACATGGGTTTTTCTTTCTTCGTGATTCAGATTACTGTAATAGTGTTGCTTATATAATCATCTTTATCAAAACAAACACAAAGAAAAGTAAGGGCTTTTTATCAATACTTGTGATGTGATCACAGTTTACTATATATAAATTAGGAACATTGTAGTACAAAAGATATTAGTTTATGGTTTTGAAACCTTGAATTAGACAATTAATCTTTTTACCCTTATGCAGCATACATCCAACACATATAGGAAAGTATTTATATACCGCAATACCAAATACTCTAGTGGGTTTAGATATTAAAACGCGGAGCCATCTCCTATCATATAAACTCTATCAATTCCAGTCCTGATATTGGGAAGCGAAGAGCTTCACGACGACATCTGGTGGCGGAAATTTGAGAATGGCTTAAGGAAATTTCAGTAGAAATTCTTTTATTTATAAAAAAAAATTTCCAACTTTTTTTTTTTTTTTTTTGACATTTTTTCCCATAATGGTGTTTGGCAATAAATAATCTAAAATGTCTAGCCTGTTTTTTCTTTATTATTATCATTGGTTGTAATGGCGCGGAGAATTCGCCATGAAAATACGGTATTGAAAGGAATTCACGAGTAAAATAAATGTTTGGTTATCGCTGGAAAAGGAGCGGAATTTAAGATATCAAGAGTCGACACTTGTCTAGATACTAAAGAATCTTACTTTATTGCTTTCTAACTCTACATTATTCACGATCTTTCCTCAATCCTATGTCTGAGATTTAGGTACAACTGTTTCTGTGATCGCACCGTGGGCAGTTTTCGAAAACGAGGCTTGGGGTGGCATATGTGCTCACTCACCCCGGACGCCAAAAAAACCCTTAGATATATGCCATTTAGGCCTGCGACAGTGGGTTACGCAAAGCGCAACGCATTCCCGATAACTATATTTATCATCTTAAGCCCGCCATTACGACTGAATGGCTTCTGAATGAATAATAACAAATATCAACACTGATGACTATCAAATCAGAGGAGATTGCCGAGTATGCTATAGCAGTCATGTGAACTTTCCAGATCTCACCATCACGTACCAAATTATTTTAATAATAAGTTTCATATTTTATTTATTAAAAAAAAAGAAATCTCAGATGAGGTTTTCCGATATTACGAAGGAACTGCTGAAATGGCAAAGGAAGCACACATAGTATTTTTACAACCGCGGAAACAGGAAATAAACTAGCGTCTGAAAGGAGTTTCTTTGTGCTATGGATGTTATTCAAAAGCCAACACTGATACTGACATTACTTGCCACTAACTGCAGCAAAGCTCAAAGGAACGCGATGGCGCAAAGTAAATTATCAACGCCCTTCAAAAAAAAATAATATCTCCGGCGTACGAGTCAGGCGATGTGAGACGAGATGGATTTTTTCAAATGGATAGAAAATACGAAAAAGGAATCTCCCATCCGCGCAATTTCAAACTCCAAAGACTAGCAGCTGTTGTTTTGCCGCCATTTGCAGAGCTGAATGCTTCTTAGCTACGTATAAAAGAGCCGATTTGCAGCCATTGCTGCAAGCTAATTACCCATCCTTTCCTCCGCACAAAAGATCGCAGTGCGTTGCCGTTCAGCAAAACGTTACGTGCGATTGTGTTTTAAAGGTCAAGATTTTTGCTGCCTACTTCATCTCCTTAGTCTTGTTATTATTTGGAAACATTCCCTTTCTCTTTGGTGGTTTCTCAAGGTCGACACCCCCTCTTTCACGCACTTCTAATTATCTTCAAATTTTTCGCCAAATAATGCATTGTTTTCATCCATCAACGATTTTTTTTCTTTCTCTGAGAATTCATTTACCCGCGCTTCGACTTCGTAATTTTTAAAGAAAACTTGGTTAAATAATAAAAAGAAGTTCGAATGGACTTAAAACCCGATTTCCTAAAAAGGTTATTTCTTAATTTTCTTAATTCGACAAAAACGAAATAAGCGTATTTATATTCCATTTACAATATCCACATCTATTGGAAACAAATAATAAAATTTTTCCATTTTCTGTAAAAAAAATAAAATAAATCCGATTATCTACTTAAATTGGCTAAATCGGATTACTTTTAATCATATCAGATCCATTAGTGGATTAGCTACAAGGATTAACAGTGAGATATTAACAGAAATAGGATATAAACCCATTGTTTTAGATTCCAATGCTTTTCTATGGAAATTTCCTTCTCCCGCTAATTTCTCGACAAGAACCCATTCGGAAAAGATTTCAGATAGAAAAGTTATATCGTTCCTAGTCCGTGAATATGCACACCAAGTTACAAGAAGATCCATCCAAGGGTTCAAAAGGTATTAGGAGGTGGACATATTTATCCTACTTTCCAGCAGGTTGTGTCTCACATATTTAAATTTCAATTAAAAATTTTGTATTAAAGTATAGAATATTTATAAATAATAATAATTATAATTTTTTTTTTTTTAACACTTGGCAATATGTGCTTTGGTCTTTGACCCGCCATATTGTCTTAGCTGGGGAAACCCATGGTTTGAAACTTTTTCGAGACCATAAGAATAATAATAATGTGCACTTGACAGCTGTCCGTGCATTCATTGATTTCCATTAGATTTAAAAGAGAATAATAAAACACGGTCCCGTACTACAAGTACATACCACAAAGCGTACTAGAGTCACCCTCACATAAGCTGTACTGGGACCGCCCCATTCACACAGACAAAACTATACATCCCAACAGATCCGACATCACACTTGTTGATAAGGTCAACAAACAGACCTATCTCATTGATATTGCAATGCCTATCAGCAAGAACATGCAGAAAACTCATGAAGACAAGATCAGTAAATACACCGATCTAGCACACGAGCTCCAAAAGCAGTGGAGGCAGGACCGAGTACGTGTTGTACCCATCGTCCTGTCCACCACTGGTCTGGTGCCTCACACATTGCACCACAGCCTCACCACACTAGGAATTCACAAAAACACTTCTGCACAACTGCAGAAGGCTGTGGTACTCAACACAACACGCATAGTTAGGAAATTTATGGAGACAACCACACATCCCTAACCATTATTTCACACTTTTTTTTTTTACTTATAAATATGTGCTTTGGTCCTTGACCCGCCATATTGTTTTTTGCTGGGGAAACCCAAGGTTTGAAACATACAAACATAATAATAATAATACGGTTATTCTAATTTGTGAAGATCTATTAGTGGATTAGCAACAATAATTAACACAATGAGATACCTTCTTCACCCACAATAATTAATCATCGTAAAATTTTTAGGAACTAATATTTTCCACATAAGCTTAGCAGTTACCCCAAGAAAATGTAATTATTTAAGCTGTTTATATTTTTCATTTTACCGTTTTCATTTTATTTGTTTGTGCTCTGTGTTTCCGTCGGTTCCACTGTGCAGTTATCATTGTGTAATTCCAGCTGATGAGGGTTTGACATATCAGAAAATGCAAGTTCTGGAAGTGCAGCTCAGGTATCTCCTACTTCATTCATGTAAATTAAATAAAAATTTTAAGTAAAAACCTCTCAAAAAAAAAAATCTTCCTTTTGTTTTTAATAGGAACCCTGTGCGAAAGTTTTACAATCATGATATAGTACATTGACTATAACAAATTTGGGGTTGGGGTTGGGAGGTTTTAAGTTTTGATGGCCCCTATTAAAAACGCTAGTAATTTTGATTATACTGAATTATAAATTATTTGTTAAAATGAGATAGATGAAATAACAGAAATTGAAAGAAAGAGAAAAACAATTTTCCTATATAGATTTTCAATGTAGAGAATGGTAGGCGGACATTTTTGTGACACAAACACGACACAAAATGGCGTTACCTGTTGTTGATAAAGCTCAGAAAACGGCCATTCAAATCACAGATAAATAAATATTGTTTTTCTGAGATCTTATAGATGATAGAATTAAAATGAAACTCAAGATACTCTGTTCATCAGACAATTACTATCTGTTACAGACCATTACTATCTGTTAAGTTTAATTTCTTTTCTGCGTTACCTATCGAAACGACTGAAATTACGGCACTAATAATTTACATGATAATTAACAAAAAAAATAGCGCGCGCGTATGTCCGCAACAACTGAACTTCGCACGAGCGTTGCTAGGCAACAGGAGTATTATTGCGTGGTCAATTGAACTAATCAAATTTCCGACTTTTACAAATTGATTTCAATATTGTATTTCCATGTAATGTTTAGAATTTAAACTTTCAATATATTTTTAGTTTTAAGTTTGAGTTTACTTGTTGTTTTTGAAAAATACAAGTAATACTGTTTTCCGTTACATAGGCGAGGCTTCCAGAGCGAAACGACGGGCAGCCGTCTAGTTCTTAATTAAAAACACTGGAAATGGTAAAGAATTGATTTCATCGAAATTAACAAGACACATATCAAGACTAAATATGTAAATTATTCTTTCTGAAGTCATGAATTTACGCTAGCTTTTTATGCTAGGCGACTGATAAAGTAAAGATATATATTTTGACAGGTCTGGCTCTAGGCTTAAGCACAAGAGGCACCGGGCACGCAATGGCTTGGGGCGCCAACCTCAAAAAAATAAATAAAGTAATAACATGTTAAATATTTTCTATTACGACATATCCCTGTTGTAAAATTTATAAAGCTGAAAAATTTAAAAAAAAAAAAAAATGAAACGCGCTGAAAACCAAACTGGTGATCATTTAAATGCCTCTCGAGATATGACCTGCAGTTTTGCATAAGAATGACTGTTTTTGGCATGAGCGATTTATATTCTACGCACATTTTCGTGCGGTTCTCAGCATTCGAGGTCACGCACATCCCTTGTTAGTAACTGATCAGAATTTCAGCTTTTTCAGTTATAGGTTTTTAAGCTGATCAAGACAGATAAGTAAGCTTATCTTAATACCAGCTGAATTCTAACCCTTTTTTTTTTGCTATCTAACCCGTATGTTGAGGCCTTTACAAATATAAGGCCATATCTATTAAAAAACACTGTGATAGATTATACCAAATCAGCATTAAAATGCTCATATATTTATTATTTGCTGTGGAGATACATCTCGAGTTCTTGCTTGATAATATTAATAAAACACTGAAATCTATATTTCGTTTCGTAAAGGATTTGCAGGAGTTTACTAATTTGTGTAATGCCGCTGACAAAATAGTCCTATTTTGCTTGCATTTTCTCCATTCAATGAATGCAATCTACTTTCTTTATTTTTAATTACTGTATATAATAGAAGTTTGAATTTACTTCCCATCACTCATAGGAAAGGAATTTTAGTACAGCAAAAAGTTAGAAGGCAGAAAGATAAGCGACATCATTTAAATAACTCATCTGCAGATAGAAAGCAGAATAAGTATAGGCAAAGTTAAATGTGGATCTGCATATTAGAATATTAACTTTCCATTTAATTGAATTAGATGCTCTTTATTATTAAAACTTAATAAAAAGCTTTTAGTCTTGTATTTTATATCTGCCATCAGAAATTCAAGATACTCAAATGTAATTCAATTCGGTAAAATATTATTAATAATAATAAAGTATAACATAAGCCGTTCCGGCATGGGCAAGCCCAGATGGCGATCTGCCATGAGGCCGTTGTGTCGGAACTTGGGTTCGAATCCTGGTGGTGGCATGGCTGTTTCTTTCTTCTTCTGTGTGTCGTGCGTTTCTCCCTGGGACTTACTATCTCAGGGTTATCCTGCACAGGATGTGAATCTCATCCCCCCTCTTCTTGACTTTCACTAGTTTCGCCCTGACGTTGTCAGATTGAGCTAGTTCCGTGGTCCCTAGTTGGCCAAATTAGATAAAGGAAGAAACGTATAACATAAAATGAAATAAACTTACCGTTATCTAAATACTGATTCTTATTTACAACACGAATGATGTCTCCCTGCCGGAAACTGAGCAATGTCGATTCACGGGTGAGGTAGTCGGCTACAGCTCTCACATACTCCTGTGCTCCCTAAGAATAAATAATGTTGTTTGGTCATAATCAAGAGATTTTGTATCGAATTAACTGATATATTAATAAAGCTGAATGCAATTTCTTTCTGGAATCATTAAACATTTTCTAATACTATCATTTGATTATATAATTCTATAATTAGTCAAACCAAAATAAAACATTTACAAAACACTTACCGAATCTGATTCAAGGGCAAACTGCTCAATTAAATTCTTTATTTGATTTGCCTAATAAATAAATAAATAAATAAATACATTTCAGTTATTAACTTTTTCAGTTTTTTTCTAGTCGGATAACAAAATACAAAATATATTTTTTTAAGTCGCAAGTTTAAGACTTCGTAAACTCACCCGATGTGTAAAAAGTATAATTCTGTGACCTGTTCTCAGTAACAACTGTAATGTACTACCTCTTGGAACACTTGCTTCAGCAATATCCTCAAAACTGAATAAGAAAAAGAAAATACTTAAATGTAGTAAATATAAAAAATAGAAAAAATTAATAATGTGCACTCAGGAGAAAACAGAGAAGCAACCGAAAATGCACTTTGGCACAAAACGTTATGAATGGCACTGCATGACACTGTTTTGTGCTTATTATTACTCATCAGCAGAACCATACTTACCCTTCCTTGGGCCAGAGGCGCTATTAAGTTGCGAGAGTACTCAACCAGAATTTCAAAAATGCAATTACTAGCACCTGAGTATATATATATATTAAATTATATGGTTCCCAATCTGAGGGCCATGATGCCGACTGTGGGAGTCTGCAATACCGTTTAATGATTTCAATGTGGAGTTTCGAATAAATTTGTTTTACTCAAATATGTGTTTTATTCGTTTTACTTTTAGAATGCTTTTACAACTATAATCTCTGCAGCCTTAATTTAGTTGAAGAAAGCAGCAAATAACTAGTCTGTACCACCATTACGACAAAGACCCAGTTGAGAGCAGGTAGGATTGTCCTCTGGTCGCACGTGCATGTGTTAACTTCGTGACAGTAGCGAGTATGATTCGTTTCCCAATCTCAATGCCTTTTTAGCATCAACTGAGCAACAACTCCTTTGCAATCTTGTTGCATGAAAGAGCACATCTTTAGTGGGCCATTTAAAAGATTATTTTCCAAGGTTTCGTGATAAAAATAATTGGAAAATCCATTCTTACTGACAGAAAATGAGTTCCACCGCATTTTGGGCACCAAACAACGTAAATAACACATGATATATCATTAATGAGTGTGAAAGCTAAATACAGTACAGATAAAGTACGCACAGTCAAATATATGGGCTCTGGTTTTTAATTGAAAAGGGTCGAAAGAGCAGTTTGTTGAAAGGTGGGGACGACTGTAGGTGATATGAAATCAGCGATTGACAACTTGAAGCTCCTGATATCCATATTTATGTAACATTTGTCTCTAGCTCTCCTTTTGTTTTATTATTTTTTTTTTTGGGAAGGGGGGTTATGGTAATGTTTGTTGGAGGTGAGGAGAGTTATCTTGTGCTTTGAAGCCCTGAAACAATTTTTTTAAGTTATTAATATCTGACTTTTGAGATGTTGTTTGTCCAATTCACATTCACTTCGTGGGTCATTACAATGCAACTATTATTTAAAATGATGTAAATGAAAACATATTGTTTGTTGAGTCTGAATGTAATGGTGACTCTGCTTTGCTTGTTGCTGTACTTCTCTTTAGAATTAAATTAATTTCTGCTCAAAGAAAAACAAGAGAACTGAATACAGAAGATGGAGGGGCAAATGTTAGGAATAGAAAACTTGTTTAACATTTGAAAGTTTATTTCTGTTATCATTTGAATATATCATGAATAATTAAAAAAGAACTTACAGATTTTACAAAGATATTGATATGAACTTATTCATATTGAGGATGAACTTGTACACTAAACTGAGGTAAAATAATAATAAAAAAATGTTCTATTTGAGTCTTTTCTTTACATTTACTTAAATTTGCCAAAGACATATAAAGTATTATTTCGTCCATTGTTGAATGGATAGCCTATAATCACATTTATGATAAGGAAAATGGAATATGCATATACATACACTACAAGAAATGTTTGGGAATAAAGATGATGATTGTTCAGATAACATTTTCAAAGAATTCCATTCAAACCCATCAGCAAATTAGTTAAAAAAATTAAAAAATAAAAACAAACAAGAAGTGTCTGAAACAATCTGGAGCTTACAAATAAGAAATAAACGTGGCTTCGTGAGAATAAAACATAAATCAATCAATCAATCAATCAAAAGAATAAAGAATCCTATTGAACAATTTCCAATGAGGTAAGTGTATTTTTTTCCCATGTAATTCTTGTCCTTTGTTATATTGAACTTTACTATTGATTCTTTAATTACATTCCTTTTTAGTTCAGTGCACATTCAGTAGGAAATTTAATCAGTTTCTTTTTCTTTTTATTTCCTTTTCACGTTCTGTTATTACTGGATTCACTTGATTCACTGGCATATTGAATTTACGCAACTAGTTTTATATGATTTTTTTGACAAACTGGAAAAATTCCACATCAGCTTGAAACAGGCTAAACTGCAGTTGCAGTAAAATAAATAGTTTATTTTACTATGATAGATATAAGGCTGATCAAAGTGAATATGGATTCTTATTATTCGTCAGTTCCTATAGCACTGAACAAGATTTTAAAGTCTTGAACGGTCCCTTATTACTTGATAAGAAAGATAAAAAGAGACTGGTGAAATTTTCAGCTGTAAAAAGAGTTGTCAAAATAAAAACTTCAAGTGCAAAGTAAAAACCTTAGGAATATTGCTTTTCTATTATCTTAAAAATGTTTTATACCATCCTTTATTATAAAGCTTTACAACTGACATGTCCTTCTTTCTTTTGTGTATATTTTTATAGGAATGGTTGAAAAAAAAAAAAAAAAAGAGTTATTTCTAATATAGAAAACACAGGAAACACAAGTTCTTCACTAAACATTGCTGTGTTTCATAGAAAGCTACTTTTTCTGCTTCTTCAGACTTTAATTAAAAAACAAAATAGAAACAAATATAGAATAATTTAAACAAACAAAGATAAGCAATGTTTACAATGTTTACAATCATTTGAAAAGCTTTGCGATTTTCACAAATGTAGAATAACTTAAACAAACAAAAGATAGACCATGTTTATAATGTTTACAATCATTGAAAAATTTCATGGTTTTTACAATGATTGTAAATATTGCCTATCTTTCTTTATTTAAATTAATCTTTGTTTATTTCTATTTTGCTTTGTAATTAAGCCTGAAGAAGCAGAAAAAGCAGTTTTCTGCAAAATATAGCAACATTTAGTGAAGAACTTGTGTTTCCTGTGTTTTCCATATTTTAATTATGTGGTTTATATCTTTATTTATTAAGAGGGATTTCTGCTAAAGAGCAGTTCAATTTATAAAAATTCAATACCTGTATTCATCAAGGATTCTCAGCCAATCCAGAGCTGCATCTCTTTCTTTACGAATTAATCTGACTCCAGTGTGGTTAATTCCAATCATATGGACATCGGGTAGATTGCGACCACCCTATTAAGAAGAACAAAGTGTTGATAGTAAAGAAATACTAATTTACTACGTTTTAAAACAACAATCAGTTAAATATATCTATTGGGTATGAGTCTATTATATGAAAGAACAATGGATTAATAAATATCTTTTATGATGATACATTTTAAAAGGTTTAAGAATATTAACAACACAGGATTCCTTACAATAATATTTTGAAAAGAAAGAATAATTTCATTTAGGTTTCTTCATTCATTTTTTTTTTATGAAAAATTATTTAATAAGAATTGTTATTAGTATTATTTGTCTTACTTAAGGTTCGGCGGAGAATTGTGCAAAAGAAAGATATCAGTACACGAGAGCTTCTCAACTGCTGTACGACAAGAAATTATCTTCACACTTAGCCAAAAGCTTGAATTTCGACTACATTTTAGGTATCAAATAAATTGGGCAAACACAAATTTGAATTTATATTCTGTTTCATTCTAACAATGAAGGTTAATAAAGTATCTAATCACTTTTCCAATCATTTAAAAAATATTTCAGAGTATTTTTAAGTCTTTAAAATAAGCTATTAAATTCATTTGTAAAAATCATAGTGTTTATCATAGGATTCTATTATATGCTGTAAAAGCAATGAAAAAGTTTGGTGTGCCATGGGATTTCTGCAAACAAAAACCGTGTTGTTGGGAAGCACTGTAGTACACAAACAATATAAGAATGAAAAAAGAAGTACTCACAGAAACTTGATATAATCTTGCAAAATAATTAGGAAAATCTCTTGCTAAATCAATGACATTCTTCTTAATTGTAATCTTGTGATGAGAGGAATGAAGGTTGCTGGGCGTTATGCCATAACCATCTGAAAAATAAATGAGGAAATTAATATTTAAATGTAAAAAAAAAGAATAAATGAAACACTTGAACAGTTTATTGGGCTAAAAAAACAACCAACTGTTGTGGGATAAAATACCATATGTAAAACAATATCCTTTTCAGCCATATTCAAAATTTTAATTGTACCTTTATCCACTAGTACATTTCAAATGTATGTATTTTAGTAGAAACTGGCATTAAGGTGCTGAGATGAAATATGTTTGATCTTTTCTTCGTTCATTTTTTTTGTATTTTTCCATTAGTGTCAATTAAACTTTTTTACTATACTTAAACTTTCATTGAACACTAAATTTAAAAGCTTATTAGGATTAGGAAAACATCAGCTAGTACATGTAATTGAGTTTCACTATGATTTATTGTGGGCTTGAGAAGATTTGACTTTTTAATAAAATAAACTGAAAAAACCCAGATGTAGCCACAAGAAAACCATAAAAGCTCAATCAGAAAAAACGACATTTGATATATGAACTACTATTGACATCGCAGCTTAGCAAGAGATAGACGATGGAGTTGGTGAGGTTTTGCCAAAAAACAAAATGGAGCTGAGATTCAAATAATCAGGAAAGCAACAGTATAAAAAATGTAGAGAATGTGAGAATGACAGTTTTTCTTTGAATCTGTGCTTTAAGATTGAAAAATAGACAATGTTATGCTTGAGATTATAAAAAAAAAAAATCTTCAGAATGGAGGATAAGAGTGGCATGTTTTAAGTTTAATACAGCGTAAATGGGATTTCGCAGAAGACAGTGAAGCAAAATTGGTAACCTTCAACTGTTTTGTCTCAAAAAAGAAATTAGAATCTAACTCGGAAGTCTCTTTCTGATTATTTATAATACATATATTTTTATTTTCTTATCTTTTCTTGTGGAAGCTGTAGTTTTTCAGCTACCACATAACATCTATGTTTGCTGTCATGTTTAAAACCGCACTGCAGTTTCCATCCTAATATTTTTTTTTCTGTGAATATCTGTATAAAATATGTATTTTCTATTTCCTACTATCATATTTCTTCCAGTTTAATTTATGAGAACAGTCACTGTAGGAGATAGTTACCTCTCTAACATACTTTCTCTTTTAATTAATTCTTTGAAACTGGATTAATGGATCAATTCTTTTAATGTTTTACAAACTTCGCTGAATACATCAGAACCAGAACAGCCAAAATCCTAAATGGTGCAGATTTTAAAACGATTTTCAATTTGAAAGAGATCTTAAATTTCTGTATAATAATCATGTGTTGGACTCATGCAATATACAGTAAATTCCCAATTATCCGCGAGCAGATTATCCACTTTGTAGATTATCTGCAGACCTCTCCTGTTTCCATTTTTTTTTTACTGTTCAATAAATTACGGAATTAAAACAAAAAATTAA
>JAFIDM010001028.1:57014960-57029168 GCA_023159025.1 Thereuonema tuberculata
CACATTAACTCCTAAATTACCATTTTTTATTTAAATCTTTATTAACATTTCATAAATGACTACAATATCAAACTATACTTACTCCATCATCATCATTTCTATCATCACCAAATCCATTATGGTCGTAAATTCCAGCAAGCTGCTGCTGTAACATCAATTTTCGGTTTTCCTCTAATTTTCTCACAGCATGACTATTAACATCTTCTCTGGCTTGAGCTTTCAGTTTGCTAACAGCAGCATAAACTCGCCGGGCATCGTTCTTATTGCTAGTTGAACGAACACTGTGATTCATTGTTACGGCCTCTAATTTTGCTCTCATTTCCGAGGTTATCCTTAATTTTCCAATACTTCCAGGAGGCGGGCGTTGGTCCCCAACTTCAAATGCCTTGACGACACTTTTGTCTAGTTTTCCAGGTGTGATGTCTTTAGAATAGTCAGAAACAGGAGAATCCGATTTACTGTGTGACTCCTTTCGTTCTCGGATTGGAGAAAACATATCTGATTTTTCATCAGAAGACGCAGAGAGTCTGTCTCCTTTTCCATTGTCATCGTGTCGTTTCTGTATTTGTCGTATCTTGAATTCATTGAAATTATCAGGTTCATCTCCGTCTGAGCGTGGAGGCGGCCAGCGCCATTTGCCAATACGGACTGTCTTAGCTCGCCCATAGACATTTACAAATGGTTTATTACCTTCCGGTGGATTAGGAGGCAAAGGAGGTGGGGGTGGAATATGTCCATTAGTGAATTTCATTTTGATTCCACCCGTAGGCGACATCATGCTAGAGGAATCAGCTGAACTTCTTCTGCTCTTTAGTTCCGTTACCACATCACCAAAAGCAGCCTGTGGGGAAGAGTTTGGCGATTTCATTTGAGGAGATTTCATATTAAACGTTGGGGAAGCTCTCCCTTTTGGTGGCGGGGAGTGCTTCCTTAAAATGGCAGTGGGTGTTGACTCTGATTTAGGAGGGAGAGGGGGCGGGGGTGAAACATTGTATCTCCGTTTGTCTTCGCTCCACAACAAGTACTCAGGAGGCTCCCTAAAGGCCACCTTCTGATTGCGCAATTCATCTTCGTTAAATCGCTGGCGGTTTGCAGCCTGAGCGGCACTTGTTGCTTTGAGATTAGGTGTGCCCAACGTAGTTTCCGTCTGACTCGTCATAGTGAAATTCATGTTTCCTTGGGGTAATAATGGCACTGATTGCATAGCAGGAACTTGGCCCTATAAAGATTTAAAATAAGCATTTGTAAATTTAACTTTAATTGGTTAATTTCAAAATTAGATAAGGGTTAGACGGGCCATTACTGCAAAGCTTAGGTATAACAAGTTTTGATCTTAGGTTAAAAAGCTAAATTTAAATGTTACAACCAACCAGCTACTACTTATATAAGGCATTAATTATACATACTATATATTACTTATACATGCAGGCAAATTAATGCATCTACGCTAGCTAAAAGCAAGGATGGGAAGGTGACCCAGCAATATCTGATTAAGTTATGCAACTATCATGTACATATCCTTGGATATGGTGGGCAAGATGGAAGGTGAAGGATCCAGTGATCAGTGACCAAAGAGGATAAAGTAAAAGTCAGAAAGCCAGTCTGAAGTTCACTACCTTAATCCCAATAAAAAAAAAAATCGACGCTGACGAAAGGGACCTTACATCCTCTCTGGAAGAGAAATGAATTCAGAACAAATTGAATAAGGGCCCTTAGGTCCATCGAAAATGACTACCATGACAGTTTGAGGGTAGGAAATCTGACATCCATACAAAATTCTAATCCAAGAATTAAAGTTTTGACAGAAACAATGTTATTTCCCAAATAATTCTAAAGAAGCTTAGATTTAGAGCTAAAGAATGACAAATTAAAAAGCTAGAAATTTCGAAACAGATCAATCTTGTTTATTTACCATTGCGCCAGACTGCTGTAATAACTGTTGTAAAGCTTGGCTCTGGTGCATGAGCTGCTGTTGTATTTGTAGGTTTTGCTGAACTGCCGATGCCAAGAAAGCTCTTTGTTGCATCTGAACAACTTGAGACTGAAAAAGTTAAGTTGAAATTAATATTAAATGCATTTATTACTAAGAAATACTATTTCTATCAAATTTTCATTAAAAAAACCCAAATAAACAGTAATTTCATACATTTCACACAAGAACATTTATTCCTTCCATCTATCTCCAATACGAATGCAATATTTTGCAGAATGGAAAACTCTGCTTCTTCAGACTTCTATTTACGTTTTCAACATCTCTATTGGTGATGTTCAAATTATAACAATGAAGATGTTGAATCGTCCTATTAAAACAGCTTAGTTGTTATAACTGCTACTGATGTTCAAAACATGAACAGAAGCCTTAAAAAGCAGAGTAGTCCACTCTGCAAAATATTGCATTTGTAATTAAGATAGATGGAAGAAATAAACGCTCGTGTGAAATATATGAATATTTGCCTTTGATTATGATATATTAAAAATAATAATTTTATTTCAAAATACTGAAATTATAATTGTCAAGAAGAATAGTTTAGTATAAACATATTTAACGTGCAGTTGTAATAATAACAAGATAGTGAACCATTACCACAATAAGCATTAATAATAAAAACATATTAAAATGACATGTTTTGATGAGCCCAAAAAAAACTGCTCCTGTAATCAGAAATAAAAAACCAACTGAAATTCAAACGAAAAGGAGAGAACAATAAGCCAAGAACAATTAGTTCATTGCTCTTTCATTTTTGTTTGAAGTTTTACTTCATTTTTTATTTCTGATGACGGAAGCCATTTTTTTGGGCTCATCGAAACATGTCATTTTTTATATGTTTTTATTATTAATGCTTAGTGTGGTAATGGTACACTATCTTGTTAAGAATAAATTAGTTTTAACTTAGTAAACAAACACAATTAATTAAAACACTTAATTAAACAGTAAACACTTTAGAACATTTAATTCAGTCAGTAAAATCTATTCGGCTAACCCAACAATAAACTTCCTCAATTTGTGGTATTAGTAGATTTATAATTGGGGGGTTAGTGCTTGGAAAATAATGAAATAGCGAAACTAACATCACTCACGGTATTCATTTGCATTGCCTGTTGTTGAAGAAGCTGTTGCTGCAATGCCAACTGAGTTGGGTCCATTACAGTTGGATTCCACAAGGGAAGATTGAATCCTACAAAGCAACAACGACACATTAGAAATTGACAGAAAACATCCGAATAGGCAGAACATTGTTTATTAAAGAACTGATCCAATTGTTTAAATCATACTTCACTCAAATGATAGAATAAACAGATTTATAGTGGAAGATGTCTTATTAGGAATTATAAGTGTATGGAACACGATTTCAGTAATAGTAAATATTATAAATAAAAACCACAACATCTTCTTCCTTCCTAAATACAGCTATATTTCGCAGATAACTTATCTGCTTCTTCAGGCTTATACAGAGAATGTTCTTCATCAACAAAAATTTTTGATTAGAATATTAACAATATTGTATTGTATATAGTAAGTACAATAGAAATAATACAGAATCATACATGTGAAATTAGATCATATACATTTTTAACTAAAAGCATTATTGACATTGTTTTGATGAAGATCATACAATAACAATGTCAATAATGCTTTTAGTTAAAAATGTATATGATCTGATTTAACATGTATTCTGTATTATTTCTATTATACTTACTATATATGATACAATATTGTTAATATTCTGATCAACAATTTTTGTTGATTAAGAACATTCTCTGTATAAGCCTGAAGAAGCAGATAAGTTATCTGCGAAATATAGCTGTATTTAGGAAGGAAGAATATGTTGTGGTTTTTATTTATAAGTGTATGGATAAAGATAAAGGAATACAAATTGGGGTCAATACTCTTCGGGTTTTTTTAAAAGAAATTTATGTAAAATAAAGAGAAAAGGTTTAAGTAATGTACAGGAAATAGATTTACATTTATTATGTTGATAAGTTATTATTATTATTGATATGGGGAAATATATTGTATTAAATGCTTGAATTTAAATTAAAAGGTATTATTGTTATTTATTAAATTGTTGTATTTGAAAAATATTGCTGTTTGAAATAATTCATTAATGGCACTTGAGAAATGTATTTGGCCTGGTGAAGTAGGACAATAATGGGACCTGTGAAATATTGTAAATATGAGTAGGTGTAGTTTGTATTTTTAGAAGAGGATGAAAGGAATAGGTTTATATATAACAAATTAGAAAAATTCACTTTAGTTTGAGAAAATGAATTTAAAGAAGCTTACAGCAGACAATCACCTAGAGATTATTAGCAATTGTAGAAAAATTTTTAAAATAATTTTGTTGCTTGCAAAAAGTATAGTGAAGTATGGATAGCTTTCAATGATTTTAATTGAAAAACAAAACAAAAAATGTAGAAAATATGTAGAATATTTATTAAGAGATATGACTGGCTATCTCATTAACTATAAATTATGTTTTTAAGAGAGTAATATTGATTTTTTTTATAATGTTTCTATATGGCAAAAATATACATACATAATATGCACTTAACAAAGAAATGAATAATAAAATCTCAATTGAGAGGACTAAATAATGTGAAAATTCACATAAATAAAAAGAATTTTGAAGATGTGAGCAGTAATTATTAAATAGTATGGTGATAACTGCAGCTTTGTTGTAGGTGTCAAATTCAAATCACTTTATTGATAATTAAAAATTTACAACCATTATTTTTGCTATGAAGAAACTACAACGCTTAAGAGAATGAATAAGTTTTGGATTTTTTCTTCCCTCCTTATTTGCTAAAAATCCATGCAAATTTGTTCAGAAAAATCACTTTTAACTTTCAGTTTTCAATCAGATGTCCTGATAAAAAAATTTAAAATGATTTAATATATCTATCTAATTAAAATGGTTTATAAAATGATATAGCATGCGTCTGATAGATGCAGAAGTAGAGTAGGAATCTACGGTTTTCTACGATAATCGTGCAAGAAAAAAAAGAAATCGAAAAAGCTTTAATACTATACTTATTTCAGTACATTTCATCAAGCAAAATACAAAATACATTAGCTTCAATTGGTAAACTTACTTGTTATTTCCACTTCTGTTAGCTTCAAACAAGACAAATATTTGGGATAATTTTAGTTTAATCTCTATTTTAATTATAAAATTTTATTTAAAAAAATCAACACATAAGAGTTGATGCATATCTTTTGTCTACAGAGAATTTCGAAACTAATAACTCAAGCAATGTTCAGTTACCTCCAAGTGTGTACAGTGGAAGGGTGGAATTGACTTGAGGGAGGACTGGCATTCCTCCCAGCATTCCTGGAACTGAGGTAGCACCAAGAGGAGTTCCGAGATTTGCTCCCATGACAGGAGGTGGTGACATCATTCCAGACATAGGAGGTGAATTGAGGCCACCCAACGATAAATTGAAAGGAACTGACTGGGTTGCAGTACCACCCTGTAAAAGAAAACCAACTCTAGTCATCAAATGATTATTAAATTGTTACAAAAGATTAGATTTTATTAAGATACAATATCTGAAGTGTCAAAGAAACAAGTATTATTTTTTATTCAAGAAACTTCAATAATAACCAATTAGATAATAGTTTTTTCCTCTAAAATTTATTACAAATCTGGTTAGAGCTAGTGCTGGTTCACAGGTGTGCTGAAGGATAAAATTTAAAAATAAAAAAAGTATAATACATAAAATGACATCCACTAAAAATAAAATTATTTATTGGTTAGACAGGATTTTTGTGTATTTTTATTTACATTTTCAGTTTCCAACACGAAATGTTTCTTATGAGGGTTAGTCCAAAGGTTCTATTTCGTTTCTTAAATACTACTGCTAATAAAGAAAATTTACATATTAAAATATGAATCTTTATGCAGGTTATTATTTTTTTTTTTTTACGAAGTCAATCTTTACATTGTATATACTTTCTCCAATGCTTAACTCTGTATCCTTGTCTTTCAAGAGTCATCAATGGTCTGATTGGGCCATTTTTTAATAGTCTTGTCAATATAAGGATAGCCCTGCCCTTGTATTCCATCTTTCCACAGACTGAACAGTGAACATCCAGGAAATGAGAATTATATGATAGATGTGTCATGACAGTCCATCCAAATTTTACAGTACATTCTTTTGCCAAATTGGCAGAGCGGGACACTACGTTGTCATGCTAAAGAGGAACATAGTAATTTTCTATGATTGAAAGTCTTTGCAATCCTTCTGTTCAGCTTTTTCAGTGTCTCAGCATAGTTGTAGTTGTCCAATGGTTCAAACTGGTTCATACCATCTTCGATCTTGCTTCCCAATAGAGTGCAAGAAAATCTTTTCTTCTCTGCTTCTGCTCATCTAATTTATTGCAAACTAGAAGGTGGTCTTTGTTCATCGTAGAATTAGGACAATCACAAATGTTATATTTATCGGAATCCAAAATACAGTCGGACCTCTATTTAACGAAGTCGCTAAATCCCCCCAAAAAAGTTCGTCTATGGAAAATTTGTTAAATAGAGATTCACCTTTTAAAATTACTTAAAATTACTTTAAAATAAATATTATTGAAAAAAGTAATAATTTTAATGACATAAAGCATACATTATCACACGCGTACTTAAATTTTACTTATAAAGTCTGTTAATTTTGTCTGAGATTTTCTTTTTTGAAAAAGTGTTTTTGCTCATAGTACGTCCCGCATCTTTGCAATGCACGAAAAACCCCTTCAGTATTTTCTTCAAATTGTAATCCTCATCAGATTGTTTCAAGTAATTTTAGCATTTCATCATACGAAGGTTTTTTGATTTCTGCATCATGATCATTTCCATTTTCATCATCTTCATCTTCATCGCAATTCATAGCTGTATTGTTTTTATTTTTCACACTGTCCAAAATATCCGATTGAGTTAGTGTTTCTGAGGTTTCAACTTCAAAATCAAGTGAAAGATAATTATCAATCAGCACATCATCGTTAATTTCTTCTTTTTCCCTCAGCTGTATCCACATTTCTTTCATTTCCTCTAAGGGAATATTATTAATAAAAACATTTCAAGGAGAAAAAAAAAACATAGATACCACAAAAAAGTTCGTTAAAATAGAAAATGCACTTCGCTATTTGGAGGTTATTTTACGAAGAAATTAGCAACATGTTCTTGGTTCCAAAGAAAAGTTCGCAAAATAGAGAAATTCACAAAATACGGGTTCATTAATTAGAGGTCCGACTGTATTAACCTTCTTTAAATGTTCTGCTAAGCAATTACGTCCTGTTGACAGATGGAAGATTGCTACTAAGCATAGTTAGCTCATTTATTGTACGACACTGAACCAGAAAGTCCAGAAGGATTACCTTCTTCAATGCCACAAAACATTAATTAATATGATTGCAACATGAATTTATAGTATTGGGTTAGGTTTTACCAATCAAAAAATTTTATATATCCAAAATTATGTATCCCCACCTCGTGTCCTTCTAAACATTTTGTTTATGTTTGTGTCACCCCTGAAGATGGAGTAGCCAAAGTATTCCGAAACTGTCGGTTTACTAGCACTCTTTTAATCCTGTTTATTCATTTATTATACAAGTAAGTGCAGTCATTTTCTTTTTTCTCTTTATTCCCCAAACCCAATATTTTTTCAAAATTTGTTCCATATAGTTATGAAACCCATCTTTAATTTATATATATATATACTCACCATAAATACTCCTGTCACAACTGTTTATTCATGATATTTCGTTATCTCTTAGTGAGATAACTTCATCAGATGATAAAGAAATGGATAAAGATAGAGATAATGCATCCCTCTTCTTGAAATTCATTCACATAAAATGAATTTCATAATTCTTATTTTAGTTTTGCCAATTAGGTCCAGATATACTTACATGTATATTTGCTTAAGTATCAGTACATAAATATATAAATACTCTACAAGTGTATAATTATTACACTACATTCTTCAATTCAGTAAAAGTATACTATTTCTTAATAAAACAATGGATCTTTAAAATAAGAAAGAACATTGAAGTAAATGCAATAATTTAGTTCATTTTATGAAAAAGAGGGATGATTTGAACTAAACAAGCAATATTTAAAAAAAAGTCTTCTTTTAATAATAATGACTTTGTACCTGTGGTTCCATTCCACCAATTCCTTTGCCTCCCCCTTTTATTGAATATGATAAGTTATCTGCATTTTCTAGATTATCCAAGCTGGAATGCATTGGTACAGAATCTAGCAGTTCGGAAATATATTCATTAACATCTGAGGCACCTCCATTAGATAAAACGCTCTTAGGATGGTATGATGACCTAAAAGTAAAAGAAAATGTGAATGAATTACTATATATAAAACTTTTAAGGCAATATTAGTATAAAAGATATCTGAAATAGGCTCTTGGTCAACTATTCGGGGTTACGGCATAAGAGCAAAAAGATATAGCATACCAGGAAGAATATTTGGGTTTTGAAAAAGGGAAAAAAATAGCTGTTCTTATTGAAGATAAATTAAATATAAACATGCATACATATAAAATTATATTTTATATCAATGATTTTTTTCATTAAATTTCTCTTAAAATAAAAAGAAGAAACAAAAAAAAAAAACAAATGCTGCAGAAGATCTGTGAAGGAAGTTATTTAAAGTGTAAGATTTAAAACAATTAAGACAATTATTATTCATTAATTTTTAAAAGAAATAATAAATCAAGTTCAGTGAAAAATTATGTGATCTAATTACTTAAAATTTTTAGTAGATTTAACAGATTATGTGTTGAAATTTACTGAACAATACTAATTATAATTTTTTTTAAAATAATAAAAAATTAAAAGGATTTTTTTTTTTTATTGTTAATTAACTATAATCTTAGAAAAACTTGAAACTTTTAACTTCACCTGTTAAATTCTTTTTACTAAGATTATTTAATAAGAAACATTTTGTTTGTAATTACAAAAGTTTTAAAAAGTTTAATATAAATTTCATTTTTAATCATGAAATTTATAAAATTTTGATCTATACAAAGTTTTATGGGCTTTAACTTACGTGGATTCTGCACTGTATTTTGATGGATCACCGTACTTAGTTCTTGTAGCTTTCTGGATATTTTTCCCACTGCCACCTTTAATAGAAGCTGCTAATGACCTTGCATCACTAAGTTCATCTAAATTACCATCTAGTACAGGATTGAAAAGATCATCTAAATACTGGTCCAAATCAGAAGTGTGGGACGGAACACGCACTCGTCTAACATGAGAAGCCAAGCTTGGAGCTTCTGATGTGTCAGACAAAGCAGAACTTCTTGGTGCATAGTCTTTATCCACATATCTTGTTTCAAGATAACCTTTGGTCGAGTGGTTGTGTGATGCAGTCTGGGCTAACTTTTTAGATTTCACAAATCTGTTAGAAACCCTGCTGTATTTGGACCCCTCTTGGTCCATATCTCGATCACCATTCAAGTCCTGAAAGTCAAACTCTTGGAATTCAACAAGGCCATTGGATAGAGGAGATCTCCTTAGTTCTGGCGATGCAGTCGATTCTCTGTCGAGATTGTGCCCATTCATTTGAAGTTCGTCGTCAGAGAACGCCTCCTGATTGTGTGCACTGGCATTCATCAGTGGTTCTCCGCCTCTTACGCGGTTTTTCATTTGCTTCTCTATTTCACTCTGCTGGAAGTACCTGTCGTTCAAGGCTGACGATGCCAGTCCATAGTTGCCCCAACTGTCCAGATTGTCACCGCCATTGGTCAGCTTTTGTTGCTGATTTTCCCTTCGATTTAAATCAGCCTGAATGAAATAGTTCTGGTTGACAACCCTCTGTTCAGTCAGATTCTCCACTGAACGGTAGCGTTCATTTAGTCTGCTTTGAGAAAGACCGAGTCTGTCCAGGCTGGCAGTTCTAGCAACATCATCACCTGGTTTTTCAAAGTATCGCTCGTTCAGCATACTAGAGCGGGATAAGGCAGTATCATAATCGTCCTGCATCAGACGATCCCTTGAACGAGATTTTGCTTTTGATTCTAACAGGTTGGAATGATTATCTTCTAGAATCATTTCATGAGCTGAAAACAGAAAAGTCCTTTCAGTAACAGGAAAGATCACTCATCATTATAATTATAATAAATCTTTCGTAATAACAGAAATAATGATGTATAATATAACAAAAAATAAATAAATAAATATTTTAAAAATTCCTTCATTGTTTTTAATTTTAAATACATTTTTATATATATATATTTTTAATATATATGCAGCCATTAAAACATTACAAACTCAATCTGGTTAATTTCTCAAATTTGCCATCAATGAAAAAATAACTTAAATCCCATTTTGAAACATTTCTATTAGAAATTTTCAAATTCCGTACATGTTTGAAATCTGTTTTTTTACATTCTCCTTTACATTTTATTAATAAATACAACATATTTTGTTTAATAGTTGAAATTTATTATTTTTTCTTTTTTAGCTTTGTATTTTTTTTTTACTTAATTGCAAACATACATTCAATTTATAATAGATACAAACTGACAAAAAAAAAATATTTAAATACTTAATTCACAGTAAAACAAAAACCAATGTGAACAAATACAATACAAAGATGGAAAAAGGAATAATATTCCATCATATCTCAAGGTAACTAATTTAAAGGCAGATTTTCAATTAAATAATTCGTTTTTGGTTAAATATTCATTTACTTTATTCCTGTAATTATTTTAAATGTGATTATATAGTGACCTAACTGCTTTTTTCATAATCTATAAAAACTGGAATATTGAAGAAGTGTTCTATAATATAGAAGAAATTACTGAAATTTGAGTAATTTATTCTGGAATGAATATAATAGATTATAACATAGATTATATAAATTTTACTTACATCTACTTCTAAACCGAAGTCGAGATGCAGGTTGAGCACGTGTCTGAGAATCATCCACATCTATTTTTAATGGCCTCATAAACTCTGTATTATTTGACCTTAAAATAAATAGTTATAATATTAATTTATATTTTGCTTTTCATAATCTTATATTATAGCAATGGAAATTAATAGAAGTATTATAAATGTAAATCTTATATAAGTTCTTTTAAATAAAATTCTTGTGTGCTTGATTGTATTTGCTTTTCAAGCAACAGTATTTGCAGAAAATCTTAGATTAAGGAACAAAGTTCATCATACAGTGATTAGGTGTTGCCTTCATATAAAGGGAATTATTTCAATTTTCTCTTAAAATCGAATCAATGACGAAGTCTGAGCATGTAACAGTAAATACTCAGTTATATATACAATTATATATAAAATTTGTGATTATCTGGCAGTATAATGCTGATAGATGTTGCCCAATATGTTGTTCTTCCCTGTTAGGAAGATAATATATCTAAAGGCGATATATTTTATCTTTTTATAAAATTACTTCATCTTTCATTTTTATTTACATAGTGAAGAACATCATATTGTGCAACATCTACCAGTGTCACGGTTACATTTTTGACTTTCTTTGGTGATATTATAACTTCAAATCTTCTGACTCCAAACAGAAGACAATAAAAGACTTTCGGTGAATTTCCTTTGGAAAACCCAGTACATTAAAAATAATAATGATAATAAATAAATATATATATATATATATATATATACAGTAAAACCCCGTTATTACGCTCGTCAAGGGACCATGAACTACAAGCGTAATAAGCGGGATAGCGCTATAGACGGGAAATGATTTATGAGATGGGGAAACATTTAAACACCATTTTACAGGAAACATACTTGATTGTGCAATAGATATAGTGCAAATGTGAGCTTATTTCCTTTTAAAAAAATCTTTGATTGTGGTTTGCCGTGTGTGTGTGCTACTGTTATGAATTATGACATTTTCAATGCGGTTCAAGTAACTGTTAACATCAATTGATAAACCATTAGGAGCTACACTAATATATTTTCGGAGCAGATTTAGTGCACTGCCCGCTATTTCACGCGCCTTTTCTTGAATGATTGGGCCACTTAATGGCACTGATGCATCACGGGACTGATGAATCCATTCAATTAGAATTTCCTCGGCATCTTAATATTTCCCACACTTTACTTTTTTACGTTTGCAACCACCCTTCGCTGCATTGGTAATTCCATTCTTATTTTTTATTATTGTTCTCAGACTGGATGAGGGAATTCCTAGAGATTCCTAGAATCCTTCTGACTTAGTGTAGAATTCTCGTCGTACTTATGGAGAATTTCCAATTTTTCACTTATAGAAAGGGATTTCCGCTTCGAAATTTTGCACTAACTTACTGTATCAAGACCTGCACTTCAAAGAGTTCAAAGATTCCCTCCTACCAGGGAAAGAAAAGAATCTTTACAGTGTTACATTTCTTTTCGATACAAAATTTCCGATATAAAAAAAAAGCGCTACAAGCGGGATTTGAAGCGTTATAAGAGGGTAAAAGTATAAAGAGTTACATAGAAAATTCCAGGGACCGTATGAAAGGAGCGTAAAGAACGGGATAGTGCTATAAGCGGGAGCGTAATAACGGGGTTTTACTGTATATAGAAAAAAAATTATCGCCGTATTTTGAATAATGAAAGAGACAAAATATGACTAAAATGTAGAAGGAAATGCAAAGCACATAAGAACTATGTGTGGGTGACAGGGAAGCCGAGCACTGCGACGAGAAAGAATGGGGAAGTAGAGCAGGAGAAATGGTAGAACACCAAGAAAGCCTGCCCAGAGAAGATTGTCCATCACCTCGAAACCCACAGGAGAACCGAACCTCGATATTCAAGAGGTGAGAGGCCAAAGTATTTTAATAAAACAACTGCATGATAACATAAGAACTAAGTCCAGAACAGAATTAGAGGCAATAATTCAAGATATGTTACAAGATGCATCTTTTTACAGGGTAACTATTCATGGTTTCATATGATGGCAATGCCAGTCGAACATACAAAGACTTTGAGCAAAACAACTGTATATGTATATTAAAATATCAAACTGAAATTGCATTTCTACTTGTTTTCTAATGAGCATTCTACCCACATGTGTCTCCAAACTCTTTGGAGTAGAATATCATTCCCACATGTAAACAACTTTAGGAGTTGGATTTTCAGTAAAGCACTAATTTTATAATACATCAATATATGCGAGTTCAATTCAAAGTACTAAAAATTAAAAAAGATTTAAAAAGTAAATTACAAATCTGTAATAGGCTGGTAATGCATATGTCATAATAAAGTATATTTTGTAATAGTCAAATGAAAAAAATATTTGCTGAAATACTTTATTATGACATATTCAAAACAAGGATTATCATGTGCTGTATATTAGGACTTTTATTAAAATACTATTAAAAAAAAAATCAACTTTTAAGTAAATTTCATTGAATTTTAGGAAGCAAGTTTATGATCTTCAACAAAAACAGCAATTTAATTGATAGCTTACTGAAGTATTTTCTTCTTTTCTACTCCTTGTTGGCCTTTACTTCTATCTGGAGGAGATTTGGTCGTCATTTTGCATGTTGGGAAAGCAGGAGGTAATTCCATTTCACTAATAAGATCTAAGACATAGTCATAACCATTGATTTTATGAGTGACTCCGTCTTCCTGTACACCTACTGTCCATCCCCAGCATTCACTAATACCCCTGAAACAAAAAAGGATTCGTTTATTCTAGGAAAACAAAAAATTTGTTGTACATGGATTTGCTAGATAACAACCATAAATTTAATGTTGTCATTTTTACTAAAACCTTTAGAATATATTAACACCCAGATCTGTCTGTCCCTCATTAGTAAAGTGATATAAACCACAATTGAAGTAATATACATCATCAACTTGATAGTTGTTGGTTTTTTTAATAACAGAGTTTTTCAGTTGACTTTTTTTTTAATTACATATAATGTATTAATAGAAAAAGAATGCCTTTTTGAGTCGAGCTGATACTTTGGGACGGCCGTTTCGAGCTTGTTGGGCTCTCCTCAGCCAGAGCTAATCAGCCAGTGCAAGACCCAAAAGGCATAAGAGGGGGAGAATTAGGAATTCATGATGGAGACAGTGACCCCTCAATAACTAAAAGTAAGAAAATAAAAAACAAGAACAAAATGTGGAATCCAAATCCTTGGGCAGCACTCAGGCTACCACAAAAGGTATTTGACCACAAAAGGAACAAGAAAATAAATAAATAAATAAATAAATAAATAAATAAATAAATAAATAAA
>JAFIDM010001028.1:57037771-57065201 GCA_023159025.1 Thereuonema tuberculata
TTTCTTGTAAGAGGGCAATAATTTTACTGCCTGCAGGGAAGGGTTTTTTAATTGCTTGATTTAAGATAAAAATAAGTTCAGATTGGGTGCAGGAGTTCTGTATCTCTCGTCGTTTTAAGATTCCTCTCGTTATTCTGCCCTTAAGGTAAGAGCAAATATTAATTAGTGTCGTAATCAACTATTACCTCAAACCGGAAGCGCGAGACGTTAAGATCAGACATGCATATTAAACACTGAAGGCAAGGCAATATTTTTCATATTAACAAGTCGAGTAACGAGGCGCAGTAACAATAATTAATTGGACATAAACTTTCTTGAACTTACACGTGCCATTTCGAAACCATTTGTAGTTTGTTTATTTATTTATTTTTATTTTGGAAATACAAATGATTACATTGTATTAATTAACATTTTGGCGTTTAAAGCGATTTTCAGAAGACACGTTTGAGAGGGTGGACTTCGCTGAATATTGGCCATTTCTGACAAAAGAGAATTAAAAGTGTACTGTTGTAATTATTTATTCTATACTACGAATATATTTTCATATAGTTTGATAGCTGAATTTAACATAAGACGTAGAATATTGGACTTTTTTTTAAAAACATTTTTCTTGATTGTTATTTAAGGTCTTGATGCTGACCGTGTTATTTAATTCAAACCCTATTTGTTATTTGGAGAAAATACAGCCTTACAGTGCGTCTCATAAGTTTTATGAATGTTTTTAACCTTTTAATCCCAGAAGATACACGATTCCTCCATAAGGGCGGCAACGCTACTAAGAATAAACTGTATTCAAACATTATAACTCAAATAAGACTTCAATATCATCTTACAGCTGCCATAAACTTGAAAATTAAAAATAAATAAATAAAAAATGCACTGCCGTTCAGGCATGGCCGAGCGGTCTACCGTGTGGCCGTTGTGTCGGAACCTGGGTTCGAATCCGGACAGTGGCATGGCTGTTTCTTTCTTCTTCTGTGTTTCGTCCGTTTCTCCCTGGGACTTACTATCTCAGGGTTATCCTGGACGGGATGTGAATCTCGTCTCCCCCTTCTTGACTTTCACTAGCTTCGCCCTGACGTTGTCAGGTTGAGCTAGTTCTGTGGTCCCTAGTTGACCAAATTCGATAAAGGAAGGAAATAAAATGCATTGAAATTTTAGCCACTATCGACAGATGTGATTAGGATTGACGAAGCAAGAATTTTTGTCTCAACTAGATTAGTTTAAAAGAAGTTCACAATATGTGATTGCGGGAACAGCCAACTGACATAGTTAGAATCGACGGAGCGACAAGTCGTAATAAATTCGGTCTGTGGTAAGATTAATAAAGATTCACTAAAATGGTGATTGGGAATTGCTGTTTGCAGACAGGTATCAAACACTTCGGATGGGGTGGCCACCGGATTCTCGAGCTGCCCCACAATAACTACCTTCCTATTATTGTCACTTAGATGTTTACGGATTCAATTGCTGTGAAGTCCAATAAACAACTGAAATTAAAGACTTCCTGTAATAATAAGCAATGGATGCTTTTCTTTGCGCCATACTATAAGAGTATTCTCAATCTATGGAAATTTATTCCATTGGGGGGTAGGGACGCTTAAGCGGCCAGGGGGAAGAAATTCTGAGGTTAAGGACATAAGATCACACTACAAATGCTTATTTGGAGTATTAATGACTGTTCTTATTAAATTTGTTGTTAAAAAAGTTATTAGCTTTTAGTATAGCTTTAGTATAGCTTTATTTACTTTCCCAAAAAAAAGAATCCACCCAGTGCACATAAGTATGATTTCGCACACCGAGCCATTATCGATGAAAATCCAGGACAGCTGTTTCGTCCTTATTAGGACTATCAGCTATGATGTTCACATTTTATTTTTTATTTGGTTGGGTACCACTACCGGGAGCGGAAATGGTATCCATAACCTTTCGTACAGTTCTGAGCCTATCATCGAGGGTAACTCAGGTTAAAGAGTCCTAATAAGGACGAAACATTTTCTGTCCCGGATTCTCATCGATGATGGCTCGGTTTGCGAAAGCAAACTTATTTGCACTAGGTGGACTCTTTTTTTGGTCAACATAACTGTGTTCGTTTAAATATTTTTTCAATTTTTTTTTTGTTTCTTTTTACCAATTTAAACTATTTTATAACTTTTTTATTCAAGTTGCTTTTTTAAAAATAATTTATAGGAATATATGGTTGTTGTGTAAGTTCCTAATTCACAGGATTAAACAGGAAATAATCAATGCGAAACTATTTTCTTATTTGATAATTATTAATATCCGTTTGTAAACGCAGAAGTATTTTTCTCTCTTGAACTGATGGACCTGACGATTGAGAAATTCGGCAATTGGACGAGAACAGGGAAATGATAATGACGAGAACAAAGATTGCTTGGCACTGCCTTAAAGCTGTCCAAGGTAATAGCGGTCAAAAAATAAATAAATGAATAAATAAATAAAAATAAAGATGGTATGTCAAGTGATATTAACAGAAAGAAGAAATACCCAAAGTCTTATTCGGGATCGAACCCACAACTTGACCTCTAAGGAATATTTCAAGTCGAAGTATATATTTAAGTATTAAAAGTGAAAGTATCCCACTACAGGTACACGTGGCGCTTGGGGGTCGAGGGAGGTAAGGCTCTCGGCGTTTCGTGACCAACGTGACTAAGTTGAGGTCGCTGTGGTCAGTCCGACGCTTGCCCGCCTTTAACCCCGGGAGAGAAACCCGGTACCACTCCACACAGGGCTGGGTGGACCCTCGGTATTTAAGTGTGTAGATGGGACAAAAATTTAAAAAAAAATTCATAAAATACTCATAAAAATCCCTCTCTTTTTAAATTATTAATATAAAATTTTTAATTTGGAAATTTCTGCTTTGGACCTAAAGGTGTCTCAGACATAAAAAAAAAAGAAAGAAACTTATTTGTAAAAAAAATAAAAAAATGTGGTTTTGTTTTAGCTTATGGCTTCGCGTTTTAAATATCTAATAACACAGTGTAATACACGTCGGTTTCTTCAAAGTATTTAACTTTAAGATGATTTCTTTGGGTATAATACAAGAAAAAGAAGAGAAAAAAAAGGAAGGATTGTTGGTTTTTTGCCACAAAACACGAAAAGCATTCGTAAATGTTTTTAGTTTGCGAAAACAGACTCAACCAAGAAGAGAAGTTTAGAGTTGGATGCCCACAAATAAAGCCGGCTGCTCATTTCACTGTGACTAATTGACCATGCTAGAATTAAACTCACATCGTCTGACAAAGGTAGCAATATATGACGAAACAACCTTCAAATGACTAATAATGAACAGATTGGAGGCTTTTAAGATTTTTTTTTTCTTAAATAATATTTCTTGAATGTAACGCCATGTTCGAAGAATCGACAACAGCTACGAGTAGTAAATAATAAAAAAATAACAATAATCCAGAAACCAGATAAGTATGAAGCGTAAACACTTGGATGTTCACAGTGGAATTTTTATTACAATCGTTTTAAAGGCGAAAGGAAAAGAAACCACAGTTGTTTTTTTTGGTTATTATTCTGTTTCTACGTAAGTCTCCAAATTTAAAACAAGAGATTTTTCAAAACTATTTACATAAATTACGTAACAAACGTGAATTTGATACGAGACCGTTATCATATATTTATTAACTATGTACATATGTAAGTAGATATATAATAATTGGAAGAGATTTACAGTTGCCCATCATTTGGATATAATCGAATGTTTGAAACTCTCTATAACGAATATGGTTACAACGAAATCTGAATACAACGCAAGGAATCGTTTTCTCCTAGAAAATAGCTGTAAAACGAAATTTCAATGTATAAATAAAGTAATGTCTAACAGATGGATGTTGACGATCACGTTTGCGCGAGAATTACGAAAAATACGAGATCTCGCCATTAGCCTCTTCAGCAGGTCTCAAGGAATTTAGAATTTTTAATGTGTGTCACTAGGAAAATGATACATAATGAATTTATTGTTTGTTTATTGACTGTTTTCATTTTATTAAAAGTATATTAAAATGTAGTAAATGTCTCATGCATTTCCCCGTATTATAATTCATTTAAATATTTCAATATTTTGTGAGAAGACATGGATAGAGACTATTCTCGCGTAAATTACGTGAAATCACGAAAATACGGGATCGTCAACATCCATCTATTAGACATTAACTTCCACAAAATCCAAGTATATTTTTATGAATATCCTGATAGATATTATTAATAATAATAATTTTAAGAATAGTATGTAAGAATAATGCATATATATAATTTAAAATTACTACATCTGACATATAAGAAAATACACACATTCCTATGAGGGCAATGTTGTGGGTTCAATACGAATCGTAAAAATAAATCTTTAAAATAATAAAGATTACATAATTTTAATTTAAATTCATATGCTTAAGCAAAATTTAAATTTAAACTTGGTTTGGGAAAATATTAGAATATACGAATTGATATATCAGAATGGGTATTTGCCAATTCGTAAAATATTACAATATACGAATTATATTTTTAATTATATTTTTATTGCTTATAGAAGCCATTGCTTCAGGAATAGAATCTGGACTGGGGGCTGGAAGAGCAAGGTTCAATCCCTGGTGGAGGTCGGGAATTTTCTCATGCATACGGGACCTAGGATTTACCTAACCCTCTATAAAGGTCGCTATTGGTCAAAAAAAATTTCGGGGCCTATACTTTCAGTGCAACGATTAACCAGCAGTGACTCACGACAAAAATACCTAAATATGTTAGATATATTTATTTTTATATAGTTAAATAGGCCTAATCGTCAAACACACACACACGTATTCTTCATGGAGATTTTAGAAATATCCGATGTACGATGTTGATTTATGTATAAGGAAATTATTCTTTCCTGAATAAAAACGTCAGAGCTTCAAGAAATACCTGATGACGAAATAAACGAATGGTATTTCTGATGAAGAAATTTTTCTAACTAAGTTCCTTTTCTGATCGTTCCATTCTACTTGGATAGGGAGAGTCACTTCATCATGTCTTCCTTTTGCAGTTTACGACAACAACTTAGAAATGATTTTGCGAAACCATTTTTTTTTAACTGGAATTAACCCAGCGGTTCCCAACCTTTTTCAGCTGGCGACCCACCTTTCCTTATCGTTTTTCAGCTGGCGATCCACCTTTCCTTATCGGAATACCTCCACATACATAGGAATAGAAGAATATAGAATAAAACCATATTTGTATCGTATCCCTTCCTTATATATGATCGATTTTCGATTTTTCTGATCTTTTCTGATGGTTTATTCGATGGTTTCTGATAGTTTTAAGGGCGTTTCACATGGATCCGAAAATCGGATGGTCGGATCCACGAATAGGTCGTATTCTCTTTCACATCGCAACAAAACTCTCTCCGACATCATCTATACGACATGTAACATTCAAATCGTTCGTATAGACGACGTTTCGTGGCCATGTGAAAGAGAATACGTCCGATTCGTGGATCCGACCATCCGATTTTCGGATCCAAGTGAAACGCCCTTTAGGATCAAGTCGCGACCCACCGGTTGGGAAACGCTGAATTAACCGAAAGTTACGTTGACAATGTAAATCAACACCAGTGTTCTCAACCTTTTCATAGCGATGTCGCTATCGTTCTTTGGCTGTTAGGACTAATTCAATCCTTCTTGGTAAACGAACGATAGACTACATCCAGCATAGTCCATTATTTATTTACAGAACGTTCGGCGACTCAAACATCGAGGGACTCAAACCACCTAGTTCCTTCACAGATGTCCAATAAGTAAAAGTTGAAACACTATACTGCTTTGGTTCTGAAGGAGTAGTAGGACTACCGTATAGATCCTTTTTTTTTTTTGAGGGATTTTTCCCATTCGGGGTGGGTTTTCTCGATATTTCGGCCCGGTGCCTCGGGTCTTCTTCTGGAGATGTATATCAATTACATTAATGTGGGCGCAAATATCTTGATATACAATCTCCAGAAGAAGGCCCGAGGCACCGGGCCGAAATATCGAGAGAACCTCACCCCGAGTGGGAAAATCCCTAAAAAAAAAAAAGGATCTTTACAGCACTACACTGCTTTTGTATTGCACAACACTTGTAACAATTGTGTTTAGACACAAGTTCACTGCCGCTGTTGAAAAAGCATGGTTCTATAATAACGAATTTGAGCACATCGTAAGGATCACCGAATTGTCCAATTTTCTTGCATGAGCTCCGGAGATTTACAAGGAAATGTCTATGACATCAGGATGTCCAAATATGTTTTGGAAAACGTACTATGTGTATAGTAAACTTCTATTATCCGTCAACCAATTTATCATCAATCTCTTTTAGGCTACTCATCACTGAACCCCACCACAGTCCATATAAGATATGTATTAAAATTACGATTTTTTTTGATGACCCAGTAAAAAATCTATGACAATTAAATTTTAATCAAATTTCATTGGGTTATGTATAGTTATGTAACAAAATAAACAAGTTAACCGGTCTAATGTATTTGTAATGATCTGAATGCACGCCATCATAGCCTCGGTCCCTTACCCTAGTGTCTATTCGAAATTCTACTGTAACTCTTTAAAAATGAAAGAACAATGCTACAAATTTTTGATTTTATACTTAAAAAACGGTGTAAACTTTTACGAATTCTTAGTTAATTTTAAAATGCTGCAAATACTATCACAATTGATACAAATTTTAATTAGTAATTTTCAGTTTTGTAACTATTCTCTTACCTTACTGCTGCCCAGTTGATACTGGTCACGTGATTTAGAAACCCTGTCCAAAATAACGCGGCAGATCTCCCTAGCGGGAACCCCTTTCGGGATCTTTCCAGGCACCAGACATCGATACCTAAGAAAACGAAAAGATCTAAGTTACAGCAAGTTATATAAAACAAATACACGAATAATTTCATAAAAATAAAACTTCACAATTTGTAAACACAATTTGAATGGCTAAAAAGAAAATGGTAATATTAAAAGAAACAAACAACGATCAAGAACAGAACACATATTCACAATGAATATTCAAACGTAACCCTAGGACAGCTGTTTCGTGTTTATTAAACTCCTCAGCCGGACATTCCAGTTACCTTTTAGTAAGTGCGCGAGTTATAAGGCTCTCAATTAGTCATAACAATGAAATATCCCAGCAAACAAAGTATTACAATGGAAAAATCACTTTGAAAGACACGACATCGTAACCTTGACTAGCCTCTGAGCTTCTTATAAAAGAAAATTTTACATTTTACAATTTTATCGTTACAATGAAACAAGTAGATAGAGATGACTAGTATATAGTGTTTTGAAATGCAGGAATTCAAATGTATTCGAAAACATATTTTACGTGAGAAATATGACATTGTGAAAAAGATCAGTAGATTAATGGGTTCACCATTAAATTTGCTTAAATTGAAAATTATTTGTAAGTCTTCCTATATTCTATATTTAGTATCATATAAATTGTTGTAAATTTTTTTTCCTGTAAAACCTCTTCAGAACCATTGAAGGTTATTAGGATCTGACATAATTCACAACAATGAGGGGGAGGACTTTTTGGAATAAAATTGCTGTGACTCGACCTATCTTTGTCTAACAGAATAATTTCCTGTATTTTAACCACGAAATAATTATTTTGGTTAAAAACAACTATGCGTAACCACTTCCTGTGTTTCGTCACGTGCCTTAACGAATCCCCGGCCTCGTTTTGGATGTAAATAAGTTTAAGCCTAATGGTTAAAACGGAGCATATCTCCTTACAAACAAAACATAACAGTGAACTCCGACGATTAAATGGTTTATTTAAGCCAATGATTTAAAAGAGCGAGGCTAATATGACTAAAAAAAAAACCCGCCAAAATAGAGCTTAACTTCAAATAAAAACAATTTACAAATAGCGCCATTCCTTTACAAAATCCATAATTATTTCTTGGTTATTTTTTCCTATAACGAAAATATAAGTTTTCTTCTTTACATCTGTGTTATTTCTTTAAATAAATAAAGCCTTTACTTCTCAAATGAGCCAAAGAAGAATTAAAAAAAAAACGGAGTTGTTCTAAAGTCTTCCGTTCAATGCTCTGATATTTTCTTTCGTAAAAGGACGTTTCATTCTCGATTTATCTACAGTGGCTACACGCAGATTACTGTCATGTTAAATGTTTTGTGTTTTTTTTTTGTATGTCATGCTTCCCTGAATGAGCTAATACTCCTCAATTTTCTCCGTCATAATCCATCTGATTATCTGCCAAATACTTAGCTCCTGTGTTTTTTTAATTTCAACACATTCTGGTCATCAGAGGGATGCACGCCATTGATTATCAGAAATCTGATCTTGTTACGTTGGTTTTCAAATTTTTAGTAATTTACGTTGTATACAAATGCCAATTGATGTCCTACACGAAAATGGAATAAACACTTTCCTCCAGTACATCTAGATTTAATCGTTCTTGATACTTTAATGTATTTAATTTCGTATCAAATTTTCGGGGCTCTGTTTCGCAGATCGACATATCAAAGGAACACTGGTTCCCCGTGACTTCAATCTGAAAGGTTTAATTCACAAATGAAATATTTACTTTTTGTTTTAGTCCAACGCCTTGGAGTTCGCAAGCGTTTTTCTGAAGCATCACAATACATAAATAAACAAAAGAATCATAAAGAAGCACTATTTATGTTTTTTTATTTATTTACTCCAGGTTACTGCACGACAGTTGAAATTAGAAGATCGGCGAGATTCAGATGAAACCCGCCAGACCTATGGCGCCTCCATTTTTTGTCCGATAGGGATAAAGCAAAATTTTAAAATAGCGCCTCAAAGATCCTTCTTTAATTCCCCATAGTCTCAAATTGTCAAATGTGGCACATACTAACCTAAGAATAAAGCTCAAGAAAATAGGCCTAAATAAAAGAATATTTTTATACTTTTGTTTTCAAGGCCCGTTAAAGAGCCACAATATTAAATCTAAAACTCTCAAAAAACTAACAAAATAACAGCTTATTTTACAGTATTAATAAAATAACTTGATAATGTAAAACAGATTTTAATTTTCTATAAAAAATATAGAACATAACATAAAAAAAAAATTAAATTCTTTGTAGTAAAAGCATCGAACATAAAAATTTTTCGCATTTTATTATTGATGAAAAGTAATCACAGTGTTACATTTATTAAAACCTCTGATAAAAGCTACTATTTACGTAGTAATATGTCATATGTTTCTCGGGTCTCGTTATAATCCCGCCGATCGTTTTATTTCGCCTATCCGACTGTAATGTTACAGTTGATCTAATGTTTCAATATATCTTAACATTCAGTAAGAAAAAAGTTATATATTGTAATTCTAATAGAAAATACATCTGATATTAAATAAATTAATAAATAAATAAATATAAAACTATTTATCACAGAAACATGACATTTTAATGATAGGTTTAAGGTATAAATAGTCTATAAGTTTCCTATCGACTACGGAACAGATTGGATCACAGATGAAAAATTTTAAATTAAACACTATCTTAAAAAATCAAAACCGCCAACTTAATAGATAGCTGAGATTATAATGATATATTTTAGATTTTATAATAAGAACTTCCATTTAATTTCGATATATTTAGATCTTAGAGTCTGGGTTCTTCAGACTCAAAGTTGATTCATCGACTACTCTGTTCACATAATTTATACTTAAATACAAATCCAAAGAAATATAAATACGTAAATTATAACAAAATTATAACTTACAATAGCCTTTTAATTCAATGCAGGCGCTGACCTGTCACTTCGAATGTGCTTCACCTAACGCTGTCGTAATGTGATTCTAATACCTTGACAAGCAATCGTGGTTTCTGTGTAAATGTGGAGGGGAGTTGATCAATCCACGGAAATCAACAATCAGAACCTTTTTTTCGTTGGAAAACCCATCACATCCCGTCCTTCAGGATATGAATCCTCGAAGTAACCGATATTCCCGTAATAAAATTGATTCTCATTTACTAGATTGTTTTTCTTATATTAGCGTGAAACAGCTGTACCAGGATGTCATTTTGTATACAACTTGGTCTCACCCATTGTTAGATTCACTTTCCTTTTATTTATTTATTTATTTACTTATTTATTTATTTATAGAAATGATTTTCTTACGCGTTCACTACAAATTAAAATGTTTTGATATAAACTTACATTTTTTACCTTTCCTTTAATTTTATAGGGTAATATTTAAAACACTATTTAATAAAAAAAAAGAATATCAAGCCGAAAATAAAGAAATAATACATCATAAATACTAGTCCAGCAATTAAGGGCGGGTTTATTTAAAGAGTGTAGATAAAGGCGTGCTGTAGTGAAGTAATATATAAAATCTGATAGGTGGTGTACATTTTGTTTGAAGTTTCTAAAGCTCCTCTGGTTGCTGATTGTTTAAATCACAAGATCTACAGTTCAAAACACGAAAGATTACAAAAGAGGCGTGGCAAATACAATGGAGTTATGATTCCCGGCGACATGGCCTTTTTTGGATGGATATTCCCTAAATTGTAACAGTCACATCACCAACCTAATATCGCCAAAACTTTACAAAACGTCCATCAGAACATTACGAAGCAGTGAAATAAATAAATAAATAAATAAATAAATAAATAAATAAATAAATAAATAAATAAATAAAACTCTGACTCTTACGGTACAGTGCTGTGATGTCTTCATGTTGAATTTAAGTTATGTCAATTATTTTTTTTTTTCTTCTATAATGGTCGTGATCAATCCACTGTTTCGTATATAGAAGAATTCTACTTTATTTAATTCTCGATAAATTATAAAATTGGCCTAAAAGCTTGTACATCAAAACTATTTTTTTCTATGAGCACCAGCGACATCTTTCGGAAATCTCTCGAACTAGTTCCATATTTGCATTGTTTGTAATTCTGGTCGCATTCCCTTACAATGATCGAGGCATTATTGAACTTAAGTCAATTATCTTCATTAATATTCAATAAAACCGCGCCATTGATTGTACTGACACCGTTAATCTTCAAAGTCGAACACCAATTGACAGTGTTCCAAATAAGTTCTAACACCCAGAAAGATTAAAAATAGAAAAATCGTGAAATTACTTCTCACATTTAACGTTATTATCTTCGTTTTCTCGAAGAATTTTCATTCACGCTTCACTTCACCCACACTCCAGATTGAAATTGGTGTGAAAAACAAGGTTGTATCCTAAATATAATATTAAAGTGGCGTAACTAGGTGTGGGCGAATTAAAATGGAATGGACCAGAAAACAATGAAGAATAAGTAAATATAAGCCAGATTTCCGAATTCAGGCAAAAAGGAATGTAAAATTAATATTCGAGAAGGTTAAATTAGAGGAATGGACCACAATGTCATCGCTTTCCCTAATATGTCCACCTTTGTCGTTACTTCATTAATTGCTCTACCTTATCAGTGAAGGATTAATCTCACACCTTACGGTCTCTTTTATTCGTTTGTTAAAGCCGGGATCCCACCAGCTCGCCGAGTCCGAGACTTCCAAAGGACGCGCTAATCCACAAGCCAGGGTGATTGCTGGCATGCGACAATCATACAGTACTCCGATCCTACAGCCGTGGCTCCCAGCTGATGGTCCGCGGGCCACTAGAGATCTACATAAACGATCCGGGGAGTCCGTAGCATCATTCACATAAAAATAACTATTTTTTTTTTACTTCTGAAATGTTTAATAATCGCTGTATGGATTACACAAATATTTTTTTTCTTAAAACAATAGTTAGGTAGGACAGAAAAACTATTATATCACTTTAATTTTTTGCGTGGTAAAATCACAAATTTTATTGCTAAAAATCTTTTCTTTATTATGGGCTACCCACATTTTCTCCAGAACATTATTTTGCGTAGATAATTATATACAGGTATCAGAATTTTCAAAAGTAAGGGGTCCACACTTTGGCTTTTGAAAAACAGGGGGTCCGCAGTCCTTAATTAATTGGGAACCACTGCTCTATAGGATTATCAAGGTTTGTTATAAATTTTCATTCGGATACATTTATAAGATAGTTAATTATTTACTGTTATTTTCGTTGAAAAGCGAGCTATATTTCAGTATTATAACCAGTGCTGCCAACTCGAAAACCTGAAATCTGAAATGCAAGGTTTAAGATCCAGGTTTTGGATAATTCTGGATTCAATCGAAAATAATTTTTTTTGTTTTTAAAAGCCAAACTACCTTGGACTTTTGTTTACATCAAGTTTGGTAGATTATTATCGTATCATCATCTTAATATATAAAAATGAATGTATTTATGTTTGTTTGTTTGTTTGTCCCGTACATGTGTTCCTATACCATTCATCAGATTGCGATGAAACTTTGGTGAGTTGTTGTGTGCACGTCCGCGAAGGTTTCTGAATTAGTAGAACCATTTTACAATATCTGGTGCGCGAGTCGTTTCAACAAATGAGTGTATTTCCGGTTTCAACGTTTGTAGTTTCCGTTGCGACTCGCATTTGCAATGACCGTTAACAAAGCACAGGGACAATCGCTACAAGTGTGTGTGGACTACATTTGGAAAATCCATGCTTCACACATGGACAGTCGTATGTGGCCTGCTCACGCATCGGAAAACCTTCTGATTTATTCGTGTAGGCACCAGACGGAAAAATAAAAAATATTGTGTATCCAAAAGCACTTCAATAAACAGAATTAAAATACAAACACTTTATTTGAGTGGCATTGCAACGTATGCCGGGTACAGCTAGTCATAATACAAAAGACATCTGAATTACAAATCGTAGACATCTATATCTCCCTCAACCCTCCAACATGATTCTTTCCTCTTCTGTCAGCAGCCCCTAAACTTCTAATTTCTAAACTTCTAATATTGGCAGTATCATTGTACCATTTCATTGATTTTGCAAAGAAACAAGTTAGAGGCGTTTCAATTCATTACTTTACCAGTTTTAGTGAATACATAGCTTGTTGTGGATAAGGAATGTCGTAAAAAGGCGCCACGAGGATTCTGGAGACTATGGTAAGTGGGCAATGTCTACATGTCCGTAGTTCAGATGACTCCGTTATACACTACTTCTTTTTATTAGCTTATCGTGTTGTTATTTAGTTAATTTACAGAGTATTACTATTTGAGGCGTGTAACAGCCAGTCAGGAATTAATATTAGGACGACATTAAGACACCAGGGTCCTAATATCTCCCTTTGCAATTTTTTTAATTCTTATGATTAACGGATTATTCAAGTTATATTTCAGCCTTCTGACAGTAAAATGTGTTAAGAAGCAATATTTTTTTTTAGTTCTGTGAACTTTTGCTAACTGGTTAATCATAACATTGATCCCGGCTTTTTATTTACAGATAGGTCCCGATTTACGACTATTGGCGCTTAAGTCGAAGGCCCTATAGAGCTTTCACAAGCACTTGCATCCGATGGTAATCGGAAGCACAAATAAGACAGAGGTCACGAGGTCACAAACGGACTGTATGAATAATGGTAATGAATACCAAATTTATAATAAAGAGTTATGTTACTGATATATGTATGTACATATATTTATAGGTTATTGTTTACAATTTCTCTTTATTGCCAAAATATATCACACTGATATATATATGGTGGTAGTTTGATACCAAGATAGTATTTGTCTCATCTCTAACGTAAGCTTACGGGCTGTTTTCTTTGTCTCGGTTTTCTTTTGTATACACTATATTACTGCTTCACTAATGTTATATTGATTACTGTCCTAACTTTCTGCATATAATTAACCTTAAAAGTGTTTGGACAAATGTGTAACTTAGTAATGTGTAACTGTATACGTGATTTTTGACATATTATATACTGTGCTATATATGACTTTTGACTTTGACTAAATCGACTTGCGAACGCGCTCGTTGGAACGTAAACCCATCGCAATTCGAGCACTATCTGTATTATATCACCGCAACAATGAATTTTAATCTATATTACTAAAATCTTTTATTTCTCTGTCTGTCTGTCTGTCCGGCGCAATTTTCTGTGCGAATGGAAAATAGAAAAAATTTTTACAATTTCCACGACGAGAATTGAACCTGCAACCTTCTGATCCGAAGTCGGATGTGTTATCCATTAGGCCATAGGGACTACAACTCTTTTCATATTGTTTTTTGACTTATATCTGCGCAATTGTTGTGTTGTTGTTGTGCCCCAATGTTAGTGCAACAATGGAAAACGGTTTTTCATTTTTTATTGTCACGAGGAAGTCGACAAATTCAAAATGAGCATTAATGAATTTCAAAATGTTGCGTTAACTGCTTTCTTTGGAATCGAGTTTTGTTAGATTATCTTAAATTTTATTTTCTTCTTATTATTACTTTTAGTAATTGAATTGTACCTTATTAATATATTTTTGTAAAAACAACTAAACTTATTGATTCACGTGTTTTTGAAATTTGTTTAAGCTTTCAACTATTTTGTTTTGTTGTACTTATTCCAATTTTATTATGCTTGAAAAAGAGATGGCTTGAAAAGAGTCTTCAAAACTTCAAAATGTTGCTTCAACCCCTTTCATTGGAATCGATTATTCTTGGATTATCTCATATAAACCCTAGTTCTCATGAAGTGACTTAATAGAAAGGACGTATACGTTTATCTCGTTGTTGGCCATCTAAGACGAAATGTAAATGCTACGGTATGTTTCTAGCTTAGAATGTCTATTAATTTTTAAAATAGACGATGCTCGGGGTCTTTTTCCTACTAACCAAATGTCTATCGCAGTAACAGACGCTGAGAAGCAAAGTGGTGAGAATCAATTTTTGAATGAAATTTTGACAATGTGGAAAAACCAGGTCGTTCTTATTCACAGCTGAACAACATCATTCCAAGTCAATTTCACTTTCATTTAAAAAAAAAAAACGAGTCATCGAATTAGGTTCGAAATTATTGTTTCTATTCGAGTGTGACAACGAAAAAGTTTAATTTTGAAGCAATAAAACAAAAGAGCAAAAGACGAAATTAAACAAAAAAAAATAACTACAAACTATAATAAGTTCCTAAAAAGAACTTAAAATCCACTTTCCTACAATTTTTTTTCTTTTCATTTCTTTTTCTGTAAGTTATGAAAACGACACAAAACAAAAAATCTACGTTTATAAATAGGTGTACATTTATAATTAATACAATTGAAATCTTCCACTTTCCAAAAATAAATAAATAAATAAATAAATTAGATCACTTTCTTAAGTTATTATTTCATGGGAAATTTTGTCGCCTTCTCGCCCTAATTTCTCGATAAAGATTCACTACTCTTTAGACCTTAAAGATGCCTACCAAATTTCAAGAAAACACATCCAGCAGCGGTTCGAAGGTTATTAAAGAATTATTCGAAAGGGATTAAAAAATTTTAGAATGCGATATTAAAACGAATTAAGTACATCTATCTGTCCATCCCCAGTTTTCGTTGTTACGATACAATATCTAAACTTATTTATCCGTTCGGCTAATGATCGCAGGAGTGTTACCTCCTGCCTCCCCGCCCTGTTATGAGGATAAGGGTCCGTTGCTTCTACCTGTAACTAAAACAAAAATTACATAAAACACGAAAAAATATTAATATTTAGTCTTTCCAAATTCATTTAGGGAGAATTCGACCCATAGCTGGAAAAGTCTGAATAAAAAAAAAAAAAAACAACAACAACAAAATATTGAAGCTTAAATTGTAAACGCCCTCGATAGGTTTACAGAAGTAGAACTGATTAGCATTTCATGTTTAAAAATTCAAGGAAACCTAAGAAAATCTAAGGTTTTGTAACATGTGCGGGGTGGAATCAAGAAAAAAGCAAGTGTTTAATCCTATAAATCCTTAATATCCCGTTATAGAATTATGTAATTTTCTATGAAAATGTAGTGCAAGTTGTACCAAAATTCATAGATAAAACATATTTGTATACAAACATTATTAGCCTTAGATTCTGGCCTTCAACAATGTGTCGTTTTATATCATAGCAGTGCCATGTAATATTAACACGTTATTCTCAATATTATTATTAAGGCGCTCTTCGCTTTAGCGTCAATCTACTGTTGGCCCCTCAACCCAGGCGTAGCCTTGGTTTAGGCTTAGCTACTGAATGTGTCCAAATAAACCATTCCACAGGGGTCAAATCAACCATTTTATTGCAGAAACTCATTAATTATTTTTTTTTTATCTTTATAAGATGAAAATTTTAAAAGTGTAGACAATCGAATTTCAGGTATCTTTCTTTTTTTTTTTTTGTCTTTCAAAAACTAGAGCTTGGGGTAAAAAAAAAAACCAAACAAACAAACACCAAAAGCAATAATACTTTCCAGAGATCTGGAGGAGCCGTTTCAATTCTTTCCCCCCTTGGTGAGTTCTCCTAGGTTCACCCAGCCCTATGTCAAATGCATAACATATTTCTCGTCTTGGAGTTAAAGGCAGGATAGCGTCGGACTGACCCTTCCACCCCCATCCCCATTTCATTCCGTTCGGCTAATGATCGCAGGAGTCTTACCTCCTGCCTACCTGCCCTGTTGTGAGGATAAGGGTCCGTTGCTTCTACCTTTCCTAAAACAAAAACTACTTAACACAGAAACACGAAAAAAATTATAATACAGGGTGTCTCAAAATAATGTAGTAATACTTCGATAGTTAGTACATCAAAGTGTTAGTACATTTTTTGAGACACCCTATATTTAGTCTTTCCAAATTCATTTACGGAGAATCTGACCCATAGCTGGAAAAGTCTGAAGAAAAGAAAAAAAAAAATATTGAATGATTTCATACTCATTCGAAACTGCACGTTATAATTTTCCTGTTACACTTTCTCTTCCGATATTCGTTCCTTTCGATTTACCGAAAATAAGATAACCCTATTACCTAATGATGTGAATCGGTGACTACATCAGAAGGTCATGGTACAGATTTTTACGATATTCCTTTTCATTTTATGATGAATTCATCTGCAAAAACTGAAAAATACGATCCCATTTAAACGCTACGTAAGACCAATTTCAAAGAATTTAAAAACCACTCATCGTCAAACGTGGAATGGTTTAAATTTGAAGAAATTCCTTTGAGAAATAGAAGAGTTAATGATTCAGTCATTAACGTGCTTCAGTGGATATTTGGTTCTAGGCTAAAATAGGCTTAGCAAATTACGAGCATGGAAACCTGCAGCGATTAGCTCCAAAAAAAATTATCCCCAATTAGGATTACGTAGCCTTAAGAAATTGGAAGGTTGGAACGCTATCTTGCGATCCAGAATTCAATCAAATGTTAAATAATTAATCTTAATCCATCACTTAAATTCACACAAGAATCTTACAGAAAAATTGCGTACTTTATTATTTATATCAATTTTTAACTCTTGATATTTCGTTATTTTTAAAGTAGGTGGTAACCATTATAACTAGCCGACAACCCGTCCAAAGATGGAAGGAATTTCAAGGTTAATTGTCTGGGTCGTGCAACAGTTGTATCAAATCACAAATCAAACTAATGTTTTGTCGAAAGATATTCAGATGAAAGTAAATAAATAAATAAATAAATAAGTATGTATGTACTGTTCGTTTTTAAAAGCGAGAACTACAACTCACAGACGATTCTACTCCGCAAAGAGGTGATACGCTGAGATGGGCACTTTCCTAAGACCTGTTTTTCTTTTAGTACCTGTTATTTTTGCCATAGTATTTATTCTTTCCATAATTCTTTCCCGAAAAGGGCAAACAGAACGCAGCTACTAGTAAACTAACACTGATAAAAAGTAAATATCCTCTCTTTATTTCTCCTCATCCCTATTTTTATGAAATCGAAGGAGACCTGACACATGCGCAAAAGCGTTGAAGGCTCTCGAAAACCAAACCGAACAGTATGTATGTACAGTATGTAGTGAATGTGGGTGGCAGGGAAGCCAAGCACTGCTACCAGAGGTCTATTGTACTATCCCACGGAAGTAACGACAGATAGAGAGAAAGACTGAGAAAGTAAGGTGGGAGAAGTGCAGGGGAAATGGGAGAACTCCGAGAAAACCTGCCCAGCGCGGATCGTCCACCATCACAAAACCCACATGATACCCGAACCACGGTACTCAGAGGAAATAAATAAATAACATTCATTTTGAGTAAACAGGCCGATTTTGATCATTACACTCTTCAGCTAGGTTTAGACGATGCCAAACGCCTCCTAGTTTGGCTTGGGGTTATCAACGATTCTGTCAGTGATACCCCACGAATAAAAACGCACAGAAACAATTCCCGCATTTAATCGACAGAAGAATTTACCTGTGATAACTGAGATGTTCAAATGCACTTCGTAATACCAATGTCCTGAAAAATTATTAGGAAAGTAATATTTCTTTCTTCCGCAAGTGGCGCTAACTGTTATACGGAATATATTCAAACTCTCCTTTTTATACTATGCATGTTTACAATGAAGTGAAAATAAGATATTAATAATAATTATTTTTAAATAAATCAATAACGTTCTACTGAAGAACGCCATGCCTTTACCATCATTTGACAATAGGTATCACTGAAGGTAAGGTTCCAGCGATCCCCAGCCAACTAGACAATTTTATTTTAAAATAAAGTATAAAAGAAGATGACGCTTAACACATAATGCACTACGGTATTGATTTGGGGAGACAAAGGATCTTATCTTCCTAATAAAGAATGGAGGAAAAGGGTATTGTTGAAATAAAACGTTATTGTTGCTAACAGAAATAAAAATTATTATTATTATTATTATTATTAAGCTATGGTTGCGTTTTTTTTTCTTTTTATCATAACTTAATGATAACAACAAAAATTTGAAAGAAAAAGTAATATGTACTAAAATCTTTAATTTAATTTATTTTTAGCTTCAGTTTTTATGTCAATCAATCCAATTAACTCAATGATTGATATAAATTAATAATAATAATAATAATAAAACTCGAAAACTCTTCTCCAACACTCACCACCCCTGACACCCACACTCAGCAGCTGCATGAATCATGGGCTCGTAAGGAACTCCATGGCAGACATCATCACGAACTCAGCCAGCCTCATGTCGACATGGAAGCGTCGAACAGATGGCTGACGAGTGGTGAGCTGTTTGGGGAGACCGAAGGGTTCATGATCGCGATACAGGACCAAGTCATCCCCACATGCAACTACAAGAAACACATTCTACACGATGCAAACACACATGACGACAAATGCAGGAAATGCCACACTACGCATGAGACGATCGACCACGTAATATCAGGCTGTCCCCTTCTCTCTCAAACAGACTACCTCCACCGACACAATCAGGTAGCGTCGATCGTTCATCAACAACTAGCACACAAACATTCACTTATTAAGAGCACGGTCCCGTACTACAAGTACATACCACAAAGCGTATTAGAGTCACCCTCATATAAACTATACTGGGACCGTCCCAATCACACAGACAAAACCATACATCACAACAGACCAGACATCACACTTGTTGATAAGGTCAACAAACAGACCTATCTAATTGATATTGCAGTGCCTATCAGCAAGAACATGCAGAAAACTCACGCAGACAAGATCAGTAAATACACTGATCTAGCACAGGAGCTCCAGAAGCAGTGGAGGCAGGATCGAGTACGTGTTGTACCCATCGTTCTGTCTGCCACTGGTCTGGTGCCTCACACATTGCACCACAGTCTCAGCACACTAGGACTTCACAAAAACACTTATGCACAACTGCAGAAGGCTGTGGTACTCAACACTACACGCATAGTTAGGAAATTTATGGACACAAGCACACATCCCTAATCATTCTTGCACACATCTTTACACTTGGCAGTATGTGCTTTGGTCCTTGACCCGCCATATTGTTTTTGCTGGGGAAACCCAAGGTTTGAAACATACAAACATAATAATAATAATATCCTAATTATAATTTTTCAAATACTCGAAGATTACAGAAGCAGTTGAAAGAAGAGTATTTTAACAGGTAGACTGAGTTGTTTTGAACATATTTCTGCCGATATCTACTTGGATTTGAAAATATGCTTTATTTGTTTGCTTTACTGACTTGAACACGGGTAACTCCTGTTGTGACTCAGGTTTATTTGTATTTAATAAAACTGAAATACTGTGGAAATACCAAGGGTGTTGACAGTTGCAGAGACATAAAAAAAATGAAGACAAATATTTACATGGGAATAACAGTTTATTGCCAATGAAGTTAAAAATGGATTACGTAAATAGAAATGCTTGTAGATGTATACGAATATCTTATGGGAAATGCTATAAATAAAAACTATCAATTAACTATAAAGAAACGGAATACAACAAGTGTTAGATATAAATTAGAGGTTCTCAAACTTTTAAACGTCAACGCGTTGCTGGGCTGATTTCAAAATTAATTATTACTGTATTGTAATTAATTAAGTTTATAGCTGGTGGGCCCATCGTAGCCAGGAGCTTTTTTTGCAGCCTGGAGGAGCTGGATTGAGATCCCGACAGTGATCGGAGATTTTTTGTACATCCGCCAGATGAGTCTTAGGGTCCACTTGGCCTTGTTTCTTTCCCAGGGGCTAAAGAAGGGCGGGCGTCGGGTTGACCAGTCGTCCTCAACTTAGTCCCGTCGGTCAGGAAACGTTCCAAGGGCTAAATAGGCATGTTAAAGGGCATTTTGACTTTCGTTATGTCTAAAACTGAATGAAAATGCTGGTATAATTGATTCTTGCAGCAAGCTGAACTAAACAGCAAGTTTTTTGTGGGGTTTCACTGAATAGCAAGTGATGCAACTGTTATTTACAAACTCTTAACAAATAAGAAATAACAATGATCAGCATCTCGATTCAATAACCAACAAGAAGTCTCTGAAAGCATTTCAGCTTCTTAATATTAATTAATATTCTAAATAGGAAAAAAAAAATGTCTAAAGCTCACATCAAATCACGCGCAAATTAATGGATTAACTAAAAGAATTAATACCGATTGTTTAAAACTTCCATAGAAATCCATTGTTTAGGGTTCTAACGCTGCTCTACAGGAACTTTGTCTTCTTCTCGCGCTAATTTTTCAACAAGGAGCTACTTGGACAAGACTTCAATTAGAGAAGCTGGTCTCTAGTCTCGAAATATGCAAACCAATTTTCAGGAAGATCGATCTAACGATTCAAAAGTTATCAGTGAGAACACACACACACGCACAGACTGAATGATCTCATGGGCCTTACTTAGGAAAGAAGGATAAACAAGGATGCAACATTTCTACAAATGTATGTTATTTATTTTAAATATAATTGAAAAATTTAGAAATTTGTAACGTATGCATTGAGCGGACTAATTAATCATACATTTATTATTTTCATGTTTAAAAGATACTGAAAAAAAAAAAAATATGCTACAAAATTAATCAAATGCAAATATACTTTTCAATTTAGAAATTTCATATTTATAATATTTGTCAATTTAATCTTTGGACGGACTAGTAGCAATAACTAAATACTAATAAAAAATAAACAAAATTTGATTTAGATTTTAATAAAACTACATTCGTATGACTCAGTTAATAATTCAGCGGAAACATTTCATTAACATCACTCTGAAATTCCCGCCATCTTTGGAAATTCCCACAGTTTTTCATTAATTTTCATCGCTGAATAGTATTTATCTTTATTAAAGCCAGACCTGAAAACCGTGCACCCAACTGGATGAAAACAAAATGGCGCCTATTGCTTTCCGCGTAACGAGGATTTCTATTGTAGAATAAGCACCCATTCTCAAACATATGTACACATAAATTCTAAAAGTTGTTGTGGAGTTTTTTCAAGCAAATATTCAATAATGCATTCATTATTATGTGTTATTAGTGAAACAACGATGATTCATAACAGCAAATCTGTTTGTTAGTGACAAGATGCATTATTGTAATGGAGAGGTTGATTTAGAACTGTTCTTGTTGTTATTTCGATGGCGATAAACAAAATATGGAAGATAAGAAAGGGAAATCACGATGACAAGACCAAGTAAATCATCATGCACGTTTCTCCTTGAATATTCTGGAAGGCGAATGATGTTCAGAATATCCAATGTCTTATGCGTGTATTAAGAAGCAGATTATACAACATTTAAGTACACACGGAGAAGATATCTATTAGTTAAAGTGGAATAATCAATATACCAAGGAAGAAAGCAGGATTTATTGTGCTGCAAAGTTGGTTAAAAGGAGTAAATATAATACTATTATGGGCTACAAAACTTCAAGCGAATTTGAATACGGATTCTAGCAAGAAATCAACACATATTGGAAAAAGTAAGGATATTTTTGTTCAGGCTTATTTTCAACTTTAATGGCCACTTGAGGTTTACGCCCCTATCGACGTCACGTATGACGTGTATCCCACATGTGGCGAGAACTTTTGGGATGAACAAACATACCGTATAACTTTGTGTGAATTACTTAAAAATCGTCGATTTTTGATATTTCAAGACTGATGGTTCAGTACTGTGCAGATCCTTATTGTAATAATTCTGTAAAAACGCTTGGAATATCCTTCTTTAATATAATATTTCCTCTATATCTACACCGGTTAAAACAAAGCATATGGCTTTGTTTATCCCACATGCGAAGCAGTAGCCTGGCGGGATACGTTGTAACTACGAAGCCCCGCCTATCCTCAAGTGATCCATTAAATTATATCCTTCTTTGAAAATATATTGCTGTCATCTTCTTCAATAGGCGATAATCAACTCTACATCCAATCTGAAAATTTTGGAAGGCTTACAATCGTTGCATCCAAATCAAATCTTTTAGTTCAGCCTCTTTATCTACTAGGGTTAAAATGAAGCACATGGCTTTGTTTATCCCACAAGCCAAAAAGTAGACTGGTGGGATATTTTGGAACTACGAAGCCCCGCCTATCCTCAAGTGGTCCATTGTTTATTCCCAAAAGTGTTTATGAATGTTCTCTGTATATATTATTTCCCCTATTCTCGCTCTTATGATCGCGCTTCAAAGTTTAAGAAACTCTGATTTAAATTCTTTAATAGTCAGTAATTATTAGAGAGAAAAAATGCTGGGTGGGAAGGAGCCAGTAAAATGCTTATTTTAAATAAATTAGATTAGCTAAAAGAAATGATTGTCAATATCATTTTATATATAAATTATTATTTATTTATTACTGAATTCTGGTTAAAATCCAATTAGATCCAACTTGTACAAAAAAAAATAATCTAGAAGAATTTGAAGCTTATTTTCCTTAAAAGTAAAAAAAAAAGAAAAAAAGAATTTAAGATAAGATGATACTTTTTTTTTCATTTAGATAAATTATAATACGTATAGGAATTACATCTAAATATTTACGTAATTTGTCTAAATTCAATTCATTTTTATATTTAGACAATCATATGTAAGCTCGCGCAAACTTTAAGAGGATTAATAAGCGAATTAGTATCCTTTGTTTTAAAGAAATCGATAGAAATCCAACGTTTTGGTTCTAATGCATTCCTGTGGCAATTTTTGTGATCTTCTAGCGCTAATATCTCGTTTAAGAACACATACTGGCAAAATTTTTAATGTAAAAAGTTAGATTAGGCCGTTTTACATGTACGAGGGTTGTTTGATAAGTTCTCGGAATCACCACCAGAGGGCAGCGCTAGCGCCACGAGTTTTTCACGTGATATTCATTCGACTGTTGCCTGTAAACACGTGTCACATCAGTGCTCTTGGAGGACAGCTGCGGCGTTGACGTGGCTCTACGTTGTTCCCGCGTAGTGATTTGCGAAAATGGAAAAAGTCGAGATTCGAGCAGTGAGTAAGTACTTCGTAAAGAAGGGTATGAAAGGAGAGGACATTCATGCCGATTTCCAGAATACACTGGGGGACTCTTCTCCTTCATATTCAACTGTTGCAAAGTAGACAAACGAATTTAAATTCGGTCGGGAGAGCTTAGATGATGATTCGCGCAGTGGTCGGCCAAGATGTGTCACTACCCAAGAAATCATTGCGAAAGTGCACAAAATGGTAATTGAGGATTGCCGATTGAAAGTGCGAGAGATTGCTCAAGCTTGCCAGATGTCATCTGAAAGGGTATATCACATTTTAACTGAAGAATTACATATGAAAAAAATATCTGCAAAATGGGTGCCGCGACTCTTGATGCTCGATCAAAAACGCATAAAAATGGATACCGCAAACCGGGGTGACTTTGTGACAGAATTTGAGGTTTCCAAAATGTAACATTAAAATTTTTCGTTACCCCCACTTTATAGCCGGTGATTTGGGTTACCCCATCCTTCCTCTACAAAACTGTATATATATAAATCTCGTTGCCTCAATCGTTTTTTAATAATTAATGTAAAAAGTTGTCACAAACTCACCCCCCAGCTGGGGGTGACTTTGTGACAAGCTCTTTTTGAGTTAGAAATGCATGGGAGAAAGAAATATCACAAACTCAAATCACATACTTTGTATTTAAAACCATTTTTACTGTTTTCAATGAAAGGGTTAAAAGATTTAAACAGAGTAAATTATACATTTAGGTTGGGAAAAGGAAACTGGATGTAACGTGAAATATGAACACTTTTTCCTACTTCTTAAGCAAATCAGTCTTAATTTTTACATCTTAAATTAGTGTAAGTGAACAACTTTAAAAGGTCCTCTATTATTAATTATTTTGGGAGGATCAATACGAAACAAAACTTCTTTTTGATACAAAATTGAGCCGGGTTTCAGTTCTTTGTATTTTCACACTGAACTTCGTTCTTGAGAAGAACTAACTTATGTAGCTATTCTGTAGATTCCTTCCAATTGTTTCCACTCTTTTCCATTGCGCTGACAATTACACCGTCCAGTCTATCTCTTCTATATCACCTTTCCTCAGAAAAGCTCTCCTTCAAAGTTGGCAACTATGTGATCTCCTTGATCCTATTCTGTTTCCGTGGGCGGAGTGGGTGAAGCTCGGATAGGAATCTCATCATCTGAAAACTCTTCGTACAAGTCTAAACTTGAGTCCTCGGCATTTTAAAATATCGTTATGTACACTGCAAGACAAAATATCTAGGTTAAAACACAGTAAAACAATCGCAGGGTGAATGTGATGCTATCACAAAGTCACCCCGTCAATCTTTGATTTTTTACATAATGGTTAATAACTCATACAAAACTCGTCCAATTAACATCATTTTACAATATATTGTACATAATATATTAATGTTCAATAATAAATAGCTATTAAACGGTATCCTCATCTGTATTTCGCTGTGCAAATCAAAGTTGACGGTAAACACAACAATGCTTCAAAAGTGGTCCTTTGCATCAATGCTTCTGGCTCACCGGATCGAGGCGCAAAGAGTTTGACAGTCGACTATTAGGTGCCAGCACACATGACACCAACTCATGGCAGTGTCCATTGCCTGCTTCTCCCTAGGTTCTGGGCGCGAGATTATAAATAAGAAAAATTGACCACGCGTCACAAAGTCACCCCACTAGTCACAAAGTCACCCCGGTTTACGGTATGTCGGAGAAATGCTTGGCCCGTTTTTGGGGAAACGAACAAGATTTTTTACGCCGGTTTGTGACCTCAGATGAAACTTGGGTCCACTACTATATCTCAGAGACAAAACAACAGTCAAAGCAGTGGAAACATGCTGATTCTCCGGTACCAAAGAAAGCAAAGACAATTCATTCGGTCGGAAAGGTTCCTGGATGTGAAGGGGATTCTGTTTGTAGATTATCTTCCCAGCGGGAAAACAATTAATGGAGAATACTATGCTAACCTCCTGGACCAATTACAACAAAAGATACGCGAAAAAAGGTTTAGCAAAGAAGAAAATGATCTTCCATCAAGACAATGCACGCCCGCACATATGTGCCGTCGTCATGGCAAAATTACACGACCTAAGGTATGAATTGTTGACACACCCGCCATATTCGCCTGATATGGCTGCGTCAGACTTCCATCTCTTCCCAAAGCTGAAAATTTTCCTTGGTGGACGGAGATTCTCTTTAAAAGAAGAACTGATAGCTGAAGTTGACGGGTATTTTGCAGGCCTTGAGGAATCTCATTTTCGAGATGGGATGAAAGCATTGGAACATCGCTGGACAAAGTGCATTAATCTACAAGGAGACTATATGGAAAAATAAAAAAGTTTTAGTGATAAACGTACTTTTTTTTCTATTCCGTTCCGAGAACTTATCAAACCACCCTCGTAACATTTCAGCAGGCAATCTGCACGCCATATCGCGCCATGGCGGGATGGAAAGCACATTGCCCCTTTTAAAAGAACGTGTTCTAATTTCAAAGAGATGGCATGCCATTTCTAAGGAGCCATCTGACTGTAGCGCTCCTGGTGTCTAATTGTGGAACTTGAAGTCCAATCGATTATTATCTTATTTATTCGAAATTACCGATTACAAAAATGATATACACGAACGGAGGTCATCTTTTCCTTATGTTTTCGTGGATGCTTCCAGAAAACGCTACATTATTAACCAAATCATTACAGAATTTCGGCCTGAAAATTTGAATCGACGAGCGATTGGAATCTCGAAAACATATCGAGGTTGGTCGAGATTTAACGAGAAATATCGAAACTGAAAACAAAGAAATACAAAAAGATGAAAAAAAATGAATAGTTCCTATTTTAATTAATTAAAAACATTTACTCCCCTATTCGATGCATTGAATAAATGACTTTTAAATTAATCAATCCTATTTTTTTCGTAAATAAAACATAGGTAAGATGACAATGGAGAAGTGTGAGGAAGGCGATATGGAACTTTTGAACGACAGAGTTTAAAAGCCTTTTATTCACTGGCAATCTACCCTGACATTGCCATCGATATAGCCTACTCAAATGGCACGTCTAAAGCGGCCTTAAACATACACGCCAGCGGTTCAAAAATTATTAAGAGGAATTATTTCCCTAAGAGAGTAGGCTAAGAAGAGAAAAAAGAAATTCTAAAAAGTCAATGAGTTATTTAATACTTCGAAGAAACACTACTCTTTAATAAGAATCTTTAATAAAATAACACGATATCACGAATAGTGGAGGGTTTAACCTACGTGGTTTTAAAAAAGAGCAAATGCAAATTCGAAACGCAATCTTTCTACAAAAGTATCATTTGCTCTTGTAATTAGACTTTATTTATCACAGTAGAGCACGCGCATTGAAAGAAGGTGATATGTAAATGTCAACTGAAAGAGTTACTGGCCTCTGTAATGGATTCCCAACAGGTCCTCAGAATAGAAAGGATGTTAAAAATAGATATAGTAATACAGAAGAATTACGAAGAATACGTTCTTCGGCAGGGAATACTTGCATAAAATTACTGAATCCTAAACACTGAGTCGTCCACAGTTTGGATTCCCGGAAGTTGCTTACAGACATTGACCGGAAGTTGATTAGAGACATTGACCGGAAGTTGATTACAGACATTGACCGGAAGTTGCTTA
>JAFIDM010001028.1:57065723-57086481 GCA_023159025.1 Thereuonema tuberculata
AGAGTTTCAGAAATAAACAAAAATAAACAGAGTTTCAGAAATAAACAGAGTTTCAGAAATAAACAAAAATAAACAGAGTTTCAGAAAATCCGTTCAATGTTTATACGAGTTAAGTTACTACAAGCAATAATACGTAGACACACAATCATATGGTTTCGTAATGCGTCTTTCCTTCAGAAAATTACACTAAAAATAGTAAATTTTAAAAGAAATTCATAAACTACTGCAAGAATTTAATATTCGTTGTTCTAGTATCTTATTTGGAAACTTAGGACAACATTTTTTCCCAATTTATTTCCTGAATACCTAAGAAAGCTTTTTCTATTCGAAGTTTTCTTTTTCTGAGCTTTTTTTTTCTTATTATTTCGCTTTTAATAAAAAGGAATAGCATTACGTCTACCTAATCTTACTGACAACAACAAACAATTACAGTTATTAAGGGCACCGAAAGCCGTTGGGAGTTCCCATATAAAAATCTCCCTTTCTCACAACTATTTTTTTTTTAATTCTTGGACTCACCTGACTCCGTGTCTCCATTTTTTTTAAATCCCCTAATCAGTTAAACACGAATAAAAACTTATTTTTTTGAAACTACATCAATCACCGTTTAGCTTAAAAAAGCCTTTCAGAAATCGAATTAAATTTTCAAACAAACAAAAAGTTTGCATTCTTAATATAAGCATCTTTCAAATATCTTGTAACTAATTTACTTCTAGAAATCCTATGTATATATTGTCTTCCAAATGAGAGATGGCCGCCCTGTTTTTGTGTGATCTGCGCATGTATCATCGATTAGTCTGGTCAGGCACTTCCGTCTGATTTTATGACAGGACGCCGCCATTACGGTAAACGCTTGTTACTTTGCAAAAGAGCATTGTATTTATAAATAATATATATTTATTTATTTATATAAATACTCATTGTTAGCAACTGGCATTGAAATAACGCTAAATAGTCGAGAGAAGTTTTAATTTGGCGTTATCAACAAGTCTTTCTCAGTGAAAACAGACGACGGCGTCCATTGTGACAGGAAAACATAATTGATCAGCTACCGGAAGGGCTGCGCAGTTCAAACTTCCGCCGGCCAACTTTCATTTGGAGGACAGTAATAAGACTCCTTTAATTCCCACAATATTTCGTCCTTCTTTGAGAGCGACTTCATAAGGTGGTACCAGAATACAAGAAACTATTCTTCTTCCTCTACATTTCATAAGGGTTACAAATAAGAACTAAAAATAAAACATTTTACATTATTTTTAGTTCTTACTTGTAATCCTTATACAATGTAGAGGAAGAAGAGTAGTTTCTTGTCCTCTGGAACCACCTGAAGAAGTCCTTCGCAGAGAAGGACGAAATATTGTGGGAATTAAAGGAGTGTTATTATATTAATAGGACTTCTAGGAGTAAAGAAAAAGTTTTGATAGCTTTATAATTACTGCATTAATTATTCATTTTTCCTTTTCTTTTAACGTTTAATATTATCGGCAGAAGAAAATAGTTACAAGTAAATAAAACGAGAAAAACAGAGTTGACAAGAATTCGCCGCTAGGATCGCTGATGTAGATGCTATAGCAGCTCTGTGAAAAAAGGTCCTTTTGGATTTTTATCATTATCGTCTTCAAATAAAGTATCTCTGCTATTAATTAGATCTGTGTTGAATAATAAAGATGACAGAATATTTTAAACAGACAGTTATTCTCTTTAAAAGCGTTATCTCTAAATGCATCATTATTTATGTTTCCGCCATGTTTACCGGAAGTTTTAGGACCCGCAGCGTTCTCGAAAACTTGAAATTTGCATTACTTCTTCCGATCTAAAGACCCACTCTGTTGAGATTTGAAAATACGATTTTATTCTTTATTAATTACATTTACATCCGTATAAGAAATCCAAATCAGTTTAATCTTTCTTTAAACCCTTAGTAATCAAAGAATATCTAAGTTTATCACCCAGTTATTGCTACATTAGTAAAAAGTCTCTTATTTAACTAAATGCAGCTGATTTTCCCAGCAAATAAATAAATAAATAAATAAATAAATAAAGCGAAGAAATAAAATAAAGAAAACCTAGGGGATAAAACCTAAGGATTCCCAAATTACGAGTCAAAAATTTAAGCTTTCTATGTCTCTTGGTTTTGAGTTATAGCGATAATCAGCATATGACCTACAAACTTTATTTTCATTTACATGCAGCAAAATTTTGGTAAAATTTTAAGATTGAATAAAATATTTGCACAAATATTTCTTTTTTTTTTCATCTCACACTATTAACTTTTTTTCCCAAACAGGAAATTCCAAATATAAAGTTTTTCGTTAGGTTTTAAAAAAAATGAATTTCAACGTTAATCTGTAGTTAGTTCAAATGCATCGAATCAAATGGAAATCTGCATCACAAAGAAAGAAGATCTAGCAAGCAATAAGATGGCAGATAGGCTATAAAAAAATATAAAGTCAAGAACCGGGGAGATATTTTCAATAAGAAAAATTGATATAAAAAAACAATGGAATGTACAGATGTCCAAGTATAAGACAAAGACATTTTCTTTTTTTTTTTCACCATTTCCCACCTTGATAATTTAAAAGGGGGAAAAGATGTCTTTTGAACTACGGAATAGTCCAAAAACTTATAGGCAATGGCGAACCGGAACTAAAAATAAAAAAAATAAAAAAAAAAATCAAGAATGAAAGAATTATCTATTGCATTGCAAGTTCATTTTTTTTTTCACGTGATTACAGGCTGATAATACTCTATTTTACTGTATATTATACGTTTTGTTTTGTTTTTTTGGTATTTTACGATAACTTTCGTTTTTATATCTAAAACAAAAAAAAATAAAATAAGGAATTACGTGAAAAAAAAAGGCACTGAATCGTCTTCTGCAGAATATTCTTTATAATTATTATCATTATTATTTTTACTTAGTAGCGAGAAATAAGAAACTTCTGCGTTAACTTCTCGCTTCGTTTGCCCACTCCATTCCCTCCTCCTCAAAGAGTTGAAAGACGTCATTAATTTATTTATTTATTTCTAATATTGGGCGATTTTATTCAGGCTATCTATGAAGTTGAAATGGAGATAATGAGCAATGACAGTTGTTATGCTAGCCAATTAAGATATTATTTATTTATTTATTTATTTTCATATTTATTTATTTGTTTACTTTCTTGTTGCTTCTTCTTGTATTTTTTTAATGCCCCGAAATGTATTCATATTTGTATTTATCGAATTAAGGCAAATATGCAGGTCGGCCATCACTAATCCGGCTAGCGTAATTTCAAATTTCGCCGCACCAACCTGCCGCTACTGTTTGGTGGCGCTAGTTGCTACATAAACAGTGTTGGCAGCACTTACAAACACAGATAAGCCATTCCAATTTGTTTTTCTCCATTTATTGTTATAACCTGCTCACGTTTACTCCCAGCCATGGTTCCAATGAATAAAGAAATTGCTTCTTCACTTTGGAAGTGGCAGTGATGAACTTTCTTTGTAAATCAACAGAGTTACATGGACATTTATTTTAACTTGTTATTCATTAAAATTTCACTTGATTTTCATTTAATGTTTCTTTTTTCTTTAGTAACAAACTTGAACTGATTTCCGGGGAATTTCAAAAATTGGGATGATGGTTAACTGTTGGATTAAAGTGTATTCCTTCCTTCTGTGATCCGACGGTCCCAATGTTGCCGGATTAGTGATGGTCGATCTGCACTAATTTTCCAAAAATCCAATTTTGAACGTAAAACTATTCAAAATTTTTACATTTTAATCATGGCACTATTTTGCTTACGTATATTTGATATATATCGTCAAATTCTTATTCTGAACGTTAGTTTCCTTGTTTACATCTGAGCTGAGAATCTCAAATCGTTCATTGTGGTTATTCGCTTGTGGTACGTTTGCCTTTTCAATCATCGCATGTTGATTGAAAACCATATTCCCGTAACGCGATACGTGGTCCAAAAATCATCACTTCCTGCAATATGTCAATATGGATAAATCTCAGCACTGTCATTCTGGAACGAAGGTCAGCACTGTTATTTCTGTTCTACAGGTGATAGCGCCGCTCTAGCGGGACAACTACAGTTGACTCGCGATAATCCGACATTTGACAGTCCGACACGCTCGGTAGTCCGACGCAGATTGGTTCGAAAACCGACCCGATTGAGGCGGTCACGGAGGTGAAATGCATAATCACTTGCGATGAAGTTATGTCGGCTGCAAACACTTTGATACGTTGGTGTGAAAGGCTTTAAATACTCAACGTTATTCGAGTATAGGTTTGTATATTTCTATTACAATACAGTCATTTTTGACGACTGAAAAACGATGCCTGTGTTTTATTCCCGCAATCCTTTAGAATAAAATTTGATGAAATAGACATCAAGTATAAAACTGACATACTATCTCGTCAGGGCATATTTGCTAGTTTTTTGTTTTCATAATTTTGTCGAGAGCTTTAAATCTACTCATTTGGATCCTTTTTTTTTTTCCTGAAGTTACGACAACGAATAACTATATTTCCTATTTTAAATTTCGAGAAAATCAGAAAAACTTGCTAACAGAAATACAGACCAATACGAAGCCAGAATTCACAAAGAATAAACAAAGACAATATTGTAACAGTCTGTATATACAGTAGAGTACCGATTATCCGCGGGATTGGGTGGCAAGGGCTTCGCGGATAACCCGAAAAAAGACTAAAAATGAGATGTAAACACGAAAAAAAATATTTCACCATTAAAAACTACGTTTTATTGTACAAAAAACATAATATGTAAAACTTTTAAAATATGTACAGTAAAGCAGAAACCTTTGCTCTACGTTTGCATCCACAAATTCCGAGAAGGCCTGTAGGATCACGATGCACAATAAACCTGTCAGTAATTTTCGACCTTCGCACTGTAGGACCTATTGTATTTTCCCTGTTGTTGGCTTGGATTAAAATGGGTTTTTTTGAGGTTCGTAATTAAAAAAAAATTTCGCGGCAGTCGCGGATAAACGGGGCTCTACTGTAAATATTTTTAGAAATCATTTATTTATGTGTATTTTTGTAGAAATTATTTATCTGTATTCATTTTTGTCCTTAACCGTTATTTATTCCTTTGCATTTCCTAATTACTGATGTTCTGTTTATTTTTAAATTCATTTCTGTTGCAGCCGTTGAATTAGTTAATTAATTTAAGTTCGTTATATTTTTATCCAATCATTCTGTATATTTCTAATTATTTATCCAATCAAATCACACTATGTGTATACTATAAAAATCCATGTTTTCATTTAATAAATTAATTCAGTTCACTTCCAGAACTTAACTCTTTGTCTTTAGATCCCAAGGACTCTCCCACAAACACCATTACAATATCAATATACAGTAGAACCCCAATTATCCGCGAGTGCCGCGAAAAATTTTTTTAATTACGAACCTTAAAAAAAAAAACAATTTTAATCCAAGCCAACTACAGGGAAAGTACAATAGGCCCTACAGTGCGAAGGTCGAAAATTACTGACAGGTTTATTGTGCATCGTAATCCTATAGGCCTTCTCGGAATTTGTAGATGAGTGGCAGGCTCTTGCTCTGCAGAAAGGTTTCTGCTGTACTGTACATATTTTAAAAGTTTTGCATATTATGTTTTTTGTATAATAAAACGTAGTTTTTATGCTGAAATATTTTTTTTCGTGTTTACACCTCATTTTTAGTATTTTTACGGGTTATCCGCAATTTTTACTATCCGCGGTACCCTTGCCACCCAATTCCGCGGATAATCGGGGCTCTACTGTACTGTACGTTGCAAGTGGTGCAACTGTTCGCTTGGTAAGGTAGTTAAGAAATGAGTAGATTATAAATCACTGTAAAGATATACTGTAACTAAAAACTAAATCACAGGTAATTATGTTTGAGGCTTCAAAGGAAAAAAAAACCACCAAAGATATCTTAGCTAAAAAGCCCGGGAAAAAAGCAAGTATTTTCTCAAGTCATTATATCACAGATCAAATATTCTTTCATTGTTTTGATTGTCTGGAGCTCAGTCTTGATGACTCATTGTTAATTACAGTCTCTTCCTCAGAACTTTCTATAAAAACTAAATTAAAAGAAAAAATAATCGGGAATAGATAGAAATGATTTTTTTCATCAATTAGGCCTATTTCCGGTTATTTTTCATTTAACGTCTTAACATCGGCGTTCGTCTTCCAGCGATGAAGTAAAATACAGAACTCTAACTAGGGTTCACAAATTAAATTGAGATCGTGAGAGAATAAACAACAGCTAATGAGTTTAATAACAGCAACTGGGAGAAATAATTACAGAAGGAAAGTCAGTCAAGAGTAAACAACGAAGGCATTTCTTTTTTAATACAAGAGCGATACAAATGGCGGATCTAACTTTTGGACTTTTTTGCTACTTCACAGTTACGTTACTGAAATAAAACAAATGTAGCTAAATAAATAAGAACAGTTAATTTTATAAAATAACTACTTTAAATCGAAATTGTAAAATTTGAAAAAGAAAAAATAATAATAATAAAATTATCATTTTCGCGGAAATAAACGGAAAATGAAAATAATAAATTGCCAAGAGACTGCACGAGTCGTAGTATTTTTAAAGCTTTCTAGGATTTCCTCTCCATAGGGATTGTACAAATGGTGTCGAAAGGTCACATCTTAGCTCCAGGGAATGATAGTGTGATTTGAATTTTCTGAATATTACTTGAATTCGAATGTGGTCTTTTATAAAATACAAATAAGTGATAGTTCTACATTTTTTTATTTTTTTGACGGGGAATCCGAATCTGAAATCTGTTTGTCTCCTCAAACCCACCAATTTTCTGAATATGACAGACAGATAGGACACAATATAAATACAGGCTTATTTATTGAGACAGAGGTCACTAACAAAGAATACGTTCAAATGTATCTGTATGTTCAAATGTAATATCTGGCCATTATTCAAAAAAGGCTTCGAACGATAAAAAAAAATCGACGATCGAAAACTGCGAACCCAGTTTAATAACGATATAAATAATATTTATATTTTTCACTTTATTTTTCACTTTCCTATTCTGTTAATTATTAAAAAACTGAAAACTACCGAAAAAAATAACAATAAAAAAATCGATATTTAAATTTATTATGTGATAAAAATATTAAAATATAAATTGAAATACAGTTTCATTAATGGTAACCGTCCTGCAAGAAAATGTATTTAAAAATTTTTTAAAAATTACAAGTTATCAACAGATTATAAACCACCAATATTTTTATCCTTCCATATTTTTATACAAACTTTTCGATATGACATTTTTTCTAGACAACACGTTTGATTTAATTACATTTGTGTAATTTAAATTTGAAATAAATTAAATTAAATTAAAAATATGAAACATAAGCATCTCAGCATCAGAATCAAGTAAGTAATTCGAAAGTATTTAAGTCTATCTTAAAATGAAAACGAGAAAAAAAAAAAAAAAAAAAGTAAATTTAATTAATACATATTTTTAGACACCCATTGGAGAGCTACTGCATCTGTCCACCCTTAATAACTCCCGAACGAAAGGTCGGATCGACAAACGGATTTCACTATCGTGTCCAGCCAGAGGCCGAAACAACGTAGAAATAGGGTATTTTCAGGCCCCCCCCCCGTTCGAGATATTTGGCATTGTTTTTATTGGAATTTCGCTATTAGATTAAATGTTAGAAATGCAACCATCTCATTTCAGTTGTCAGCTGTAGCTTGAAACTTAACGTGTCGGACTCATATTCAGAAGGTTGTTGGTTCGAATCCCAACATCTACTTTTGTTTTTTGTTTTGTTTTTTCTCTTAATCCTATTTTCTCAATGTCCGCATTAATTTTTTTTGTTTTTCTTATTTTTCTAACTTTTTTTTATTTTTCTTACATTATTGTACTTCCTTTTTTTATTATTATTTTTAATTATTTTTTAATTACTATGGGTCGCCCTTAAATTGATGCTTTGCATAAAATTATATTCACTTATGCAATTTTTTTTTGTCTAGTCAACATTAATTACTGTTTAAAAAAATATATACTGTATTTTAATATTTTTTAAAGATAAAGATCAAGAAAATACGTCATTAAACCCTGGGCATTTATTCCATAAGATTTACAGATACGGTCAGTATGAAACAACAATGATAACATCAAAAAAAAAATACTGTAATACAAAAACCAATTTTTTTTTGACGAAATGTTTTGACTGACAAACGGGATTAAGTAAAGAATGGTCAATTACTAATAATTGCTATGACACCAAAATCTATTTGTCAGGAGGAAGTGTCGCAATTAATGGTGGGATTCAATTACAACTGCGCTATTACACGCGACATAAAACTGACAATTTAGTAAAACGAACTTTTTTTTTGAAGTGTCTCTCGATAAACCGCCATCTTTGTTATTATTCCAACAAAGTTTTAACGATATTTTCTATAGTAGAATTTATATTTTTCTTCTTTCGATCAATTTTCATCATTTTTTTTTTTTCAGAATGCTTGTGTGATTATGAAAAGGACTTATTTAATTGTTAATGTAACTACAGCGGGTAATGCATACTACATTGGGAAGAATGTCGTTTTCCGATAAGTTTTGTATTTATACATAAGATAGGAGAATCTAAGGTGATGGGCCATAAAAAGAACAGCTTAGTCATGTAAATAATGCACTTCAATACGATACATTCAGACACAGTGTACATAATCTTGGAATGCACAGGAGGACAGGTCTGGGAGGTCATAGTGTCGATCATTCTAACTTATAAGGAGAAAAAAAAAAGTTTATATGAACATGCATCCTATTTCAAACGGTTTCCCAGAGCTATTTGAACGTAAAGTTACATAATTTTGATAAGAAAGATATGTTATTACGCACCATTTCTAATATTTAACGTCCAAGCACAAATTTGTTACAATTTATAACAGAATTTCACCATCAACAACAATACACTTTGAAACTGTTGGCTTACCACAGTGGCGCAAGACGGATGGGAAGGAGAATTTTGGGCGCCAAATTTAAAATGCTTGTACATTCAAATAGTTCTATCTCAGAAACTGATCGGAACAGGACACAAGTTCATATGAAATTTTCCCTTAAATTGACTAATACTATGACATCCCAAAATATTAGCCTTTCCTTCTGAGACACCATGTATTTTCTTAAGTCAATGTCCATTGTAAAACTATAATAATCTAATGTATGTATTTTAGGAAGTTTGTCTATTATCTGCTCATTTACACTTTAGAACTGAGATCATGATCTTGTAAAGTATTACGAATGTCAACAGTTTAATAATGCACATTTGAGCTCGATACGCTGTTTTAGGCCTGATCTACGATCTCACCTTACTTGAAGGTAAAGCTTACAACAGATTACAACAATAGATTACAATAGATTACAACATTTTGTAATTTTGACTTTTTGATTTTTTTTACTTTTTGAAATCTCACGTGAGATTTCAAAAGATACATGCGCAGATCTCACAAAAACAGGGCGGCTATCTCTCAAGGGGGAGGGGGGTCCAAATTTTTTAAAAAACACCTCACGTAATTAATGGACGGTCTCTAAAAGCTGGGAGCAATGGTTGCCATTGGAGCAGTGGATGATAGCAAATCGCAGCATTTTGGTAGAGTTCGAAAATGGCGCGTTAAAGCGTTCATTGAAGATCATATTTACCCTTTTTAAGAGGATCTCGCACTTACAAGATGAAGCGAAAAGCGCCTACAATCGACAATTTATGTCTGTCTAGTATTACTTAAGTCAATTACACTGATATTCATCTACTGTCCTCCAAATGAAAGTTGGCCGGCGGAAGTTTGAACTGCACAGCCCTTCCGGTAGCTGATCAATTATGTTTTCCTGTCACAATGGACGACGTCGTCTGTTTTCACTGAGAAAGACATGTTGATAACGCCAAATTAAAACTTCTCTCGACTATTTACCGTTATTTCAATACCTGACAAAAACAGGGCGGCCATCTCTCATTTGGAGGACAATAACATTGTTTGTAGTGAGGTCAACTAAATTAATGAACAAATCCCAAATTGTATCGAAACTCAATGAAACTGACAGATCGTAAATTCATTTTTTACTGTAAATTTTTCACAGATTCACCACAATAAGACGTGACTACTTTTAGAAACTTGTATTTCCTTCGGCGGTCCACAGATAGCGAAAACGTACAACATCCGTTAACTAATATATGCTTAATAACAACGAAGAGCGAACGTCTCCAATAAATGTCACGGTTTACCACGCATGTTCATTTTATTTTTATTTATTTTTTTATTTTGAGGATGGTTCTAAATGATTCGTAAATGCAAAAGACGTAAACTCAACAACTGTAACACAATCATCTGCACAGAAGGTTTTCAAGCGATTATATACTTCATGACAACGGCTTTGAAAGAAGAAAAATCAATAACGACATTGTTATAGAATTAACAATCGTCTCTTAGATATTTTAAAACGAAGTGTAGTATTTGGAAGCTACATTCGGATATTCAAGGCAGAAATACGACGACTCCAAAACGAAGCTACACATGAATTAAAATTTGTTCGACCCAAATTACGTCATCAAATCACCTGATGGTTGACAACGGGCAGTCAGTTCCAACAATTGCATTAGGACATAATAATTACGCTTGGACAGTAGTAATAGCCGATGTAGAATTAACTAATTGGGACTATCCTTTCATTTCAGCCACCCATCTGTCCTACTGGGCTTTCTGCATTACTCATAGCTTTCGCAGCAAAGTCACGAAAGATAATTCATTGAAGAAAGGGGATTACGTAATAATTCATACATTTTAATTCAAATTCCCATAGCTAAATCAATGTATGGGAAAATAGAAGTTTTGTTAAGTAATAATGAACGTTACTTTTATTTATTTATTTATTATTCCACATTAAGAAATTGCATGGACATAAATAGACGGATTTTTCTTATCCAAACTGTGCTAAAATTATTTAAAAATAACAAACGTTTAGTTGGCGTGTAACTTTTCAACCACCAATAAACTGTCAAATGTCCAAATAACTTGTTTATTTTATCATGCTAACCTGAAGTCGGTTTTTCAGTTCTACAACTAGCATCGTTGAGTTTCAGCTTCCTATGATAAATAGTGTTGAGCTATTGTATTTTATGATGACTTTGTATACATATGTATATATCTCAAATAATCACTTGTCCATTAACACAGAAAAATACAATATGAAAGTTCCAGAACCATTCGTAAATGAAATGTTTATCAATCTCTAAACCATAGTATCTAATATATATATATATATAGTGAAACTTGGATAATTCGAACTTGATTAATTCGAAATTCTGGATAATTCGAATTTTTTGCTCGGTCCCTAGAATTCTGTATTAAAATAATGTTAAAAAATCGTGGATAATTCGAATTTTATTTTGGATAATTCCAATTTTTCGTACGATTGTTCTTAAAATATTACGGTAATGAAAAAAAAAGTAGCAGTATAAAAGATAAAGTTTATGTGTTAAATCTTTGATCGTGGAGTTAATCTTTATTATTTCTCTTCTGTTTGAGAGAATATATGTAATTCGAATTTTTGGATAATTCGAACTTTTTCTCTGGTCCCCTTCAGCTTCGAATTATCCAAGTTTCACTATTTTTATATATATTAGAAGACTGTATTCTAAACATTCACTTTCAATGAAATTTTAATATTGTTTCTCCTTGTACCATTTAAAAGAAAAAAGAAAAATAACGAAAAATAGCAATTAAAAAGAAATAAAAAAAAAAGCATCATCAAAGCGCAAGTGTTTGCAACTAGAAGTGTATAGATCTAACATGACCAGTATTAAGCTTATTATATTAACTACACCATTAATTGAAATGCGGAAATAAAATGATAACAATGACTGTAAGGAGAGTTGTAGAGTATTTAAAACACACAGTTCTCTTCCTTGAGTTCCCTAATGACCTACTTTGACCCATCGGGGTTTCGAGGTATGAGAAAAATACACACATCAAAAAAAATAAATATGCACTAATCGCATTCCTGCACTTGAGGGAACAAACACGTGACCTTTTTTTCCCTCTCTTTCAGAAAAAAGAAAGTAATAATATTAAATTAAGGTTAAATATTACGTATGTAAATGTACATAGAATAGGCCTAACTGTTCAATACAGGCATAATTTATTACTAACTTAATGCTATTAAATAAATCGGAATGTGTGAATATATTTCGCATTTTATTATCCAAAGAATGGGATGCTTCTAACAAGTCGAAAATTTCCCATATTAGATTCTACAAAAAAATATAAGAAACATTTTAAAGTGTTAAAATTTGAGACCAATGTTCATCTGACACCTCAAGACAAGCCTGTTTCACGCTTATTAGGCGATCGTCAGTTGAGGGTAGTCAGAATGAACATTGCAGGTCTCATAACGGAGGTGACTTGGAAGTTGAATAAGAAAAGCAGTGAAACCTCCATGACTATAAACTAAAAACATAAAAACACATTAAAAATAAAGGAAAAGAAAATCCATGTGCTGGGCTCTGCCAGCCTCAATGAAATTCTTATGCGCATCAAAATAAAGAAAAAGTGCCTAAAAGATATGTAAACACATTACATATTTTTTAGGCACTTTTTCTTTAGTTTGATGCCTTAAGAAATTCATTTGAGGCTGGCAGAGCCCAGCACATGGATTTTCTTTTCCTTTATTTTTAATGTGTTTTTATGTTTTTAGTTTATATAGTTTTGGAGGTTCCACTACTCTTCTCATTCATTTTAAAATGTTTTACTAATAAAACTAATCGATGAAACAAAATTACTTCAAAAATTGAAAATAATTTTGCAATAAAAGATTATGATATCAAAAGTTTTTCAAAGACCCTAGAAATAAAACACTCGGTGCCCAACCTGGGGTCCGCAAAAGCGTTTAAGGATTTTAATGTGGATGTAGGAATAAATTTGTTTTACTTCAGGTCCTGACTCAAGCAAATGCAGGCGACTGCAAACCTTTTATTTCTTTTATATATTTCTTTTTCCAATGCACCTAAAATTCTAAAAATTTAAATATGAACTTATGAAGCATATGGGATTTATATTTCCTTGCTTTTCATTTTCAAAATATTCCGCAATTAATTAAATTAAAATTCAAAAACAGTCAGTTTTTTAGGTATTTTCGGGGTAATACTCGGTATTTTCAAATCAAAAAAATTTGACGAAAACCTGAAATGATAAAAAATTTGTAAATAATGGTTTGTACTTAAAATATTTATTATTAGTGCATTAGTTAATTTTTAAAAAAAATAATTTAATCTTACACAATTTAAAAAAAAAACAAAAACAATTTTTACTTTTTTAAAAATTAATTGTTGCACTAATAATAAATATTTTAAATACAAATCATTATTTTTACAATTTTTTTTTTTATCATTTCAGGTTTTTATCAAGTTGTTTTAAGTTGAAAATATCGGGTAACACCTCGAAAACATCCCAAAAATTGACTGTTGTTGAATTTTAATTTAATTTAATTGAAGAATATTTTTAAAATTATAAACAAGAAAATAGAAATCCCAGATGCTTCACAAGTTCAAATTTAAATTTTCAGAATTTTAGGTGCATTGGAAAAAGAAATATATAAAAGAAATACAGTGGAAACTCGATTAACCGTCACTCTCTGTTATCCGTCATCGATCACAAAACCTACTTCTCCGTAAAATACGGGACATTGCCGCGAAAAAAAGCTCGAGCCTCGAAGAAACAAGATGACTGATTACAGCTTCAACATATAAAGCTTATTATCTACTAGGCCTACTGTTTTATGTTTCTATTATTATTATTATTATTTGTTTGGTGTTTGACGATATCTATTTGTTACCGATAGATTTTTCTTTGTATTAATTTATTGTTTGTCTTTCGTCCCAAACCAGCATTGCAATTTCGTTACTGTACATGTTAATTGCGAAATTTCTGTTTATTCGTCTATTCGGTTAACCGTCACAGTCCCGGTCCCGAAGGCGACGGTTAATCGAGTTTCCACTGTAAAAGGTTTGCAGTCGCCTGCATTTGCTTGAGTCAGGACCTTAAGTATCTGCTTTTATACTTTATAACTTTTTCTGTTTCACCCTTTTTAGAATGCTTTTACAACGTATAACTCTATCACCTGCCTTAATTCAATAGAAAAAAACAACAAATAATTTCCTTTGAGGCACCACTGTGCTTCCGATGTATTAATAATAATATAATGAGGTAAATAATTTCGTCTCGCCTATTGTTGAATAATAATATACTTAATACCTTTTACAACCGCAAAATTAAAGTGAGAGTACATTTTGATCTATTGCCCACATGAAAAATAAATACAGAAATAGACTTAATGTAGAACCAGACCTACGACTCAAAATTTCAATCCTGTGAAAGTAACACATTCACAAGTTGATCACTGCGAAACTATATCAACCATCACACTGAACGAACATATAATTAAATTTGTTAAGTTCTTCAAAATGAAATTATGTTCATAAATGAATTTAACAAATTTAATTATAACTAAACTACTAAATTTGAAATTTTAATAATAACTGTATTTTTTTTCTAAAATTTATAGTTTCCGTTAATATCTTTAAACCTATATTAAAATATAGGCTATTATGTAAAATATGACATAAATTTTAAAAATGTTTAAATTTTATTTCTCTAATTTTATTTTGGGAGGTGAGGGGGGGGGTGCATAAGCGTAGCAAGAATGTTAAAGGGGGGCCTCGACTTAAACAGATCGGGAACCACTGCACTAAAGCAATACAATCATAGTACGGTATATTATATGCCAAGCATTGAAAGACGCATTGTTGCGATAGCGAAGAAAAACGTGTTACAGACCAACAGGATGTACGTGCCTATAATAATAACAGCATTCTTTAAGATACGGGCATAATCTATATTCGTATTGACATCACGTTTGTTGAATTTTATAATCAAATGCACAGGATAATACAACCCAATACAATTGTAAAGCTTGTAGATTATACATATCAAACCTAATTTTTATTAATGCAGTCATGAGAAAAATGAAAAAAAAAAGTCTGTACTGAGTTTAATGTTTCTTTTTTAAAATGACCTGAAAAGTTATATATAATTAAATTTATGTAATAATTATGTATAACGCATATAAAAAGTTTCACATATATAAGAGGTAGATAAATGCGTTTATATTTCAGTTCATTTCTTATTTTTAAAAGAACTATCATAACTAATCTATTATTTCGTCTATTATACGGTTTGATATTATTGTTTAGTCTAGTTGCGGCCCGCGATAAATTATTGACACCGTAAAGTAGTATCTATAGTGGTTCTTAAAATGAAATACATTTAAGACCACTGGTATGTATATATGTATGTAAGTATGTATGTATGTATGTACCATATTAGTTGTCAATCAAGATTTCCAAAAATTATTACATTAGCATCAAGCAATGATAGCCATAACAGTATTATTTCAAAAAAGAAAAATGGTATCTGAACCAGAAAACCTAATAAAGTTTCAGGGCCGCCAGTTTACTGCCTCTGCTCTCAGAATTATAACCTATTTTAAGAAAAACTTGATCCATTTTTAGTTTTGTTTTCCCAGATCTGTAACAAGTTGTTATTATAGAATAATCTAAAATGAGATTTTTCTATCAACCTTAACCAATTCTTGATAATAAATCAACCGAATATAAATCTTCTATTAAAGTGTTTTTCTTGAGATGGAAGGCAGCCAATTAATGCAAAAGGTTAAAGCAATCCAACTGTTTCAGGAATTTTAATTGGCAGAGATAACGTGTTTACTTTAATCGTTAAACCAAAGTTAGAATAGTTTTCATAGACTGGTTATATTTACCATTTTATTTGGAACGAAATATTTTGATGCCGAATTATTTTTCTCAAACTTATTTACAAAATATCTACAGCTAATTTCAAGCTAAAAACTGAGCTAATTATTAAAAAAAAACATTAACCCTCTTATTTAGGTTAATATTCTCAAATACTGAACACGTGTAAAAAAATATCAATCTGATTTGACCTTTTCAAATCAACTAACAGATAATAATCTTTAAAAATATAAAAAAAAGAAATCGGAAGTAGAAAATTAAATATACATTAAAGATGCCTCAAGTCCTTCGCATTCGAATGTCGTCGTGCATTTGATTATAACGATAATTAATAATAATAATAAAAAAAAAACAGTTTTTCCGCTGAATTCCCTGACAAAGATGGCTGCACAACGATGTGGCTTCCGCTAGCAAAACCATTCACTCAAATGATTTTAATAATTAACCACATGCTTTTATTGTTCCTATTTAAGCACAAAACGTCTTCGTAGAAAAATCTGTAGCGAATTTTAGCCAAAAGAACTCAGCATTACAAATTTAATAATAACCAACTAAGTAGAGCAAAACAAACTAAACTAAGTCCTGTAATAAAATTGCTGAAGCTACGGAAGTTGTTTGTAATGTAACTGCAGGAAGAGTTGAATGTTTTTTTTTTTTTTAAATAAACTAATTTTCCAATCGTAAGGTTTGAGACACGGACATTACGAAAAGGTCACCACGATTAAATAACAGTGATGACTAATCGATAGTCCGTCCGTTGTGCTATTTCAAATTTACTGTTTCGGTTATTAGAAGAGTCTAGCAATCTTACGTTCTATTACAATTAAATCTATTTATTTTTATTCGCAAGTATTCGAAATTTTTTTGACTAGCCTGTAACCCATCGAGAGATGGGCGTATTTTCGTTCAATCTAACATTTTTTTTTTTTTTTTACTTTGATGAAAGTATTTCATGTACAGTATATACGCAATATTTTTTTTCCTTCCCCCCCACAAGTTTAATGAAATAAAAATGTGTATCGTTTCTGTACGCCAGGATTACTTCAATTGAGGTACGTAGACCCTTACGCTATATTATATATATTATTATATATGTATAATAATTCAGTTGTCAGGAATGGCTTGATGCTTAAGGTCTCCGACTCATATACTGAAGGTTGTCGGTTCGAATCCTATACGTAAAATTCAACGCTTATTGATATATATTCTATTAATATCCTACAATATATTAACTGGTCCACCACATACTTGCTGTTCCTCTACAAGCATGCTGTATTAACTTATAAAACCGTTAGAAATTTATCCAATTTCCCAAAATATATGCAGTGACTGTTCAAAAGATTTTGTTGTTATTATTATTATTTTACTAACAATAATATGTGTAGAGAATCCTTTTATCAAAATCCTTACTATTGTTATCTATTCAAATTAAGTTCAAAAATACACTAAAAGTTTACGTTTTTCTTTAAAAATTCCTAATGTTCTGATAAGATCGCTTTATTTTTTACCTTGAAGTTTATTATGGAAAGAAATTATTTATGAAATAAACAGGGAATGATAACTAAGAAAAAAAACCAACCTAATCCTTTATATATATGTAATTTGTTTAATGTTTAAACAGAACCATAAAATTAGGACCACTTTTATCTTAAAGGATTTTAAAAAATAATTCTTCCACACAAAAGTCAATGTTTATATTAGGAAAAAAGATGATTTTTAAATATTTAACCAAAACATTGCGAAGAGAAAAAGCACAGCAGAAGGACAGGTCATCCGAAGGAACCCGGCAGAGGACGGATTAATGATTAATATAATAGCTGTAATTACCTTTGGATGAGGAGTCAGCGAATGAGATCTTCAATAAAGTTTGCTAGGGTTGCGTGCAGGTATCCACGGTCGAAGATTGAGTAAAATATCCATTGTAATATCGTGTTGTTGTTGTTTTCTTTTAATTTCAGCACAAAATAACGTGTGTGGCACATAAAATCCAATTACAGAAAGACCAATCCGTGTTTGATGAAGATTGGTTTCAGCGTACGCTGACCCATACCTAAAGGGTTCAGGTAAGGGCGGACAAAAAGGAATAATTCTTTCATACCGTTGTCCGGACACCCGATCACTGTTCTTAGCACTTGGGACGGTAAATCCTGGTCGCAAGACGGGCGAATCGGCGTCCAGCTACACGAGGCCTGGCTGCCGTATCCATTGCCAACGTCAGTCCGGCACTTTCACCGCGAGAAGTGGAGCTGCAGTGCCGCGAGCGCAACCATGCTCCACTGGGTCCGGTTACGTCGAGGCTTTAATGCGATCTTCCCCCGATCAACGGACTCCACGTCATTTCTCAAGCCCTCCCGGCAATGCCGAAGAGGATTTTTTTTTTTCTTCTTCACTCCTTTTATAAATTTTTCAAGTTTAGATTCTCATTCAATGACTGACAAGCGGCTATATTTAAAAAAAAAAAAAAAGCGCTTCATCAGAAGAACCGATCTGCTTTTCAAAGGCAGCCTGTGAACTTTACATGCTTGCCTATTTTTTTTTTTAACTTCTCCTTCATCCGACTTATTTTTCAGCTCAGATTTGACAAGTAAGCCGGCGAAATGCTTCCCCCAGCATCGCCATGGTCCACGGTGTGGTTCTGCTGGGTTGGTGATGATTCGCTAATGAAATTCCTTTCGTCTTCCTGCGTTCCACTGTGTAATCCTAAATTATTTCTCCTTCTTTTTCCTTAATTTTCGGATAGATAGGGAGACAATAGGCATTTTTGAATAAGTGTGGCCGCAATTAATGTCGAGCTGACTCGACACGCACTACAGAACAATCTAGAAAAAGAAATGTCATTCTGTTTGAGTTACGTTACTGTGTTCCACATAGAACTCTTACAAAAAAAGCATTCACTGTAACAAAAATAAAAATTCCTGTTTAAATTCTACCCTACTCCAAATAAATAAATTTAAAAACAAAAAAAAAAAGTCGATTTCTATTCCGAAATCTTTACTAGAAATATAATTTTTCTAAATTTATTATAAGTTTTATATTTTATAAATAATTTCACATGCACTTCACGCCAGATTAGCCAAGCAAAATAAAACGTATCTAATTGCTAATACAGCTGTAAGGTCTTTTTGGATACGGCGGGAATCTGTACTTCGTCGCAGGTTAAAAAATACAAAAACACATTCGAAAGACAAACATTACTCCAACTATAATGATACAGTTATCAAATAATTAGTGTGGCATACCAAAAGCCCATTACTTCTACTGAATTTTGCGTAAACATATCATTAATGCATGGGTTGATGTTTGCTCTTACAGACCAGAAGTCAACATGAGGACAACTTCTTCTCTTCGAGATAAAATAATGAACTATTCCTAAAAACTAAATAAGGAAAACCAGTGAAAAAAAATAAAAATGATAAAATTCATACATATGAATGAATTTTATCATTTTAATTTTTTTCAGTGTAAGTTCGCTCTCGGTATCAAATGAATTAATACATTAAAAAGGAAAAAAAAATACAGAAATGTATTAAAATGAAAAAAATTGTATAATTTGTTCTTAAGTCATTATTGGAAATACAAGCACGTCTCACTATCATACAAGAAGTCATCTAACGTAACATTTCATACTGGAGCTCATGTTGGGTAGTTTTCACAAATCAAAATTTCAACTTCCTAGAATAAGTAGTTATCAATTATCGTGACGATTCCAATTTAAAGGCAACATGATAAAAATGATTTTTTTTTTTTTTACCCAAGCTTGAACCTGTACCCAATTTATACAAAATTGTCACTGATCTAAAGATAAAATTATAGTGAAATTTCCGCGATAAAATTTCAGCTTCCAAAGATAAATCGGTTCATACCTGAAGATAACTTAATGGTAATATTTCAACTTGTATTTTAAAGCCTTTTTTTTCTTTTTGTACTTGATGCGCATTAAGTAGAATTACAAACGTATCAACAAATTTTTTTTAATCCGTGGAGAAATGTTTCCTAGATAAATATAAAAGTACTTCAATTTGCAATTTTGTACAAATTACAAAGAGATCCTCCAAAAACGCTGAAGAAAATACTTTTGACAGGAGTCACTTCGCTTCTTAAAATACATAACAACTCCTGAGTCAACAGCGACTTTACGAAACTCATTTGAAATTCGAATAAAGAGTAAAATATTAAAAAACCGTCGGAACTTCGAATCTTCGAGTAGCGGTATCAGCTTTTTAACTGACAAGTCTTACCATAACGCTATTATTACTCGCGTCACACACCTGTTTCACTGATATAACCCTATAAGACGCTGGTAAGGAAGTTCAGTGTAAATGCCTCAATAGTGTAATCTGGGTGCTTTTCTCGAATGAGTGAAGAAAAAAGTAGAAGCTATTAATTACAAATGAAAAAAAAAAAAAGACTAAAAGTTTCCCCATTTTTCCCCTTCAGCTTGAAGACACCGTATCAGGCCTCACGCCTCTCGTCACACTTGGTCACTCTAGGTTGAAATCCCCCTCCTCTCCTGGACATCTTTTAATATTAAAATGCTAACCATTAACGAAAGGACTGATTATCTAATACAAGTTTTTAATCAAGTCTCGCATTACCACCTTTCAAAGTTTTTGAGAAAAAAAAAATCTTCAAATTCGTAATTCCTATGCAAATAAAAGTTTGGGAAGTAAATCGAGTTTATAGTAAGAATAAGTGAGAATCGTCTAGCAAGATTCAGATATAAACTACAATTTGTGCGTGAAGGCGGCGAATTTTTGTTGTTGTTTATAATGCTGTTATTTTTTTACTAGAAGATTTAATTAAAAATTGAGTAGCTCCCCCCCCCTCCAAATAAAAATAATAAAAAACAGCGATGATTTCAAACTGAAATCACTAGTGGTCTTACTCAATCTCATGGGTAAGA
>JAFIDM010001028.1:57086491-57116454 GCA_023159025.1 Thereuonema tuberculata
TCTGCACAGCAAAAACAAACAAACAAACAAACTAAAAACCACTATTTACTCTCAGAGCAGCACTGAGAGACAACTAATGTCTCAAATGTGTTACTCGTGAGTTGCCTCAGAGTTGGGTTTTAGTGTGAAACCAGCTTTGTTATGCAGATGATTTGTACTGCATGTTCAATGAACAAATCTGTCCGACACTCGCTGACAAAAGATATTAGAAATTAAGTGTTTACTATATAAAGAGTACGTACAATTTAAGTTTTGTTAAGTAAAAATCTTATTTACATTAAAAAAAGAAAAGGAATAAATTTAACTTTAGGTACTCAATACTTTTTCCCCACACCATTAAAAAAAAGCCTATAAAAGTCTATCTAAGAGAAATTAGTTTTACAAGTTGAACATCACAATTCTTTTTTCCATAGCGACTATTGTTTTTATTCCAATTTTTATAGTGAGTGTTAGAATGACATACCACTGTGTAAACTTAGCTTTTTTTAATGTCTGTAACAGATCAAAATTGGTCTGTAGCAGGACCTGAATATGGTAGATCTGATCAGAGAAGCTTCCTTCATTTTTGGAAATATTTCCTTACACAATAAGTATTACTATACTATACTGTCCGGACACTTCATTAGGTACACCTACCTAGTAGCGTGTTGGGCCTCCTTTCGCCCTCAAAACAGCCTGAATTTGTCGCAGCATGGATTCCACAAGATGCTGAAAACATTGTTGAGGTATTGTGTATAATGCAGACATGAGTGTGTCACGCAGTTCCTGAAGATTTGATGAAGGTGTAGGCCTGGAGCGGACAGCCCGTTCCAGCTCATCCCACGAATTTTCAATAGGCTGAGATCTGGGGACTGAACGGGCCACTGCAGCAAGAAAACGTATTGTCATGTTCCTCAAACCATTCCATAGTGATGTGGGCTTTGTGCACCGGCGCATTATCCTGCTGGAAGTAGTCATCTGCATTAGAATAAACTGTTACCGTGAATGGTTGCGCTTGGTCAGCTACGATGTTTAGATATGCTCTAGCATCCTGATGAGCATCAATGGGCCCAACGTGTGCCAGGAAAACCATGAGACTGCCCCCACTGCCCATACCATTTGTGTGCACAGCAGGGGTGTACCTAATAAAGTGGCCGGACAGAGTACATCACACCAAAGTTTGAGACAGAAAGATCTTCATGATAATGTTTCTTTAACTTCCACTTCAAGTGGTGTCACATTTCAATGCAACATTTTGTTGATGCATTTAATATCATAACTGCCTTCCCTTTCTTGTGATACTATTGTAAATGAAAACTCAAGGATATTTAAAAAATAATCTGAGGATATCTAAGAGATTTCTTGGTTTATCAGAGTTAAATTAATATTGTGCCAAGATTCTGTGTTATTGATCAATGATGCAATTGTAATTAGCAAAATCTTATTGCTAAAGAATATTACATATCAAGAATACACAGGGTGGTTGTACTTACTGAATACCAAACTTGACCAGCATAATGTTTGATGCCAAACTCCATTGAAGACATACGAGGACGGCTATATAAGTCATTCAAGGCATGATTGTAATGGCACTTTTCCAAGAATGACAAATCAGTAGCCTGGAAAGAGGAAATGATATTATATTAAAAACTAAAAGAAAAGCAAACAACAAAGTATATATAATTTTAAAAAACTAACAACTGCAATTAACAAGAAAAATTCCTTACCTTTGGAAAGTTACTTTCATCATCTAAAAGATGTAATATTCCAACAGGCTTTTTTGAGATTAAATTAATAACAGGCTGGTTATCTTGAAAGTTAATGGTTTGCCACTCGATTTTCTCCTTGGCATATTCAGCTTGCTCCAATTTGAAGATATGTTTGTTGAAGTAAAACTGCAGGGTTTCATTGGCGTAATTAATACACAGCTGTTCAAAGCTATTTTCTTTAAAATCCTAGGAAAATAAAAATGAAATAATGTTATGAAAGGAAGTAATTCACACATTTTAAATAAAAACTTTCTGAAGACATAATAAACCTTGGCAAAAGGATTTTTTGTTTTGGTAGGTGAATAGGAAGAGTGTATTATAAAAAAAGTTCTATGGATTTTTAAAAACAAAAGGAATGTTATCAAGATTTGAACCAAAAGGACTTTCAAAAGATTTAAACCTTTCAACCAGTGTTCTTAACTGTTAGGGCAACGTATAAATTTCCTTTCAGATATTCTGTATATAAAAAATTTCTTTCTTGAAATTATAAATCACAAAAAACACAAATGAAGCAGAAAACTATAAAGTACTTTGTTTCATCAAACCTACGTATTATTATGCATATCTTAACGATTTTGTATCAGCTTAAAAGTATAAAATAATTTTTATATATTCATAATTTTATTTTAAGGTAGGATTGCAAATTCTCAAGTTTACTATAAAATTATTAAAATGTATAATCCTATCTTAACAAATTATAATTATTAAATAATTTTTAAGTTTAAAGAAACATATATGTATGCAATAATAATACACCCATTGTTATGTATTAATAATTCAAATGCGCAGTTTGAATTGTTATACTTTAAAAACATTCTTTGAGGCCTGCGCATGGCTGCACAAGATTATGTAATAAACACTTTTGGTTTTTTGCAATGATATGTAAAACTTTCATTTTGTTTTTTTAATGTCCTTCAATCCCTAACGATGATCCATTTTTTATGTAGTGAGTGTGGGTGGCAGAGAAGCCAAGCACTGCGACCGGAGGTCTATTGTACTAACCCATGGAAAGAAGGACAGATGGAGAGAAAGACTGAGAAAGTATGGTGGGAGAAGTGCAGGGGAAACGGGAGAACCCCGAGAAAACCTGCCCAGCTCGGATCGTCCACCACCACAAAACCCACATGAGAACCGAACCCCGGTACTCAGAGGTGAAAGGCCAATGTCATAGCGACAACGCCAACCGTGCGGCCCAACATTGATCCATAGTCTCGAATAACAGTGTTAAATTAAAATGGGACTCTTATTTTTGGACAAATTTTTGGGTGAAATGGGACTCTAATTTTCGGACTGTGGGGAGTATAATTTTTTATTAATCACACTCTGAAACAATTTAATATTAAAATACTTTATTCAATACCCTGATAAAGTAAATATACTTTCTAATTTGTGACTTAAGTATCTTTCCCATGTACTCTTAATAAATCAGACTTAATAACATGTAGTTTAGCAAATAACTATGTACACGATAAAGCTTAGAATGGATATGAAAGGCAGAATCTCTCGACCTTGCTTTATTTAGTTAACTACAGGAAAAACTGTGTATATTAAAATTTAGTAATATAGTGAAATATAGTGAATACATAGTGGTAATATAGTGAAATTTCAATTTGAAAATTATTTATCTTATTGCTAATGTTAATTACTGAGGCTTTTTTTTTTTTTGTTTTTATTAAAGTTTTTGATTAATGTCTGTAGGCCACAGGTATGTTTATGAATCTAATTTGGAAATCAATGATAGTTGTTGTGTGTAATAATAATATACACAGATCTCATAAAAAATTTATGAAAAGTGTGAAAATATATTTATACACTATATATTAATATTTGGCAATATGTTAGAAATACTGTCTAAATGGAATTGTCTAATGTGTGACAATAATATTTACTATATGAAGGGAATTTTAAACTTACCTCAAACCCAAAAATATCTAGAATGGCAATCGAAGTTCTTTTAGATCCTTTACAAATGATGTTGTTTATTCTCTGTACAAGCCAAGAGAAGAGACTGGAATACAATGCTTTGGCGATAGCATCTCTGTTAAAAATAAATAATAAGGAAAACAAAATTTAAAGAACATTAAACTATTAATAATATTTTTTTGGAAATAATAATTAGCAGCATTTAAATTTAATATTTAGTGCAATTCATAACCTACTTGAATGTATTGTTACTGAATGTATTATTATCTGAAGGTACAATAAGAACAATTATCAAATCTTTCTTTAGTATTAAATATAACCAAATATGTACTTTTTGGCAAAAAAAAAAATATACTGTTCAGCCACTTTATTAGGTACACCCTACTGTGCTCATGAATGTCTGGACACGTTCTGTCTCACAACAACTCTTCAAGTCGGTGGGGCAGTGTCATGGTGTGGGGGATGTTTTCCAGGCACACCATGGGTCTATTGATACCTCTGGAGGCACGTCAGGATGCTAGAGCGTACATGTTAACAGTTTATCCTCATGCAGATGGCTACTTCCAGCAGGATAATGTGCACTAAGCCCATATCGCTATGGCATGGTTTGAGGAATATGACGATGATTTTTCCTTGCTGCAGTGGCCCGCTCAGTCTCCAGATCTCAGCCCAATTGAAAATTTGTGTGATGAGCTGGAACGGGTTGTTTGCTCTAGGCCTACACCTCCATCAAATCTTCAGGATCTGCGTGACACACTCATGTCTGCATGATACACAATACCTCAACAACATTTTCAGCATCTTGTGGAATCCATGCCTCGACGAATTCAGGCTGTTTTGAGGGCTAAAGGACGCTTAGGTAGGTGTACCTAATAAAGTGGCTGAACAGTACATACATATATACATGATCAATTGTAGTTATTTAAATTCAATGTATACAAATGAATAAATTTGTATGTCATTTCTATTCAATAAAAAGAAAAAAAAGGAGGTAAATAGTCAATTGTATGTCAAAGTTTGACTACCAATTTGGTTCCTGCTAAAATTAGGCTTTATCAATGGCTACTTTGTTTTTCATGTGATCCAAACAGTTAGCCTGAGAGAGACCATATGGTTGACCTTCATAACACTCGCAGGACATTCCGATGTGTTATAATACTACTGGTTGTACGATGTGACAAATAGACAGTGCTGATGCCAAAAGTTCAAGAGTAAAGATCTGATAAGTCCACACAAAGTGATTCTTGTCATTGAATACTCTGACAAGTTTGAACAGTCCTCAGCATCATCACCTTGTAACGAGAAATATCTTTACCCAGAGGCCAGTTGAAGCAGTGTTTCATTAACTGCCTATCACTATAGACTGCATCAAGATTACTGCAGATTGCTCATTGCATATTTTGTGTTGATCACCCTGTGTGATAGATTCCCTGGCAGAAGTGATTATCTCTGAAAAAAAGACCCATGAGATGTCCATAGAGGAACATGGTGAGAACAATACGCCATTAGAACAATACGGCAATTTATACTGCGAGTACATTTCTTGAAACACAATCTGCCAGATGATGTAAAAATTTGGAGTATTCTTACCTATACAATCACCAGCAGATACCGAGAACATCCTCTAACCCACTGTATTGCACCTTCCTAGAGCCATTTTTCAACAGGACAACTGCCTCATCACACATATACCGCTGCACAGGATTGCAAACATAATTTCTTTATTTAAACAAAGAATTAACGTGCCTCAAACTAATAAAAAAGAATGGGAAAAAGACAGAAATAAAAAATATCTGAGCATTTCATCTGGTGAGTGGGTTTAGCTGATGAGTCCCTAAAAAGGATGAAACGGGCCGTCCCAAACTCTCACCGATGAATGCTCAGATATTTTTTTATTTCTGTGTCGTTTTCCCATTCTTTTCTAATAATTTCTTTATCTAGGTATATCTACAATTCCACATGACCGTCTAAACATTCTAGGATGCCAATCACACTCCAATTCTCAACAAAAATGAACTCCACAGAACCTGTGGAAACAATTTCAAAACATTCAGTCAGGACGCAGTATAATTCCTTTTCAACCCTACACTATGATGCGTAGCTGCTTATTTATCAGAAGAGCATGACTGACAGCCTACTACAGCCTCTTCTATCATTCACCTTCACTACTAAAGTTTCCAACTGCTTAATATTGGAATTATTTTAATATTGGAATTCAGATTATTCTGAATATTCACTGGTATCTTATCCCATGTTTCATGTCAATTGGAGAATTTTCTCTTTTTTTTTCCTTGTGAAACAGTTAATCATAAATAATCTTGAAAATACACTAAATCTGTAACTACAACTCACCGAGCATCCAATGCCTGATCAATGTTTAGAGGTGTCAGCAACCTTTCGTTTCTTGCTTCCTGTAAAATAAGAAAATTATTTATTAATTGGACTTCAAAGCTATAGTAAAAATATACCAATGTTAAACAAAATTGATTTTAATAAAAAAATTCAAGTTACGATGTCCAACCAATTTTCCTTCCCCCTCCAAAAATCAGAAACATCATATACCATCCTAAGGATTCCACCCCCACTCCCCAAAAACAAGGTATCTACTCGATTCCGTGTTGCTGCTGCCAACGTTATATTGGTCAAACTAAACATTCCTGGGTAAACGCCTTCTCGAGTTCTAACAAGACATAAGAAACCGGAAAACAACCGCCGTCACCACCCATGCCAGCATCCGCGGTTACTCCTTCAACTGGGATAGAGCAGCCATTCTGTCTCAACCCTTTACCTACATTTCCAGAAACATCGAAGAATGGGTTCATATTCTCAAAGCAGGATCCACCTCAGTCAACTTAAATGATGGCCTAGGCCTCCACCAATTTGGAAATGGCTTCTCTTCCCCAAAGTGTTGGGAAACGGCAATCTCTCTTTGGTCCATTGGTTTTCCCGCCAAACTAACCTCTGCCAACTCCCATCTTCCCGCCAAAACCAAGGTTTTCCCCGCTCCAATCTGACCGATCTCTCTTTCGTCCGCCTTTTAACTATCTACTTATATGTCCTCCCATCTCTTTCTCTCAGACCTGAAGACAATTCCTGAACAATAGGACGCGATAGGCCTCGTCTATCTCTCTTTTATGATGTGGGAAATACCCCCGAGTCTCATTTGCAGTAACTTCACCCACAGTCACATTAGGACTATATTTACAAAATAGAATGCTACAATGAATGATATTAAATTCTTTCCTTTAATGTAAATTCTTTAATTCACATTTTTCTTTATGTAACTATGACTGGAAAAGCCAATCTAATGTTCTTATACATGAATTACCCTACCATTAGCTTACTGGAAAAGTAACAAACCATACAAGACAATTTTTAAATGAAAATTTTAAAATTACCAAAAACTTGGCATTAAAATATAACAGTCCACATAATTCATAATAAACTTTGAAAAGTTCCTGATTGCAGCTAAATCCATTTGACAAGTGTAAAACCTTGTATTATAAAAGTTAACCAAAAGAAAAATGAATAGCAGGTAAGAGAGAAAGTTCCCAACTCTTGTGTCTTTCCTAATGCAGCAATTCAGCTTTTCTTAGGACAGTGAAAAACTGGTTCCTCTATCATACTTTGCTTATACTCTTTTTATTTTTTACTTTTACTTTAAAAGTAAATATGCTCATACTTAAGAACTTCTAGTTACCTAATGTAACTCGATTCTATTGTATTCTACAAACACAATCTACAGTACAGGACAGTACAGCACATCCTACTCCCACTGGATCGGTATTTATTAAGCCTAGTATAGAGCAAGTTTAATGATAAATCTTATCACAATTGATGAAACTTGAGAAGTCGTAAATTACATTTTTATATACATTTTCACAGTTAATGTTATTTCCATCTAGAATGTGTTTTCTTTTAGTGTCTGCTTTTGGAACAGTGAAAAATAAACATGCTTAATAAATGCTAAGGGTTACTGCATATTATCTTCTTGTTTTATATAAAAAAAAAAAGAAAGCTGAAACAAACCGTAGTTTTTGTTGTAAGGGCCTGGACAATTCCATCCATGGACAACTGGAGTAGATGTGATGTCCATTTGATTTCAGCATCACTGCCGATCTCAACGCCTTCCTGTCCATGCTTCAGCTTCAAATAAAAACAAATACATTTTAATAAATGAATAATATTCAGGAAAGCTATTAAGTAAAATTGATCAGTAAAACTTAAAATATTAAATCTTTCAACTGTATTTTTCTAGATAGATATTCAAGATATTCTAGAATATTGATAAACAAAATGATTTTTGTTAACTTTTCTTACTTGTTTTCTATGGAAATAAACATTTCCTAGATGAAGCACAGAAGCTAGGATTTTAAAAATGGTGTCCTGCTCATCAGAAGAAAAGCCAAGCACCTGCATTGCTGACAACAGTGCCTGAAAGTCTTCGGCATCATCCTTACACTGGATTTCTGCATTGCCTCCCTGCATTACACAAGAAAACATTTAATATAAATAACAAATTAATGAAATATCTGTCAATGCTTAAAAAAAAAATTAGAATTATGAAAGCATTTCTAAGAAGAACTTATGTTTTGGAGAAATATTTAAGATTTTGCTATTGTGATCATCGAAAGAGCAGTAGTGCCTCAAAAGAAAAAATGAACAATAAAAAACTCACTAATGAAAAATTAGTGAGAAAATTCATGTAACAGCAGTGCACCGGCCTCAATGAATTTTTTTAAAGCATAAAAATTCAAACTGCGCATTTGAATTATTAATAAACAACAATGGGTGAGACCATTGGTAAACAATTTGCTGTTAATTTTGCTATTGTGTTGAATTTTTCAAAATCAATCAGGCTTTTAAAATTTTACATTGAGATTAAGAAAAGAAAACTTTTTAATTCCAAGGTATGGAAGTGTCAGGAAAATGATAACTTCAAGATAAATTAAATCAGTACAAAAAGTGAAAAAAAAAAAAAGATCTTTCTGTTTGAGAATTAGAAGATTCTTAGTACTAACAAATAGAAATTTAGTTACTTTGTAGATGCATTTACTTCACAGTTTGGAATTTGTAAGACCAATGAATTCAAATTGTACACCTGGTTAATGATTTTTTTATTGCAGAGAAATCAATTGTTCAATTACAGTAGTTTGCACAGAATAGAGCTATCAAAAGATGTTGCTGTGTAATGAGGCAGTAAACAGAATTATACATTGTAGGTTGTAAGTAGATTTCTACAAGCAGATAGTAGAGAATTATTTACTTTTCATAAAAGCAAGTCTTTGATCACTTTTCTAAGGTTGTTAGCATAAACAGTAAACAATAAATTAAGTTGGATATATATTTTAGAGCCTCTATTATTGATACTTTAAAAAACTGACTAATTTTTAACATTTTTTTTTTATCATTTGCTAATAAATCTTTAATTCTAGCATTAAGTTGTTATTGTTTTAGTTTTGCACTCAACTTTGATTCTGAAGCTTTCAAAAAGGATTCATGAAAAAGGACATCAAATTTGGAATATAGTAAAATACTAGTTATGAATACTGAATTATACTATTATATATGCTCATGGCTGCATATATTTAACTAATTTGTCCTAAATTTCACAACTTAGGAAAATCACGGATCACACCTGCAAGACCCTTGGCAAAATTCAAGGTTATCTACACCTAAACTGTATTTGTATATTTATATTGAAGTTATGGCATAAAGAAGTAAATAGAAACAACACACTTACCTGATTCAAATAAAAATATTTATCGGCTGTTAGTAAGCCGTATTTATCTTTCTCTTCATTATTCAGGCCTGCTAGTATTTCATAAAACACGTGGTAATTTCGTTCTTCAGGAGCCTGTGTCACAATACGAGATTTTTCCAAAAGATACTCTGTTGTTTTGGCCCCTGTAATGATGCCACTGAAAACAATACAAAGAATTGGTTATTAATACTTTGTTTAATCCAAAACATACAGCGATTAGATAACAAACAAACAAACAAGAAGTATATATTTATAGGTAATCTTATTGAGAAACCAAATATACCAACATCGATGAAGACATTAAATAATTTATTGACAAAACAATTGAATTTACACCATATTCAATAAAGTGAGAGAGGACATGTAAGTATCTATAATAAATTAAAAGATGCTTATAATTTGAGATGTTTTTGTGGATAGTATATTTTTTAAAAGTCTTCCACAGCATTAGTTAATTACATATTCATTTATTTATTTATTCTTTTGGTATTTAATTTTTTTAGTTATTCTACATCAAATTTAAAGACAGAAACTAAATTTCAAATGTGGCCTAGATAAAATGAAATATGCTTTACATCATTATTTAAAAATGAATACTGTGCGTAAGTAAATCAATGAGGTATTAGAGTGTTTCTTATGAAAGCTTTGCTAAATGTAGTGGGCAGATTTTCATATGAATACGAATAATTATTCTTGAGAATCAGATGAAATATAAGTAACAGATTTTACAAATTCAATTTCAGATAATATTTTGTGGAATACCTAACATTGCTAGTGGAACATCTGTATTTCATAAGATTGTGGTTGAAAAACACTGAATAAATGAATAGAATTGAAAATTATAATAGAAATAAAATACAAAAATTTTAAAAAACAGGCTGAGAGCAAACTGTCTCTTTACTTACTCCTTAAAGTGAACTTCAAGGTATTTTCCGAAACGACTTGAATTGTCATTTCGGACAGTTTTTGCATTTCCAAAGGCTTCCAGTAACGGACTTGCTTCGAGGATCTGCTCTGTGATGAGGTTGCTAGGAGACTTATTTACAGCTGCTAAATACTGCATTATTAACTTTGTGCTTTCAGTTTTCCCAGCACCGCTTTCACCACTACAGGGGGAAAATAAAAATATTAGCAATGAAAACACTAAAGTCTAGCATCTTAACTGAGAGTGTTTTGAACTGCTAAAACCAAACTAAAAAAGTATATGGTACAATTATAAATTGGAATTCTGTGAAATATAGAAAGTTATATAAGCAGAAAATAAAGCTTAACTGCGGCGAAATAAGTAACAAAGTAAAAGAAAATCCGCACCTGAATAAGAAAAAAAGAAGAAATTGCCTTTCTGATTTTAGATTATGGGGAGGAGTTGGGAACGGCCATTTCATCCTTCAACGGACTCATCAGCCCAACCCAGCCTCACTCTAACCAAAATCAGAAAGGCAAGATCTTCTTGGTGAAAACCACTGTCAACCTGGCAGTGGTTCCACCTACAATAAAAAACAAGAAATAAAATTGCTGCATCATCCAATGCCAACAACACCTTTTCCTACGAACTGTGTAGGCAAAAAGGATTTTATAAAAGAATAGAAAATTCAAAATAAAAAATATTAATTTGAAAATAAAGCTTAACGTGCGGCGAAATAAGTAACAACGTAAAAGAAAATCCGCACCTGAATAAGAAAAAAAAAAGAAATTGCCTTTCTGATCAGAAAGGCAATTTCTTCTTTTTTTCTTATTCAGATGCGGATTTTCTTTTACTTTGTTATGTAAGCAGACTAATAAAGTTATAATGATTATGCTTCGACTGAAGTAAATTCTGAGAATTACTGTTCTCATTCGATTGCAGTAAAAGATTTTCTGATTTCAGTTTTTATTTGGTAAATAAAATTTAATGCTGTAATGAAACGCAACAACAAGATTTCAGGACTGAAAAATAAGTTCATAATAAGTTTGTTTTTTTTTTAAATTGCTGGAATAATACTTTCATGAGTTTATAAACTGGACAGTAATATGCTATTAGAAAAGAAAATGAAATAGGTCCTTATGGGTATTATTTTATTTCTGAACTATTTAATTAGAAAAGAAGTTAATAATAAAAAAAGATAGTAGGTCTTTTGTTTTCTTAATATGATCAAAAGTTTTAAAGAGTGGGGGAAAAAGATTAAATAAAAAAAAAATATTAAAATAGAACAAAAGATGATTATCCTGAAAACTTTGAAAAAGAAGAATTAAGACAACTTAACCTAGAAATCCTAATCATTTTTGGCTCTGAATCATTTCTTTTAACCTTTCAATTACTACTTAAACTAATAAGTCCTACTATATGTACAAAAAAGAAATGATAAAATATACCTGCATACAGTTGCTGACAAGATACTTAAAATATTTCAGAAATAATAATAATAATTACACACTACAAACGTAATATATTTAAGTAAATAAAAACATTACAAATAACCAAATAAGACTAATCTATTTCGAATTTTGAAGTAAATCAGGAGATCTAAGTAAAAAATATAGCAAATATCAAAATGACCAAAGAAATGAATTTAAAATTTTGGAACTTGGATCCTGAGATCATCTCTTGTTTGAATTTTAGCAGAACTTATGCAATTAAAATTTAATATGAATGTCCTATAAACTATAATGTAGTTATGAGGGCAATGCAAAATATAAGGTAGAGTCTGTAGGAATCTGTAGGAAAGGTTCTGACATTCGCAGGACAATCGTGCATCAGAAAATAGTGTTAAATCACGACTACCTTCATAGGAGATTGCATCAGAGAGGAGAAGCATGCTGTGATTAGGTTTTTGTGGTCAGAGGGAGTGGCGTGAGGGTGGTTCGCAGAAGGATGACGCAGCAATATGATAAGAACTATATGACCAAACAGTCTTACAAGAGTGGACAGAATTAATGAGGGGCAGACATTTGTCATCAATCAACAATGCTCAGGTTGACTTTGCACAACCATTGTTGATGACAATGTTGCTTGCTCTTTTTCACGAGAATAGGCAAGAGTGTCTTTGCAGGTTAATTGAACATTATTAAAACTAACTGAGAGATTGTTTACCCCAACGATACAGTGAAAGAGGTGTTACATTCCTGACTTCAGGGACCATCAAAAACACTTTTCTCCACTAGAATACAGACAGAATACATCACTGAAAGAGATGAAAGTGTATATATATATGCTTTATAATTCAGAGATAGTATGAGTTTCTCTCTCAAATTCAAGGAAGTTAGACAATAATAAAGGTATTTAGTTTGATGAGTACTGTATCAGTCAGTTTGCTTGAGTACTTTTCTAAATAGTGTAGAATTCTTTCTTTCCTTGTAGTTATCGTCCATCGTCAACATAATGCTTCTGTATCATATCTAGCCCAACCTCAATGACATAACTCTATTTATCACCTTTACTTATTCTTCTTAGTCTTATATGAAAGCCGAAAAGTCTCAACATCTATTTCTAAACAGTGTAGGAAAGAACCCTAGCTCCCCCAATTTTTTTTTATTAAGATAGCCGTGCTCAGTCTTGCAAAAGATTAAATTTCAATGGCACTTCTATGTTATTAATTCATTATTTAATACTTTGCATTTTTCGTTTTTAAATAACCCTAAAGTATAGAAGTTCAAAGTACAAAGGGTCCCTAAGTAAATCATTCATCCCCAAAGTGGTAAAAAAGATACAGACCAAAGGGATAAAATAAAAAGGACAATGGGTACAAATGTATGGGAAGTTGCCTCACCCTGTATAGTGATAAGATGTAAAGAACGTAAAAGAGTTCTCTTTCACGTTCTTTGAGAAAGATCTCCTTAAATAGAACGTATTTTATTATTACGATTCGTCTCGATTATTAGTCCGTTCGGAGTTATCTAAGTCTAGATGTGACTTATCTCTTTGACATCGTAATTCTGGAATTTATTATTTAATTAATTAACAATAATTATTATACGTAATTAATAATTAATATTATCATTTATTTCAAGTAAATAATAAATCCGGGAATTAAGATGTCAACTAAATAAGTCATATCTAGATTTATATAATTCTGAACGAACTAATAATTGAGATAAGTCGTAATGATAAAAAATGTTCTATTGATGGAGATCTTTCCTTACGTATAGATCCTTTCGCTATACAGTGATGGGATAGATCTGCCCATTCTCCTTTAGTTAGTAGTATTTAATGCTTCTTTGTCTTTAAAAATTTAAGGAGGCTGTAGTCTTGTTTCGACTGAAGACTGAGCGAATCTTACTGCTGGAGGTGAAAAAAATTTCCAGCCGCTGTCCAAAATCAAACCATGCACCATCGGACCATATATACTCATTTTATTTACTTGAGGCCCTGAAAATATATAGTGAAAAATAGAAAAATATTATCTTATTATTAGTTCTTACCTTATTACAACTACTTGATTCTCGATGTCTTTACTCATCCGAGAATAAGCAGAACTGCCAATTGCAAACAGATGTCTGTAAGACAATGAAGGGAGTTATTAGTAAAAAAAGATAAAAATTAATTGTCTTTTACAATATTGTATAAAATGATGTCACTTAAAAAGGTAACAAATGCATCGAAATAACTGAATCTACAACAGTAAGCCAAAGGAACCAGCAAGAGCTGCTGAATTAACTTTAAATTTTTATTGTTGTGATCATTGAAATACATAACATGCACTAAATTGGGAATTAATACAATTTAATGCAAATTATGTCGTTTACTTCTATTTTATTACCCTGATCAGTCTCTTACTGAGAGACCCCGAAATGATCTATTAAACCCCCCAAAGGAAGTTTTGTCAGGGTTCTCCTGTTTTCCTTCTAATCATTTCCTTATGTCTTCAATAGCCCCCCCCCCTTCTCCCAACTCAATTAATATCAGTTAGGCAAATAGTGAAGTCGATGACCTAAGCGACTAGGCTAAAATTTCCTAACTAAACAAGTGCCCTCATCATGACCTGGGCAAAGGATGTATTCCTTTATATATTATCTTGCCGCTATGTGCTTGGGTGTAACCATGACCTGTTTAAGCAACTCAACATACCAGGAATATTAAACATGAAAAGCTGCAAAACTGCACGAGAGAAACAAAAACGAATTGATACAGTATTAATGAAAGCAAAAGCAAAGGAAATACAGTAAACTCCCGATTATCCGCGGACCTCTCCAGTTTCCATTTATTTTTACTTTACAATAAATTACGGAATTAACAAAAAAAATTTAAAACTAGAATAAGGTAAACAATAAAAGAGGCAGATTTAGCGACGTTCACGTAGGGGGTTTTCATGTTTCGACACGAAAAAACAGACAATTAACCGATTTTTTTTGTTAAAAAGTAAGAAATTAAAGTAAATTAAAATAAAGTAATTGTTTATAATGTATGTACTGCCACTTTAATGTAAATAAAATATGTTAAAAGCATTTTTGTGTTGATTTTGGTCCTTTTCGTCCTATTTCGGATTATCCGCGGAATTCGCTTATCCGCGATTGCCACGCCACCCAACTCCGCGGATAATCGGGAGTCCACTGTATATTAAACACACGCGCACACATAAAATGAAGATATCATCAATCATTAACAACAGAAAAAAAAAAGATCACAGATAAATTTATTACTGTCATTACAACAAACAATTATGAAAGCTATTGAAATACAATATACAATAAATAAAAAATAAGATATTTTTATAAGCAGTAGATCATGAAGTAAATGAAGTGTCGATACTTACGGAGGTAGAGTTCCTAATATCTGGCCTTCGTATTTTTTAACCATATCTATGCCATAGATATCGAACATCTTGTAGGGATTGACTGCTACAAGGATGCTTCCAGTATAAGTCTAAAGTAAAAGCAGAAAAAACTCAAATTTAAAATGACAAAAAAACAAAAAAAAAACAAAGCTAAATAATAAATGTAAAGCAGATAAAAATATAAGAAAATATGAAGTACCGTATATGCTCCAATAAACGCCGAGCCTCTTATAGTCGCCGGTCTCTAATAAGCGCCGGGCTGCAGAGGGGATACGGCCAAATAGGAGCCGGTCTCTAATAGTAGCCGGGTCTTTGATATTTGCCTACCGGTACTAGTGTAAGCGTCCGTATCTTTATAATCGTGCGTAATACCTTACGGTACATTGCCTTACAAAATGCCGCCGAAACAGTCATTTGACATTGCCTTTAAGATTCGCGCGGTGAAATACGCGAAAGAAACTTTCGGTGAGGTGGCCGCCCGTCATTGCGGATTGGGACGACGAATAACAGCGAAAGGTACAGAAAGGCATTGCCATTTATCTTTAACAGTCTTATGTAGCATGTGAAATTCAAATAAAGTAGCTGTTTATAATATTAGCCGATATTTATGTGCAAAAATATTGCGTTCTGAAGGTTTTTGTTAATAATGGCCGGCCTTTAATAGCAGCCGGTCTCTATTAAGTGCCGGGAGCCGAGGTTAGTTTTGCAAATAAACGCCGGGGGCCTCTATTGGAGCATATACGGTAAATATAAACAATTAATGTTGAAATTATAATTTTATTTTTTTAGTTAAAACTTTGATCGCCACATAATCAATAATAAATTAATTTCATTTTTTAGTTATCAATTAAAAAAAAGGGGGGGGGGAGTAAAGCAGCGATAATCAATAACTAAAACCTAATTGGTATGAAAGTTCATGTGCTTTTATTATTCGTATAATATTCTTAAGAAAATATTATATTGAATAAAGTAGACATTATCACATAATAAATAAAATTTTATTCAGTAATTTTTTTAAACAATTATATTGTGTTTGAACATATTATCAAATGATAAGTCTCAAAAATATATTAATAGCTTGGCTTATAAAAGAATAAGAAATGAATTTCAATATTAAATAACTGAAAAAAATAACATAAAAAATATATAATCGTTAAATAAACAATTGATCTACTTATATCTTGACATAAGGTATTAATATAACTTCTCATATAATTTTATTAAAAATAATTAATATTATTTTTATTTGTTTATTTACTTATATTTATTTATCTATGTTCAAGTAAGTTATTTTTAAGAAATAACTTAATAATTATATAAAAGTTATTTTTCGTAATTTCTTATTATTATTGCACAAGCAATAATCTATAAGGAAACCATATTTTCTTTAATAAGTTGAAATAATGAAAAGCTTTTAAAAAAGCTAATTTCGATGTACATTGTAATTAAATTTTGTCACAAAAATGCGGAAGTAAAAACGAACAGGAGAATCATAAAAGTTATTTTGATCCGTTATCTTCCGTTGCATCGACAACCTGTTTATGGCTTAGTTCTGGATTGTGAATATTTTCACTTAGCATTAGAAATGTGATCACGAAAATGTCACAATGTGACTTAATCCGTCGTAACGACCTAAACAGAAAATGAAAATTAGTTTTTAAATCAAAAGCAATTTCACTTTCAATGAAGTTTTAATATTTTGACTAGAACGTTAATTAGGAGGTAGCGCAAACCAATTTATTTCGAGGAGTGACCAATTATGACAAGATGGCAAAAACGTAAATATGAGTTTTCATGTCATTCGGTTTTATTTATTATAACTTTATTTTTTTTTTTCAATGAACCTTCGGAAGTGAATTTCGTGTGTGTGTGTGTAACCGAAATTTCGTTCTAATCAGGTTCGATTAGAACGATTAAATAAGAAAAAGGGCTGGAATTTGAAGAGGTAAAAGTACACTACAACCTCGTTTATCCGGATAATCCGGATAATATAGGTAATAAGCAAAAACATCCTTAAAAAACAGACTTACCGTTTATTACGATAAAAAACTATGTTTTGTAGCTTCAACGCCCTGTGACACTCTAGTAAAGCTTTCTTAAACTCGACAAAAAGCGTTGTATTACCATAATTTATTGTACAATGTATGCAGGAACTGTATATTTAATCATAATAAAAAGCGAATATTTATAGTTATGTTCTTGTTATCAAAGTTAAAATTATTATCTATGTTAACATTAAATAAAAAAAAAAAAAATGTCTACAAATCTGATCCGGATTAGCGGAGATCCGGATCAACGAGGGCCGGATAAATGAGGTTGTAGGGTATTCGATAAAAATTTCACAAAATTTCGAACTTAAACATTTTATTTAAGTTATAACTTCCTATATTTTTAGGTACTGCTATTTTTAATTTATAATAAAGAAGGCACCTTTCTTCATTACGTGTGGAGCTTTTTACGCAGGATGTACAATATTGATGTAGTGACAGTTTAGGATTGGACAGATGGTTGGGGTGGATCAAAGAGCGTGATTTACAATTAAAGAAGTCGCAATGTAGTTAGACTTATAGCGTTATGATTATCTGAGACAAGAAAGCTGGCTGTGATATACGATTGTAAATTCAGTGACGCTTTCAAATTGAACGAGACATAAGTCGTACAACTCTTCGTGGTCAGTTTTGTATTGACCCCAAGAGGAATTTACGAATAATGAAATACAAATATAAGAAAACAATAAGAACCATTATAAATATAATATAGTAATAAAATCAAGAATGTTTTGATCTTTAATGAACTCAGGACAGCTGTTTCGGAGTTTGTTACGCTCCCATCAGCCAGGTCTACAAACTCCAAGCAGCTGTTCCCGCGTCCCAGCAGAGTTCAAAGGCATCTAATTTTATTTGAGATAAACTGTCTCGTTTTAAAAGCAATTTTTAAATAAGAAAAAAAAGACTGGAATTTGTTGAGGTACAAGTTTACGATAAAATAAATAAATAAATAAATATTTCAGAGAAATATTCATATTTTCTGTTTTATTTTATTTGGATTTTAATACAATTTTGTTTCAGCATTTTACACCAAGTTAAGTAGTAAAAACTAGTTAAAATATTTCGACTACTCTTAATACAAACATTTATTTTTATTTTTATTAATCTATTTATTTTTTTCAAGCAGTAACAATCATCAACTAACTTCTAGAAATTTCGATGTGAATATCCGAAACCTTTGTTCAAGAATTCTTTTTTAGAAATACAATGTTAGTGAATCGCAAATTATTTATCTCTATTCAGAAATATATGCTGAGAAAAAAAAAAAAGGTGTAATATTTCATTTATGAATCCTCTTATAGACATGCGATTCCTTTGGCTGCTATTTTTCACTTCCTTGTTCACCACTCGGCCATTTAAACAGTTCTTCAAAGAATTTCCTTTTTTTATACAATTCCTAAAACGTTAACATTTAACCTTTTTCACATCTTTTTTACGTTTATTTTTCCCAGCCACTTAACTCGTCATTATCCATTTGGAAGCTATTTTACTCGTCACGTGACTTCCGCAAAGCATTGTGGATATTTAAGCAGACAGGAGACGAACGGATGTAATCGTTTTCTTCTGCTTTAAATGACTGAATTTTTATCGAATAAAACAACAAATAAGTTAATATCAAATAACTAGAAACTAAGGATTGGCTTCTCTTAAATAATAATAATAATGTGCTGAGCCACAAAACAATTGTACAAAAATTTGCAATACGATTTTAAAAGTTAAACCCTACAGTCGGCTGTGTCAATGTATTTGCATCACATCGGAATTTCAAGGCGCCATTACTTTTAGCCAATTGTGAAATATATATATTAAAAAAAAAGTAAATAAATAAATAAATAAATAAATAAATAAATAGTATCATTTCAAACACATTTTTGAGGTTTAATTTTCCGATAACGCTTTTATCAAGGCACAAATGTCGCCATAATAACAAATTCAAAACTCATTTCATCAAGAAATAAAATTTTTGGACAGTATGTATTGTAATATTACAACATAAAACAGTTTCGTAATAAACTGTTGTTGAAATTTTAATGTTTACATTTTAAAATAAGAAACTTTATAATGAAGAAACTTTTTCTAAGAAAGTACTCTATAGTTATTAAATCCTCTGCAGTAATTGCTAAAAGATTAATAATAATTATAAATTATCCTTTAAATATGACTGGATTTTGCTAAGAAGTTATTTCATAAAATGTCCCATCGAATATTCTAAAGTCTGTATATCTATAGGCCACTTTATCCAGAACTAACAAACACTGTAACTTATATTATACTTATATAGCCTATATATAGGGCCTTAGCAGGAATCCGCAACGAACAACTTCCTGCATAATAATACCTTCACGATATTATTATTTAGGATTTTATTTTTAATTTTTTCAGTTTGAGGAAGTTCGTTGAAAGTTTCTTATAAAAAGGATATTCTAAAAATAGGACTTCCGGCCTAGGAAAACAAATGATAATTTTTCCTTATGTAATATCATTAAAAAAGGAAGCACATAAGTCAGTACAGTAGTGGATTATCTTCTAGATTTAAATGTTTAATGACTAAAAAAAGTTGGAATTAAGTGGCATGTTCATCTTTCTACATTACATCTCAGTGTGCACTTGCAGTTCGTACATCAGTATTAACTGTATTAAAAATATATCTGTATTAACCTTTTCTTATAATATTTATATACATATTAATATTTTTTTCTTGTATATTTATAGTCTAGTTGTGTCATCACTCTTTTTCTGCCTTCTAAGCTATATCACTAAAAGTCAACTCGAAATAAAATCCGATATTTTTAATTACTTCTATAAATACAGAGGCTATATAAACATCAATTGGTAGTCTATCAAAGCAACTTGAATTCTTGTTCAAAATATCTAAGTGGCCTCCAAATAGTTGCTATTCTAATTTATAACCGCTAATTTGGTTACTAAATAGGAGTTTACATTTACATAGCTAATCCTTCTAATAATATTCCGCATTCCGATCTGCCTTGGGAGAAGAGCAACCTCCCGAAATACTACATCACTGAAAGACGAAGGAGTGTCCATCATTTACATTCTCACCAGATCCGATAAGTTTTTATTTATACGGGAGGTAGTACAGTTTCATGCAAATGTCGGTTGCTTCTCGTTTGGCTGCGAGGCCGAATCACTGAATGGTTCCAGCTAACAGTGAGGTGCGTGAACTGAATGCATTACAAGATAATTGCAGTCGGCGTGCCAGCTTTTAAATGGCTGCTTTGAAAGTGTCATGCATTTTTTTTATACGTTTCTCAATACTGCAGTGGCGTAGCGTGGCGGGGGCGACAAAATTTCACAATAAATAATAATAATATCTTGTAATCTGAACTAAAAATTTGAACTATTTCTCTTCATGTTTTTGTCGCACCTACAATTCGGACCGATTAAAATGAGCACCGTACTTTTTATTATTTAATCTGTGACGGAACCGGGGAATCCCCTTTATCTAAGTGAGTGTAGTCATCTCGCTCGCTCTAGCGACTGGCAACACCGTCTGTACTAACCGAAATTGACGAACAGGACTTCAAGCTCGAACGAGTTCGACTACGGGCTTTCATAGCTGCCACAGGCGGCGAATTTGGTCTACGTCCCGGGCGGCTGAAATCCATGCTACGCCACTGCAATACTGTTATACGTTTCGCCTAACAAGATGATTAGCTATCGTATAACAAATAGTGGAATAAATAGGGACCCACGCTGGGGCCCGCAAGAACCCATTAATAAATAAAATAAAGAATAGCTAAAGGTGATCAAGTATTTTTTTCTTTCACCCTATCAGTTTGCTGGTAAGACCTAGATAAATTTACATAAATTTTACAGGCCATATTAGCCCCTTCGTCGAAGGTATAGATTCCTACAGTTATGCGACTATCGCAATGATGTTAGGATCGGTTGTCAATCCGATTTCCTCCCAATTATAATTCCCGGAAAGGAATTTTACAGAGGGCTGGGTACACCCTAGAACTCGTTTGGAGGAGAAATACCCAGAGAAAAATCCCAATCTCCGCCTACTCCTCCAGCCCGTACTCTCACACTTACACCACTGGACCACCCATCCTACCTAAATAAATTTAACAATTAAAAAAAAACGAAAATTCTATAAGTTAAATTAGGCTAAATAAACATTTTATTATTTATGTCAAACATAAAGTAACCTTAAAATATCAAAAGATATTGCAAGCACAGAAGTCAGGAAATTTCAGAGTTAGCATTTGATGTAAATATTAACACAGTTTGCAAATCGAATTTGAATTCACAGAAAAATGAATCAATTCCAGCAAAGCCACAAGTTCGTTTATACAAATCTCTTACATTGATTCAGAATAAAAAACAATATAAAACAGAAAGAAAGGTTGGAATGTACTTAGTCAGCTTATGTAGGCCTATATCCCTTCCTCCGTGAGGTTCTACTTAATTCAAAACCAATTTGAAAGTCTAAACTTTGATGGGAGGTTTTGGAAACGTATGAGTCTGAGATCGAAAGCCGCCATCTTAACTTCCTGTTAAAACATCGTAAGGAGGTTTTTCAAATAAACGGCTTCTTCTGAATTCTTTTTACATATTTCAGTGAAAATTTAACCAATAGGGAAATAAAACTAAATTTCATACAAAAAATTACCCGTAATTACTCTAGTATTCAAAAACTTCACACGTAAGGTGGCCTGTGCATTATTTCTTCCATTATTCGAGTCGTCTGCAACTTATTGTAACTTGAATACTAATGTAGTGAAAATCTGAAACTTCGCATAATAAATATGAAAGTATTGTAGTTTCACTTTTTAACATAGATTTAGATTTTTAATTCATAGTTTTAATAATAATAATTTTGAATTTATGATAAGAAAAAACGTTATTTAATTTTATAGAACAATCTATCGACAATTTTTTTATATTAGTAATAAAATATAATTAAAAAATTAAAAATAGTTTAAATAAGAACTTTTATTTCTTTTCTCAAATGTTATTTTTATTTTATTTTTTTTTTAAATAATATTGATGTCAAAGATTATGAGTTTCAACTTTGAGAATTTTTTTTAGTAGATTTTAGTAATCCTAAATAGCTTGATCTAAATACGTATTTGCAAATAATCATAAGTTTAATCTTCAATCTTGCAAAATAATTACACAATTTAATCTATAATTAATAATAATTCAATCGGCCTCTTTCGAAAATTGGAGAACATAACAGTTGGACTTAAGCGAAGTGGCCATAATTTTAATCTTAAAAAAGAATGATGTAATTGAATTTACGAATGTTCCCGAAATCTCTCTATTATTTTTTAAATTTGTAAAACATTCACCTTCGTCTATTAACTGTAAAAGGGAACGAAATATTCTTTGTTAATAGAAGAAGATAGTAAAGGAGATATAAGCTTTACAAATCTACAATAAGACAAACTGATTTTCAGCTTTCCTGAAAAGCGGCGACCATTATGGGGACTTCAGCGAGGAAAAACAATAGGTAATAATATAGAAAATACATGGGGCAGGAGCTAAAATATTTATTTATTTATTTATTTATTTAATTATTTACAACTTTATAAAAATATAATCATTTTATATAGGAGAAAAGATTTAACAATGATATACCTTTTCCTGCTTAAGGTTATATTACAGGTTTCTGTGTGTAAATAAATAAATAAATAAATAAATAAATAAATAAATAAATAAATAAATATCGAAAACAAACAATTAAATACAGCGAGTACTTATGCGAAGAAAGCTGGGAAACTCTTTAGCAAATTTCGTATTTTTTTCTTCTACATATTAAAAAAAAAAAAAAAAACAACTTTTTTTTTTGTGGTTTATACTTAAATAAATAAAAAAGGGTTTTCTTTTTTATTAATCAGTGAATGATCGCCAGAAGTCGAGAGGTTCAAGAAATCCAATCGTAAAAAACCTTGAAAATATTTATAAATATTCATGTAAGAATCTTTTGTCCTGAGATAACCTCGGCGTGAACTGAGAACCCATACACACAAACTACCACACCTGTGTGAGTTCATTGCGTCTGACTGACATAAAAGCTAACTTGGCCTTAAGTTATCCCCTGCCCCCTCCATCCTGATTGAGCCTGGAATCGTGCAAAATGGGGGAATTAGGTCTTTCGCTAAATATCAAATTCTTTTTTCGTAATTTCCCATTTATTAAAACCACATATTTTTCTACAGCGTATTTTTTCAATTAGGTTACGTTTCGGGAGTCACCGGAATTCGTAAGACAAAACGGAACTAAATCATCAAAATTGAAATACACTGTTCTGCCAAAAGTAGCCAGGTACGTTCCCACTGTCTAGTATATTCTATGTCTACGTACTTCAGCAGAGCAACATATAAAGAAATTAAAAAAAAATCGTTCAATATTTTTAATTCAGTATATTCAAATCAATAATCTGAATAATTTATTTCCGCTATATTTCTTATTTTAATTTATGTTTTAGTAGTATAATGTTTATTCGTTTGTCCGTAGATAGAAAACGTAAAAATAAACTGCAGTGTAAAATCAAGCCTTCGTATGAAATAAGAAAAAAAAAATAATTGATAGTTTTGCTAAAGGTACCGAAAAATTATAATAATATTGAATATTTATGTTCATACATTAATGAATTCGCCAAGATATAAATTCAACCTCACTTCCTTATTATTATTATGTAAATGTTTCAAACATTGGGTTTCCCCAGCAACAACAATATGGCGGGTCAAGAACCAAAGCGCAGATTGCCAAGTGTAAAAAAAGTGTGCAAGAATGGTTAGGGATGTGTGGATGTGTCCATAGATGCCCTAACTATGGATGTTGTGTTGAGTATCACAGCCTTCTGGAGTTGTGCATAAGTGCTTTTATGAAGTCCTAGTGTGCTGAGGCTGTGGTGTAGTGAGTGAGGCACCAGACCAGTGGCGGACAGGACGATGGGTACAACACGGACTCGGTCCTGCCTCCACTGCTTCTGGAGCTCTTGTGCTAGGTCGGTATAAAACTGATCTTTATTATTATTATTATTACTATTACTTTTTTTTATGGAAAAGCTAAATTATATCCAAGCAAAGAACTGCAATAACATTTTAGTTGGCGTAACAACTTTCAAATATCTGTCGAAAACGAATGCACAAAAATAAATAAATTAAAAAAAAAAATTAAAGAGAATTTTTTTTATATTTCAAACGTTATATATGATCATTTACGACGCCTCAAAGATGTTTAATTTCACTGACTATCACAAAATATCAAATTTCATGAAAGTCATCCATTATCGAATGAATTACTGTTTTCAAGAAGGACAGACAGTTCTTAATTTTTATCCAATCTCCATGAAATTTGGTATTGGTCATGTAATTTTGAAGAACTCTGAGTAATTTGGCACATTAACGGAAAATTCAGTCCAGTGTGAGTCGAGCTGTTCCTAATTTTATAAGAATTTTAAGAGACTGCATGCTTCTGAGAAATACAGTTAAAACGCTTGAAGTTCGTATTATAAGAGATTCCACGTAAGTTTATTACATTAATCATGTCAGCACCTGAGTCTCTGTGGTATATGGATATATTCATCGCATGATATGCACACAGCAGGGTACTCAAATGAATAAAAGAATATTTCATTCATCTTTTCTTCCATCAACACATAACAACAGCTGAATAAAGGACCATTAACAGTCGTAAACGACAGAAAGGAGGAAAGTTTATCCAAGATATGGCTGACAATGAAACATAAATTTTAAACCAGTCATTTGTCAATTCCATTTAGGTTATAATTTTCCGTAACTGTGAGAGATTCTTGAATTTGATCCACAGTCAGGCCGAGACTAGTCCGGCTACAATGACAGAAACTTTCTGGTCTTGTTCGTCCGTCTGTCAGTCAACTGCAGCCTCACTCAGCAGACGGACCAAGCTCTCAGCTCCATTTCGGCCGACATAATAGAGATGATATCCATTCGCGATTACAAACATCTCTAAACTGTAAATACAAACTGTGTTAAGTAAAGTGCTAAAGTGTACGTGGACTGTAAAAGTCACATTTCACTTTTTCCCGGCCGACAACACAGTATTACCCAAGAATCCCGAAATCCTCGATTTTGATGAAATTTGGTATTAGATGTCCTTACGAATAATTATCGAGTTTTGGTAGATTTTTGGCAGAAGTAATGGTTTACATTTCTGTATGTGTGCCTTTTGAATTTCAAAGTGTGAAAAAACTCACAGAAAAATATGAACTCCGTTCGAAATAACACCTTTTCCATAACTGATGTGAAGAATTTACTGATGCTCGGAAGTATTGTTCATTTTTCTAAATCTTTTCTATTATAATATTTTGAGTTTAGCTTAACAATTTCAACATTTCATTTCTCACTTCGTTCATTTTCAAAAGCTTCAACAGAACGCCCTTCCCGATATATTCTACCCCTAATAATTAAATAACTGTTAAAAAAAAAACCAAGTTCATTTGTTCGTTTTAAGTTTTCTTAATGTTTCCCTCCAATTAGAATTTAATAGATCGTGATTCGCCCACCACATTTCCTTTAATATAATTTTTAAACAGAAATTTATTTAATGTTTAAATAATTATTTAATATAATTGTTTTGATCGTTTGAACGTAAATGTTTTATTGAGATTTCTGCATAAAAAAATATATTAGTTTTCTAATAATAATGAATTATTATTAGTTATAACAGTTATTTAATGCAGATAATTGTAGATATGTTAAAAGTTTTAACACATTTTGGTCGTATTTTTTGTTTTGGTTTTTAATATGTAGATCTGAATTTGTATACACTGTCCGGCCACTTTATTAGGTACACCCCTGCTGTGCGCACAAATGGTACGGGCAGTGTCATGGTGTGGGGGATGTTTTCCTGGCACACGTTGGGTCCATTGATACCTCTAGAGGCACGTCTGATAGAGTGTACCTAAACATCGTAGCTGACCAAGTGCAACCGTATATGTTAACAGTTTATCTTCATGCAGATGACTACTTCCAGCAGGATAATGTGCACAAAGCCCGCATCACTATGGGATGGTTTGAGGAACATGACGATGACTTTTCCTTGCTGAAGTGGCCCGCTCAGTCTCCGGATCTCAGCCCGATTAAAAATTTGTGGGATGAGCTGGAGCGGGCTGTTCGCTCTAGCCTACGCCTCCATAAAAATCTTCAGGAACTGCGTGACACACTCATGTCTGCATGGTACACAATACCTCAACAACGTTTTCAGCATCTTGTGGAATCCATGCCTCGACGAATTCAGGCTGTTTTGAGGGGTAAAGGAGGCCCAACGCGTTACTAGGTAGGTGCACCTAATAAAGTGGCCGGACAGTGTATATTAAATAGTCTAGCCTGTTGTACATTAAATGAGCACAGATAATTTGTTGTACAATTTTCAAAAGAGATATTTTTAAAGCGGATGTCATTAAAATTAATTCGAAAACTAGTAAACGAAGTATCTGTTCCAGAAGAGAAGGAGTGTTATTATTATTTTTATTGAATTTAATTTGTCTTTTATTACAAGAGACGATTTCTCAAATCGGTTGTTGAACAAGTTACAGAAAACTTGATACCAAAAGGGATCAAATTTTAAAACATTTTAAACACGGAAATAGAAAATAAAAGCTGTTTCATAAAATGTGATAATACACTTCAAATGTTTTATTTTGTAACAATAATAATCCAATGAAAAGGCTTTGCGGTGAAGCATCGACTAGAATTACTCAGGGGTTCTCAACCGCGAGGCGAAAAGACGATTGTCTAATTTTATCCAATTTAAACAAATGATTTACAATTTACAATTTATAGTCAATGATTGTAATGAAGTTAATTTAATATTCCTTATACATCAGCGGTCGCCAACCGGTGGTCCGTTCAAAATTTTTGATTCTCCGCAGAAAAATTGGGACATTATTTCAATTTCAACTCTTTACAGCCCTTTGTCCAATATTTTGGATATTTTTTAAAAATTTTTAAGCTAAATTCCAGTGATCCTTATCAAGAGCTCATTTTTAGCTTGATATAAAAAATAAATACCCATCACTGAGTGAAAAAGCAATGAAAAAATTTTGATTCAATTTTCAACAACATATTTGTGCGAAAAGACATTTTCATCTGTCACAGCAATTAGAACTCGGTACCGGTCTCGGCTTGAAACAAACGCGGCTCTCCGTCTTGCAGTGGAGTCAATACATCTGAGTTATCCGGAGAAGGCCACAACGGGCTGGGAACTCGTATATTTTCCGATCTCGATATTAATTTGCTAAATAAATAAAGTTTTTTTTTTTTTTTTTTTATGCTATGTATGCAAGGATTCCGCAGCGAAGCGACGGTACCCGGCTAGTACTTAAATAAACTTCAAATCTTCATTATTTTTAATTAATTACACTATAACTTTGTTACCTTTAATGGGTGCATCTCATATTAATGTAATAAAAGTTTTCTGATTTTTATTATATATACGTGTACTGTATTTACCTTTTTATTTTATTTTTTTCTAAATTCATATTAGTGGTCCGTCAAATTTAAAATTATACATTTAGTGGTCCATGAAGTTCTAAAAGTTGGCGACCGCTGTTATACATGAATGCCGTACATGTGATTAACAAGAGATAATGTCAAGCCCGTCAATAGTCGCAGCTGACGAGCGACGAAACTGCGAAACAGCAGGTCTCCGGTTAAATGATTGGAATACAACCTTACCGAAATAGTGGTTCCAACTAATTGCATTCCAAGAAGTTAAAATAAGATGCTCAGACTTATTTCAGGCTGTACATAAACGAAGGAAAATGAACAGTTGAAATATCATTAGAATTTATGTATTTAATTTTACTACATAAAGGCTACATGTTTCGGCATTGTAGATACACTAGTAAAACACAGACCTCACTATTATTCAGCAAATCTGTTTCTTAAAATAATAATTCAGTAAATAAGTTTATATCATCAGAAACGGCTCATGAAAAGTGACAGGATGGTAATCTTCGAAATAGATGTCTGGAGAATGGATTTTTTTCTTCTTTTTAATAAGGAAATCATTTATTTTTTTTTAGTTTCCTGAACTAAACACTTATTTAAGTTTTGTTGATTGCTTGTTTATAAATATATATACGTATAAATTGATGAACAAATAAGAAAACAGCAAAACTAGAAGGGAGTTTACACAAAGACATATAATATATGTATGTCTTTGATTTTACACTAGAAACAGAAATGTCTCTTATGGCGCTTCCTACTACCTGAAACTGAAACGTCACTTACGGCGCTTAACGTAAATGTTTTCCAGCTAGTGGACGAATATAATTAATGATTTTATTTATTTAGATAGCATTTATTTCTTTACTTATTTAGTTCAATGTTTGAGCTAAAACGAAAAAAAGAAAACGGAATAAGAATCAAAAATTCCGACTCACAAAAGGCGGTAATAAACAAAATTACGTTATTGTCATGACCCTACAGTTTTAGAGCACTGTACTAGAAAGAAATATACACGGGGGGCACGTTAAAACTAATAAGGAGTTTTAATTAGCTGTACTATTACATTAATACAAAAATCAATCTATCTATTCTATTATAAGAGGTAAAAAATAATTAAAAAGCCCAGTATTTCCATCGTAACTGATTTAGAGACGCACGACGCGTTTCTGAGCTCTACAACTGAAAGGCAACATTATTTTTTCCCCCTAATTATTACCTGTGCTTCATTCAATCAAATTAATAAAGACAACAGGAACAGAGTTATGTAGACGTAAAATACAACGTTATTAGGAAATACGCATCTTAAAAACGCAAAAGAAATCCGACAATCACGTTAATTAAAATATTTGTGCTTCATTGCTTTGCAATTACTCAGGCCGTGCTTAATCATTAGATAGTTTGTGTTCCCGCAATAACAATAAATTGCCTTGATTTATTGTCCTACTGAGATGCTAATTTACTTCGCCAATGCCTCTTAATAAGTTGTGTGGATTTCTTCCTTTGCCGATTCATAATCTGTTCGTAGACCCTGAGCTTCTATCCAAGGTCATTCTCTCAGCAATAGAGCGAGGTACGGAACGCCACAATAGATGTCTTGGGAACTACTGCCCGCGCCACTTCCATATCTCAGGAGGATCTTGCTGATTTTTACCTTTTTAAAGCGTCCACCCTCTGCGCAGGCTCCCAAGCCAAGATAAAAGGCAATGATACGGCATTTTTTTTATTCCTTTAGCCACTTCGCGAGAGGCAACTCCACCAAAAAAGGAGTTGTTCATCTGTTCGTGAAGGGTTCAATTGTGTTTTCCGAGGATCTGCGCAGAACAATTGTTATGCTGCACTTCTTTTGCTTATTTAAATACGAGGAAGAAATTCTTAAGCCATCTCTCTGTTCTTTCAAATCTATATGTGTGTGTATTAAAGTCTTAGAGGCTTTTAATGAAAACGTACATCAGATAAAATGTACGAATGTTAAAATATGAAAGGCAACATCACTGAATGCCATGCTAAATATGAATGCATTTGTTGAAACTAAAATGTACTATGTTATCACTGTAAATTTCTGATACAAAGTTTCAGATAAACCTAAATGTTTGAAACTATATAGCTGTAAAATGTTTTCAAAACGATTTTCATTACTTTATGTACTTACATAAATTAGTTGTTCGTCATATCTTGTTCGTAAGTTCCATAGTAGCGAAGCTTCATTTAGATCCCTACAAATAAATAAATAAATAAATAAATAAATAAATAAATAAATAAATAAA
>JAFIDM010001028.1:57116854-57147985 GCA_023159025.1 Thereuonema tuberculata
TATAGATTGAGCTTTCCTGGCCGACCGCTAACACTGAAAGAGAAGAGAAGCGACCTCTTCTCTTTCAATGTTAGCGGTCGGCCAGGAAAGCTCAATCTATAAGCTACTTTGCATTCTGGGAGGATCTTTATTCAGCGTAGGGACTGTAGACAGTAATGTATCTAAACGAAATATAATGTATATTAAACCTTCAAAACTGCGACAGATTTTTGCAAACCATTTTGAGATAGGTAACAATGGAATTGACGTGTGCTTTCTTTCCATTAGGTCGCAACCGCATACTGAATAATGCTAATTAAAATTTAGGGTTACGGTTATGTAATAGCACCTGGCGCTGTTCAAAATGGTCTCCAGAAATGTGAGACAAGAGTTTATGCCTTTTCATTTCCAAATTGAACGACGAATGAGGGAGACGATATTGATGAAGCTTTCTTGGAACAGCTATTAAAGGATGCATAGGATGTTGTAAAGACAAAAATCGACGAAAACGACGAAAAAGAAGACACAGAACAACCAAGAACAGCACGAAACTATCGCAAACCCAGTTATCCGAAACCAATCGCACAGTAAATAAGGCAGAATTAATTCTTTTTTAGGCTTCTGATACAAGTATCAGAAGTCTTATATTCCCACTTTGTCTGTGGACAGGTATCATTAGCAACAATCAAAACGATCACAATAATCGCAACAATTGCGCCTTTTGCATTCGCAACAATCACATTTATAATAATAAGGAAATTAAAGCAACATTTTAACATAAATTTAAAAAAATGACAAAATGAACAACTTCTTAAATAACTAGGGAACATTATCAAAGTTTAAGGGTAGATATGGTTTACTAATCGCTATCCCTACCTTGTTTTTTTTTTAAAAAAAATGAAAATTTAAACAGTTCGTATTTTATAGGCTTTACAATTGGAATATAAGCTTAGGTTATTCAGTTTTGTAGTTTCAAAACTTAAAAAAAAAAAAAAAAAAAAAAAAAAAAATTAAGAAATAAATTTTAACTGTTGTTTATTTTAGAAATAGGGATTTTGCTAACCAATAGGCCTTTTTAAAAAAAAAAAAAATAATGCAAAACTGAAATAATGAGAAAAATAAGAAAACTATCTTTGAAAACATTGATTCTGAACGGAGTTGATGTGATAAAACATTTGATTCTTTCTTTACGTTGTTCAAATGCAACAAGAGGCTTCGCCAAGACGCATTGGTTTAACGAAATTCCTTTCCTGTATTTTTTTTTCTTTTCTTTTCGTTTTAATAGAAAAGATCGATGAATAGGGGAAAGTCGGATGCGCATCGACCGCTCACAAAATGTCCAAAATTACCTAAAATTACTTTGAGTTTTGAGTAAAAAAAAAATACATTCCCGAGAAGACAACTGGTGGACAGTGACCTATGTAGCCAATAAAAAAAAAAAAGAAGAAAAATGGAATGGCAGTAATGTGCATGTTTTCGCTATTCTCATCTAAATTTGACAAGATATTTCAGGCAAGGTAAATATTTTATTTATAAATCAAAAAGAAAGCGAAATAATAAATTAACACATTTTATATAAAACTGAAAGAAGAGATAGTAACATTATTCACGAAAGAATACAAAAAACAATAGGTGTGTAATTAGTAATGGATTAATCGTTCCTGGTATCACAGCGACATCTGTCGTTGAACTGCTGTAAACTGTTTGTGAATGAATGTAAAAATAATGTGATGTGTTATATTATTTTATTTCTTGGGCGTGCCCAATTATTATTGTAAATTCAAATTAACTTAAGTTTTTAATTATCAATTTCATTATTAATTGATGTGTTTTATTCATATCTTGAGTAATTTGCTGTAATGTGGACTTTCAGGCATTATCAAGAAATATCGCCATTTCCTTATATGATAAAAAGGAATTATAAGTATTCTTCAATTTGATTTTTACTTTGTAAAAATGATGACAGTGACGGAGCTGATATTCGAAAAGAAATTAATAAATTTTAAGAAACGAATAGTTATACAAACTACATAATATAAACGTCACAATTCAAACAATCGGTTGCTATGAACGTTTCTGAATAGCAGAGTACTACAGCAAGCTCTTGCTTGTTGTGGTTTTTCTTTGAGATGATAACCAAAAAAAAAAAATTATCTCAAAGTAGTTCTAAGAGCTCAAGAAAGCCCACCTAAATGAGAATATCCTTATTTTTTTTAGAATATTAGGAAAACATGAATACGAAACAAGTTGACGTTTTTGCATATTTTTCAGGTTTATCCTGCCATGTCACCCGATCACAATTTGCTAGCTGAAGTTATTTCATTTTCAGTAGCAATGTTCCACTTTCACGTATTGAAATTCTCTTCTTACGAAGGACTGCAGAAGTATAAGGAATTTTTTATTCGCCAACGTCGGAAACATGTGCAGTACGGCATGGCAGTACAAATCTGAAAAATATGCCAAACTACAGCTTGCTTCGTATTGATGGTTTTCCTAAAATTCTCATAAATAAGGGGGGGGGGAGCCCATTAAGGCTTTAAAACTAAGAACTCTTTTTTTTTTTTTTTTGTCTTCTTCTGAAGTACTCAGCTACTCTAAAACGTCCATAGCAATCGCTTCATTGAACTGTGGCGTCATGTCATGTGATTTGAGAGGACACACTGAAAAATCGACACATCACGACAGGAAAAAAGAATAAGAGATATAAAACTTGACTGCAGTTTGCTTTGAAATAAAAATTATCACCTGATTTTAATTGAAGATAGAATGTTACTTTTTTTTTCTTATAACATGGCCGCCTTCTTCTTAGCCACTCGAAGAGATGTTTCTCGATTTCGCTACAATCAGTGGTAATACGGAAGTTACATTCGAAACCATATGAATACATTTTTTTTAATGTAAGTTTGATTTTCCCTATAATTACGTAAGCCCTTTATAACGACCTCCATTGATAGAACTATTCCATCATAGAACAAGAATAACTTACATTTATTTAAAGCCCCCGGCCCCGATTCCATGTCATTAGCATTTCGCTAAGTTGGCTGACGAAGGATAAGAATCCTAAACATCTGTATTTATCACTACAAGTGACAATAAGTGAGTGATATATTATTATTTTTTTTTGCTTAATTTTAACTGCTTTCCTAAGAAAGCGAGGCTTATAAAATCAGTCATTCTGCATGTATGTGTCCCTTCTTAATAACTTCCGAACCGCTAGATGGATCTTCATGGAACGTGCATGCATATTAGCAGACAAGTTATGACCTAACATTCGTATTTTAAAAAATTGTTTCCCTGAGAATCCTGCCGAAACATTAAAGCCATCGTCATAAAAGAAATCACAAGAAATTCATTACAACTCAGTGGCGGATTTAGCACTTGAGAGGCCCTAGGCGCAATTCAATTTTGAGGCCCCATCTAAATATTTTCATTACCAGTGGCGTACCAACGCCTTTGGGGGCCCGGGGTTGGAGTTCCATTATTTCACAACCAAAAAAAAAAACAGAATCTCCAATTCAACAACCAAAAAAAAAAAAGGAAATACTTGGGTGGATGGGGCCCCTAGGCTGACTGGTGAGGGCCCCCTAGGCTTGCTTTTACAACCAAAAAAAAAAAAGGAAATCTTGCTTTCACAACTAAAAAAAGGTAAATTTTGAGGCCCCTTGATTTGTGAGGCCCGTGGCGCGCGCCTCCTGCGCCTATTGGGAAATCCGCCACTGTTACAACCGATATAATAAATGAATAAATAAATTTCTACCGATGTCTTAACAATGCACCGTAAACTTTTTAGAAATCCACCAATTTCCACGTGCTTATGACTAAAAATATGATATGACTAAAATTAAATGCAGTTCGACAATTTAAGTAAGTAAAGAGGATTATTTTATTTTTTTCCCAGAAATCCTAAACTTTGCGGTGTTTGTTTAAATAGATGTTACAATTTAAAAAACAGAAAGAGACTTGGTTTTATTTCCGCTATTTTAATAAATACAATGGCAAAAAAATAAATAAATAAATAAATAAATAGATACAGTCCGTTTCTGAATGGTAGAGCTGCCACTGCGGGACGATTTTACTCCTCAAAGGGGTGATACGCTGAGATGGATACTTTTTCGCTTTTCAGAAAAAAATTACGGAGGAGCATTTTGGCAGTAGTATTTATCCTTTCCATAATTCTTTCCCGAAAAGCGCAAATAGAACGCAGCTACTAGTAAACTAACACTAATAAAAAGTAAACATCCTATCTTCCTCTCCCCTATTTGGAAGAAATCGCAGGAGACCTGTCGCATGCGCAAAAGCGCTGAAGGCTCTCGTAAACGAAAACGGACTGTATTAAGTTCTTCCGTGAACTTCCTGTTCTTTAATTTCTTCGAATTCCGAGGATTTCGGGTCTAAAGTCATTGTGCATTTTTTGGCAATTCATTTTTATATATTAGTTAACGACAGTACTGATTATTTTAACTTAGCACAAGTAGCTAGGACATATATATATTCTCGAAACATAGACATCAATAGCACAAAACCTTGGAATAAAAATATAGCTTGAACTAACGACTAGCGTGTTTGTTTGTTTTTTCCATTCCAAGAATGTTTTCACTTGAAAATGACATCTTAGAGCGCTGTGGGAAACGCCCAAAAAAAAAAGGATTCTTCAATTATTTGATGAAACAGTAACGTATCATCGAATGTCACATTTTCAATCGTCGATTCCATAAGAGCAAAAAAAAAACCAACACAAATCATATTCAAGGAATTTTTAATTCTTGAATATTCATAATTGGTCAACTCCGAAATAACAATTTAACGGTATTGGCAGTGACCTTGAATATATACATTCGGCTTATTAGGGTCGACGACACCACGCTCTCAGCTAAAACATAAAAAAAGGGGAGGAACGCAGCTGACCCATTGAGTTTCCACGGTGTGGAAGAGTCCACCGTGCTCAGGAATTATTTGCCTAAAGGGAAACTGGCCTAGCAGAACCGCCATGGAAATTACGTCTATTCTGGAAATACTGAAAAGTGGTAGGTTATTGAAAAGAAACAGCCCTACAAGGTATGATAAGAATAGTTGATTATGATTGCGGGGTCTTTTTGTAATTGATAGGTTAGCAATCGTAAGAACGAATTGGCGGCCATTTTATTTAGAAATAAAAAGATGCAGATTACAGTAACGACATATTAGGGAAAAAAAAAAAAGACCATTACTAAAGGAATTTTATTCTTTTTGATTGTTTTTTTTTTTTTTTTTTTTTTTTTTGGTCAATGTTTAAAGCAAGATGCTTCTGAATGAGCATAAAGCAAGTTGAACACATTATTTTTATTCTACACAAGACGAGTAGAATAAAATAGAATAGAAATATACAGATTCTATTTTATTCTACCCTTTTTACAAGACGTGCTCTAGTAATTTATGTATGTGAGTCCAAAATAAAAAAAAACAAAACAAAAACAAAGTTATATTATTAGTGATCCACTGGTCTACAGTATGGAAGGAAGAGAGCAGTCCGAGTATACAAATTGAAGCTCTAGGACAGCTGTTTCGAGTTGACAGCTTGAGCTCTTCGGCTACAGTTATCCATTGTTGGTCGTCTCGAATTTAGAAAAAAGATAAAAAAAAAAAAAAAAATTCTAATTACCCTAATTGGATCATGTCCTCCACTCCGCTTGGCCCTAAATCGTGCCGTCGTTTTAGGCTGGCAAGGTTATTCATTGTGAAGTTTTGTACCTGGAAAATAAAACAAATTACTCATGAAGAATCAATAGTATAGTAAATAAGAATTATTATCAATAATAATTGTTTGTTAGTTTGTATTTTATTAAGAGTCGTAAACCAATGTTAGATGCAAAGAACTTAAATTTAATTCGTGAAATAATGAGATTAGGGCAAATTAAGCGTCTTAAATATTAGCATGTTGTTATTCAGATATCACGTTTATCTAGAAGAAATCAATCTTATTATAAGTAGATAAAACTACACTATAAATGGTACTTTGCAAGATTTTGGGCAGCAAAGGCTTAAGGGTCTACAAGTACAACACCTGTGATTTTCGTTATAGAGAGTAAAATATCTAGGATTCAAATATCAGTCAAACTCGGTTATAACGGCAACTTACATCAATCAATCTAATCGAAATTTTATAGTTCAACTATAACTTTAAATTAATGTCGGTTACAACGACATTCGGATATAACGATATACTGAACACTGAGTATGTTATAATGGGGTTCGATTTGTAAAGTATTATGGAACAGTCAATATCTGATTTCCTATTGGGAATGTAGAAAATTAGGTCCGACACTTCAAATTACACAAATCCTGCAAAGTAATAGGCTTTTTTTATATGTATATTTATTTAATTTAGATAAGTAGTGTTCCGCCTTTCTTTGCAAAACAATACCACAGTGTTTAGCACGGAATATTGGATTATTGGCTGATTTGAGGTTAGACCACAATATAGATCTGCTGGGATACCTACGAGACATCGTTCTTACACTACGATTATCTAGCTTGCGGAAGGAAAAAAGTAGAATAAATGTTAATATACCATTAAATGTTTACTTAAAGATTTTTGTTTTCGTTAATTATATATTTATAGAATACGATTGTAGAATCTTGTCCGGTGCCTGTAGTAGTTTTCAAAAAATGAAGGGTTTGCCATATATGGTCATTATGTAGCGATCGATTTTGTCTGGAACAAACATCACCAATCATGTCGTCATCAACTTGAACTGCGAGCAGTCAGTCCAAGATGGCGTCGTTTTGTGATCGCATAAGCGTCTCCAAAAAAGGACAAACTTTGCATAGCCAAGCAAGGAGAATAGTGTGAAACGTTTGTAATTCTTTCACTTTTAATTATTATTATGTATTCGTAACTGAAAATGAAAAAAAAACAGAATGTTTTCGTAATGTTTATAAGATCCAGTTATGGATTTTAGAAATAGATGGCGCTGTCACGTCCTGGAAACATCAATCTATAAGGAAATTACGTCATCAAAAGCTCTTCATTCATGAACTGAACTGTAGGAGATAAATAACAAATAAACAGGCTATCAATTCATGCGTCAGCTTTAATTCTAGTGCTGTTGGTTGCCGAAAAATCGAAAATAAATTAATTAGGTTTTCGTTGTTCCTGAGCACTGTTAGTGTTACGCAATCGATTTTTGAGTATAGGTCTGGTAAATATGATCGAATCGAAACCAAACTTGTCTAAAACCTATTCCAGATTATAATTAATGACCCTGTCAATTTTGGTGTGGATAGCTCAAACCGGCTCCGAATGCAAAGCGAACAAACAAAGAAAACAAACAAACGGACTAACAAACTGCTTGTAGTCATTAGGAAATGTTACTGCAATGTTTTCGTTCTGCCTTTGATGTGGCCTAGACTTAAGTCATGTCTTTGTTTTACTTGATTGTAATTTCCAATTCAGTTGATTAGGGCTATTAGTTTCCGAGTTTCATTATAACTTATCACTTTTTTGGAATGTTTTAACCAAAGACATATAATAATAAAACTTACATGTCTTTGGTTTTAACTATTACAAAAGTGCACTGAGCTAAAATAAAATTAGAAATTCAAAATGAAACGCATGAACAAAAAACAAAATTAGAGCTAAATTTCAGTGTCCCTTTGGACAGCGTTCATAGAATAGCGGTTCTCAACTTGTGGTACGCGAACACGGAGACTACGCAAATGTCTCATCTGGTGGGGGGGGGGAGCCATGAAAAAATTAGGGGCAATTTTAAAAATCCAAGAAATAATAAAATAACCACTTTTCTAATCGTATTTTCTAAATTTTTACAATTATTAAATTTTATTTTCTAAACAACTTCATGTCGTCTTCTGTCATAAGTTGAAAAAAAAAAAAACCAGTAATGAAATTCGGGAACTTTGAAATATTACATCTACAGAGAATTAGATGTTTAAATGATTTGATAAATCATAGTAAATAAATAAAAATTATTTTATACAAACTGACAGAGAGAGTCAGTACAAAATACAAAAGCTTCTCTAAATTTGTTTTTTAAATAAAAAAAAAAACCCTCAATAAATAGTTATTGCTACGTAAAATTTGGGAAAGATACAGTTGATGAGAATCGCCTGTTAAGTCTGGGTTGCTCAGATGTAAGAAGGTTAAGAGTCCATGATTAACTACTCTTGGGGCTTCAACTTTTCAGTGAGTCCATTTTATACTAAATTTAATAAGGGCTCAAAATTACAGATATGTAGAATAATTACTAGCTGATTTATCGTGATGCTGCACTTCAAAGGTAACAAAATGGCTGCTTTAGGCCTCGTATACAAGCATACCATCTTAGGATAAACTGTTGTAAGTTACGGAGGGACAAGATAAACTTAATTTTCTCTTTTAAAACTGTATGCTAAAGCGTTTCTAATTCATTATTTACTCAATACATATTTAGGAATATTATAAACCTTGGACCAAACCTGTCATACTCGGAGGAAGCGGGGTTTTCCATGTGCTTACAAAAATGGCCTCTTGATGGCGGCGTGTTGATTTAAAATTGAATTGATGTTTTTTTAATGTATTCATTTTTATAGTTGCAAGATAGGGTTTCACTCAACTCGGATATCTACGTGATCTCGCTGCCGGTTAAAATAACCGAATAAAAAAAATAAAATAACAAAACTATAATTCCAAGAACACTTCACATTATTTAAAATAATACAATTTCTTTTTCGGAATCATTTTAATTTCAGTGGACTGAAATGTTATCTGCGTTTAGTGAGTTTTTAGCTACTAGCCTACTTGCCGTCCAAGATGAGCGAATTTAGGTTTTTATTGCTAATAAAATGTTTTACTGAGTTATTAGCAGGGGTGTGAAAACTTATTTTAATTAATATAAAAGCCGATCAAATTTAATTGAAATGATTTAATTAAATTAGGAAAAATTGCTTTAAATTTAACAGTGAAGTCTTTTTGAAAGACCAACTGTCACTACAGCTCATCGGTTTGGCTTAGCCGATGTTTACTGCATCATGGTTTGATGCCATCATATATCGGAAGTGATTCCTCCAATGGCACTCCACGAAAAGATTTAGCGCAGGAATAATAAACACTGTCGATACAATATTAATTCTCGTTCAAAATAACTCTTTTACATTAATGCAGCCCCCAAAATTTTGTTTAAGAAGTAATATACCTTTCTCTCGTAAGATGGTGCATCTGTCGCATTGTCTTCTTTGGAGTTCAATGAATATCCATTTGTAATAGTGGATTACAAAACAAACAATCCATTTTTATTATGTTAATTTACAATTTCAGTTCTATCATAAACAGTCCTGACTGTATGTCACGTGACGTGTTACCAATATGGGGGAGAGGAGATACAGAACAATCCAGGCGCAGATCTGGACTTTCACATGAAGAACTCAATATTATTAAAAAGAAATAAGGACCATGCACACAAATTCTTCATAAACCAAGATATAATAAACTTCACATTACATGTTTCGAGGTGTGATCTCATCATCAGATGAAATAAAACATATTAAAACATAAGTTGAAAAAACGGCCATAAACCTATTTTTATGACCGGAAATCAACAATACAAGGAATATCATTAATGCTAGAATTACATAAATTGTTAAACAATGATAGTAAGTAAGAATTATGTAAGCATTATGCTGCTTACTTAGTATCATTGTTTAACAATTTATGTAATTCTAGTATTAATAATATTCCTTGTATTGTTGATTTCCGGTCATAAAAATAGGTTTATGACCGTTTTTTCAACTTATGTTTTAATATGTTTTATTTTATATACATCTGATGATGAGGTCACACCTCGAAACATGTAATGTGAAGTTTATTATATCTTGGTTTATGAAGAATTTGTGTGCTTGGTCCTTATTTCTATTTATTCCACACATTATGAATGATTATGATTAACTCAATATTATTCTTGTCAGTATAGGTATAATTTTCGTTTTATGCTGTTTCAGTGGTATTCACGTGGAGATAAATAAAATATCGAATATTCATCTCTAAATGATATTAAATTTCAAACGCTAATAAAAATTCAAATTTGAAAGGGAAACCTAAATTCCAATAATTTTCAATCAAACATGAAGGCTGACATGGTTGTGAAAGCTTCACTTGTTTGAAATTACTGTGAATTCAGAGAAAAAAAAATAAAACATTAATTACTAAAGGTATGACCCAAAGTTCCACGGTGAATAGCAAATAACAAATGCAGCTATCCGTTTATGCGTTACCTTTAATGATAGCACCGCTGGTTATCGAATCCGAAAACAAATCATTTAGATTTCGGTTGGTCTTGTTTCTAATCCGTCGTTAGTGAGTTAGAATCAATTGTCAATCGATTTTTGAGCACAAGTCTGGTAAATAGGAACGTCTCGGAAGATAAATGTGGTTAAAACTTATTCCAGGTTTTCATTAAACGCCTTGCTAATTTTAATTTTGATAGCTCAAACGGGTTTCGAATGCACAGCGAACAAACAACCAACCAACCAGACAAACAAGATGTGATGAAAATGAATTATTGGTGAATATATCGTTATTGTATAATATTCTAAATAATACAAGGAGGAAAGATTATCTGGGATTGCTTCATTTTTTCCATTGTATTTAAGGATCATGTGATATTACAATGCGATATTATTGGAGGAAATAGCAGCCATTCTTACTCAATAAGTAAAAATCAAAAGAATTGAAGGAATGAAAAAATTGAAATTATTATATTCCCTATGAAAGCTATTTGGAAGAGTATTAACCACTCAAAATCTAAAGAAAATAAAATAAATAAGAAGTTCCAAAACTTTAAAACCTAGTTTACTTAAAATGTGATTTCATTTTGATTGGTGAAAACGACCTCAACGAAAAACCTATATTTAGTTTCAAATTCTAATACCTACTGAATACAAACAGTACACATTTGTCAGTTTCTGAAAAAAAAAATGAATTAAATACACATTATTTACTTAAAATTGTCCAAATCGGGACAATTTTAATCGTATCGTCGTAAACAACGAATACAAAATCTTAACTGTCTAACAGATGGAAGTTGATGATCACGTTTGCATGAGAATTACGGAAAACACGAGATTTGGCCATTAGCCTCTTCAGCAGGTCTCAAAGAAATTTCGTTTTTTCAATGTCTGGCACTAGGAAATTGCTACCTAATGAATTTATTGTTTGTTTATTGACTATTTTCAATTTATGAAAACTATATTAAAATGTAGTAAAAGTCTCATGCATTTCCCCCTATTATAATTCATTTAAATATTTCAATATTTTGTGAGAAGACATGGATAGAGGCTATTCTCGCGTAAATTACGTGAAATCACGAAAATACGAGATCGTCAAGATCCATCTGTTATAAGATTTTAATATAAGAGTTAGATTGTGAACTTAAAAGAGTTAGATTTACATGCTCATTCACAGACACAGACAGACCGATTGATTTCATGAGCCTACACTTTCCTATTGGAAAATAAAGCTAAAAAAAAAAACAAAACAGCACAAAAACCTCTCGAAGAGAAAAACAAAAGACAAATTTAGTTAAGCCTTTTTATTGATACGCCACAAACCAAATTATGATAATATTTAGACAATAGTGAAATCAAGGTATTCATTAAAAAGTTTTTGTTTTTTCCCCCACGATCTTACTTTAGATATTTATCTTAAATTAAGACTATTTTCTTCAAATTTTCTTCAAATCTTAACGAATTGACTGATAAATATTATCCTAACTGATAAATTTCATAAAAAATTTAAGTTCGCTTGTTATTGTGAAATGCTGGCAATCTACTTCTTGAATGTGTAAATGTTTATTAGTGCAATAATTGTCATTCAATTGATTAAAAATCATGGTAATTATCTGTTTTTTGCTTTTAGTTTTAATTTTTGTTTAAATTGTTATTAGACCTGATAGTTTTTACCATTTTGAAATCAATAATCTACCATTTTGAATTTCAAATTAGGCAATTAGTACCATTTACCGATTTCTCATTGAGAATTTTGGAGCAAATCTATTACAGAAAATTAATTTTAAGGTTAATCTGAATAAGTAGGTCTAGTTTGCGGGGTTTTTTTTATGATAAACAGAGCATTTATTTTTATTATTATTATTTTTCCATACAAATCATTAAATAAAACATTAATTAAAATTAGTTAATTTTCGAGGTAGTAAAAAAACTGAAATAACTTGAACGATTCAAATAAAAAAAAATTATTCTCAAACGCAGATTTAATAAAAAAAAAACAAAAAAACATATACTTCAACACATTAGACTGATATCTCGCTTTTAAGTATTGTAATATTAGATTGGTTAATGGAAAACTATAAATTATAAAATGATAAATAACAAAATTAGGTAATATTTTTACATCTAATGACAACAGTTACATTTCAGAATCCTTTTTTGGAAACATTCACAATTATATGTATTATTATTAATAGTAATAATAATAATAATAATAATAATAATTATAACATATTTATGATTTTGAATTTTACGTAATATTATTAGACAGACATCAGTATCCTTTCTAGTAATTTGATATTATTTATTTCTTCGTTATTTTAACTGAAATTATTACTTTTTTTTTAATATAAAATTATTATTCTATTTGATTGATTAGAATCATTAATATTCATTTCAGATACATAAAGACAGATATTTAAACTCATTTATTTAAATCTACTGAAACTTCTAGATTCGATAACTAATTGAAACAGTCAATAAAAGCTTTGAAAAATTGAAATTTCTGATTTTATTTGAAAGACGAAAAAAATGTAAGTGTTATTCAATATTAAGTGATCTAAGTATTTTGATCTCCAATTTCCTTCTTTTGTCTTTAAAAAACAACCCCTTAGCGTCTTTCGGAAGAGAATCAAGTTGCACTGCTGATCATTTTTCATATATTTCTTAGTATGATCAAATAAAATCCTTCTAACAAAGAAGCTATCAGAAAATAATACTAAATATTTTTAAAAGGTTTCTGAAAATTAAAAAAAAAAAAAAAACTTTTACATTTTTTTTTTTTCAATTTCACTTTGTGAAAACACGACCTTAAAAATTGTATAATCTTATACTAATATATAAAGCTGAAGAGTTTGCGTGTTTGAACGCGCTAACCTCAGGAACTACCATTTGAAAAATTCTTTTTGCGTTGAGGAATTCTTTTCTTCCTCAATAGCCCGTTTATTGAGGAAGGTTATAGGCTGTATAACATCACTCTACGACCAATAGGAGCCGAGCAGTAAACATAAACGTGAACCAACGAGTGCGACGGCGGCAACGGGCGGCTGGCTGCACGACGAGAACCGAACATTACCGAGAAGGGCCGAATTTAACGTGGGTGCAGCTTATACGGTATAAAATGTTTCAATTAAACATTTAGTCTGGCTTTAATAAAGTCATGCATACTTTGATATTGAAAACTCAAAATGTACAAACTTCAGTTTTTACAAAGTGTGCGGTTTTTATCAAGTGGTTTATTTGTGTTTTTTTCCTATTCCTCATAAATTCTGAACCTGTGGTTTTGAGACTCGGTGTTCCAGTAAATTAAAACCCCAAACTTGTTGTCTAAAACACTTCTTTAAAATTAAATGCCACGAAGATGAAATTCTGTTGCCGCCATATTTGTTTTTATTGTACTAAAATCACTTTATTTGATTTCCTCCTTTGAACTTCTAAATTAGTCAACAGATCGTCCTGATACTTGCGCATATATAAAATACAGTGCAACTTGGATAATTCGAACGTCTTTAATTCGAAATCGTGGTTAATTCGAAGATTTCTCTTGGTCCCTTGAATTTCTTATTAAATCAATGTTAAAAAATCGTGGATAATTCGAAGTTCAACTTCCTTAATTCGAAGTTTTTTATAAAAAATTTCGAACCATAACGACTTTTCGGCGTTTCATCGTTAAGAAATTCAACACGTGACAACTGAAATCCCTTCCCGCCACCATTCGACACGTGACGCCATTCGAGCTTCCTGCTGTCAGTGTCACCATGTCTTTCAGTAAACCACGCGGGTACAAGAATTTAACGTTCGCTGAAAAGGTCGCCGTCATTCGCGAGGTGGAAAAGGGTAGAAGAAATGCCAAATCGCCAACGAGTACCGGATAGCGCCGAATTTCGTCGGTACATTGAAGGACAAACCAACGTAAGTGAAGCTGTTTTCCATTCACTAAACATGCTTGATGATTTTGTTAACCTTAAGCGACTGAATTCTACAAAACAATCAGACATTGCACAATTTTCTGAAAAACTATAATTTTCTGTATTGAATGTAATATGTACTGTAGCTTACGTAATGTAAATCTTATTTTGTTTACATACGTATAGTGTAAAAGTCTTTCATACCATGATCTTTCTGAATAAATATTTACTTATTGACAGAATAATCTTTTCAAGCATTCAGTGGACTTGAAATTAAAGTTAAAAGATGTAACTTGTTTAATTCGAAAACTTGGATAATTCGAAGTTTTGTAGTGGTCCCTTCAGCTTCGAATTATCCAAGTTGCATTGTATACTGTCTCTCGTTTACATGTGTAAAAGACCGCGCGGTTGGCGTTGTTGCTAAGACACTGGCCTCTCACCTCTGAGTACCAAGGTTCGGCTCGTGTGGGTTTCGTTGATGGTGGCGATCCGCGCTGGGCAGGTTTTCCCGGGGTTCTCCCGTTTCCCCTGAATTTCTCTCGCCATCCTTTCTCAGTCTTTCTTTCCGCCTGTCCTTATTTCCGTGGGATAGCACAATAGATTTTTCAGGTCGCGGTGCTCGACTTCTCTGCCACCGACGCTCACCCCATAACATAACATACATGTGTAAAAAATATTAAATAATTTAGCCTCCCCCCCAAAAAAATTAATAAGCAAACAAATAAATAAATAAAGAATAGCAATACAGCTAAAAAATACTCTTATTAAAACAGTATCATTTTAATGCGTTGCATTACAAAATATGAAAAAGTTGTGGGTATCAGCGGCTGAACTGATGAAGGCTAATAACAGCAACGTGTTCATATTTTCTAATCCGACGCATTAAAATGATACTGTTTTAATAGGAGGTTTTTTTTTCAACGATTTTTCTATTTTTCATAACTATTTTTATATTTTTTTAAACAGTTTTTCGTTACTTATTTATATTTTTACACAGATTATTGGATAAATAAATAAATAAAACCTGTAATTTATTGTTGTTATTATTTTTTTCTTAAATCTAATTTGATAATACTCTGAAAATAAAAATATACTGGCATAGCCGCTGCCCATTCAGGAAGAATGAAAGGGAGAAACAATCACAGAAAGGCCTATTTAATAGCGTTGTAATTAATTTTATGAAATGTCGTGTTGGCGCTTCCTGAGTAGAGTTCCCGTTCCTCCATGATTAATCTAAATTACTTAAATGACATAATCCTTTCAATTAATTACTTCCCCCTTTGCTTTACAAAAGAGGAAACAAGATAAAAATCGAAACCATGGAATTATTCTTTAAATTGGTCGTCTTAAAATTACTAAATAAACCAAGTTCCGTTTTAAAACGTCTTTGTTTTCTTTGTTTTTTTTTTTTTTTTTTTTGATAATTCTGCATAATGTTATCTACGTTGAATTTAATTGCGATAAAGATTATTATGAAATATTTGATGCACGGCAAAGTACACTGATAACACAAGGAAATAACTTCCAATAAATGACAAGAACTTTTCGAAAGATATTGTGTATATATCTGTAGTAATTGCTATGAAAAATAACTACTTTTAACGTATCAATTGACAGTTTTATAGTATACACAAAACCAAGCGAACCCGCACAGTCTAAGAACTATCAAACATTTGTGTTGTTAAAAGTACTCACGCATGCGAAAAGCATTTATTCAGTCGGTTGTAATTCAAAGCTCAAGTACAATTTCAAGCGATGCCCGCACTGAGTTCATTTACTATGTCTAGACCCAATTTTGCACCGTTCGGGCGTAGGGTTGCCACCTCAGAACTAAGTCTCGCCCGGAGACGATGACTAACCCCCCCCCCCCCAAGAAAAAAAAACCACACACACATATGCAATTTTATTCATTTATATAAATTAACAAATTCAAAACTCACATTCCTACAAATTAAATACAATTCTAATGATTACATAGTATAGGCATTTTTAATAATAAAGCTTTCTAGGATTTTCCTTAATTTTAAATCTTTCTTTAAACATAATTTTAACATTTGGATCCATGACGTGCCCTAATTTTAAACAATGTTCTGCAACGTCGGAAATATCTGAATTTTTACTTTTCAACGCTCTGCCCGTGTTCTAACTGTAACAAATTTGAGTATTGTTTTATAAATTTATTTATATTTTTATTATTTGTATGTACATATTCAATTTTACTTACACAATCCGGAGAAATAATAATTGAGACCGGAGATAACTCACTGAAACCACGAGTCTCCGGGTCAAACCCGGAGAGGTGGCAATCCTATTCGGGCGACTCTGAATCAGTAGGTCAAGGCTATCAAATTGTTCTGAGCATAGTCGATTCACTATAGACAGACCCCAATTTTATCCAATTATCACCATTTTCTTGACCCGGTCGATAGGGACCCAGCTTTTTAAACTAGAACAAACCTGGACCAGAAGTCGGATTTTTTTTTCGGCAAAAAACCTCCAAGCCATGGGGAGTTCAAGGAAGTATGACTCATGGGCTCCGACTACCGGTTTGGGCTGTGGAAGGTGAACACACACACACACATACACACACACATGGGAACTTAGCTCTTCACTACGGGGTCGCAAAAAAAAAAAGCGGAAGGGCCCGTCCGTTTGATTGGTCTCTCTGAAATAGGTCCCTAGTGTTTCAAGACAAGAAAAGGGAATCCGCATCATTAATTGATATCACTGTACCATCCATTGGTAACCTTCAACAAGCTCATAGTTGAGAAACTTGCCAAATATGCAGAACTGGCTGCAGAAAGTAAATAAATGTGGAAATTTCAAAGTATTTAGGTATTTTTTTGGTTGTGGAATAATAGAACTCCCGCCCCGGGCCCCCAAAGGCCCGGGGAAATGAAAATATTTAGAGGGGGCCTCAAAATTGAATTGCGCCTAGGGCCTCTCAAGTGCTAAATCCGCCACTGTCTACATACAAATATAAAAAACAGTCATCTTAAGTAATAAGACAGAGACGATTTCATAAAAAAATTTCAAAGCAATGGCTACCGTGTAGTGTAGTAACTTTCAAATTTACAATATACCAGATTTAATATACAAAACAATCTGGTATTTTAATGCATCAGGAACTCATGATACTTCTACTTTAACGACCAATTATTCTTCTTGACAAAAGCATCAAGAAAAACATATCTGAAGCAAAAACCGCCAAAATGTATTTAGAGTTCACCTGCTCTCACAATACAATAGAAAATTAAACAAGAAACGAACAAATAGTTAAAAGAAGGATGTAGCAACCACAAGACACAAAACCACACAGTAATCTATTCTGAAATCTTCCCAAAAACAAAAAAGAAGACAGCTTACATGACCCCTCCCTCCGCCATTTCTTTAGCTTCATTTAAACACCCGGAGGAGAGAAAAATCAATGAAAAATTTTATTTCTAATGTAGTGTTTCTTAACTTGAAGGGCAAGTTGCAGTCTTTCGTTTTAAGCCCCGTGAACATCATGCAACTTTTCAGCAACTTAGTCGTCCGATTTTGACGTCACGAGTTGATACAGACAGTCTTGAGCCCGTTTTTATGCAACTTGGCTGGAACTTTTGTCATCCGACTCGTGTTGTTCCTACACCTGCAACTCGAAAAGTTGCATCGAAGTCGCTGGGAATTACCCAATCACGGGGTAGCGTTGGAACACGTCAGTCTTGACGTCACGCCCATGGAAGAAATGACGTCGAAAATGTTGTTCGTCGATTCGATTCGAAGACATGCTCGTAAACAATGAATATCAAGAGTATTGCGAGTTTCTTTCATGCATAAATAAAGTTTATACTGAAATGCAGTAATTGTATGCGGCAGAATTTATCAGAAAGGTTTCAAAACCTCGATTTTCTTCGGATTTTCCACATCGGCTGGAGGAAACGCATTGCATTATGGGATTCCTTCTATCACGGCCGACTCATTTGCGTGTTGCATGGTGTTCGGGGTTTGATAAAAGTTGGCCAATTCGAAGTCGGACGACTAAAATTGCTGTTAAGTTGCATGGTGTTCGCGTAGCTTTAGAAAGACCGTCAGACTGCCTTTCAAAGGGTAGTTCCGTGCAGGATTATGGATGGAAATTTGATGGAAGACTAGTGAAAAATTCATGGACGTCAACTTTCCAACTGTGTGTTTTACGCATCCGTTTCCCATCACAAAGTCACGTAAAGCTCTCGTTGTCAACGAGATCCAATATGGCGTATCGAATACTGCCTAGAGATAGGATTTGTTTAAAATTAAAAAAAATAAAAAATTCTCGATTTCTTCATAAGGACCTTTCGAAAAGAAACATTATTTTGTCCAAATCTTATTTTTCTGTGTATCAGAATATGTCATAGACTTAAGTTTTTTTAATTTTTTTGAACGATATTTTATACAATCATGAAACTTCAAGATAACATGAAGATATTTAATCTTAATCCTTTGCGAGCGTTTCGACAATTCAGAAAAGGTCTATTTTAAATAATTAAAAATAAATTTTAAAATATTCTAATGCATTGAATAGATAGTGTATGGATAAAACAATGTTGCTGTTCGAAGGATTATTGAAGGAAGGACTCGAAGAAGCTATTAGTTTTGGTTCTATGTTTTGCCGCTGTAGGCGCTGCTTGCTATCAAACCATCCATCAAAAAATAGAACACTGGAAAAGGGATGGCCATCACAGATTTCCATCCAAAACCATGCACGAAACCTCCCGTGTAAAGTTACTTTAAATCACAGAAAAACACAAATATTAGCATAAGTAACTGATATTTAATTTAACTGTGAAATCAAATAAATAAAGCCACACTCTTCCAGTCAATGTTTTATCAAAACAAGTTTACTTCAAAGATACCTGACTTAATAAATATTTGTAAAAGAGGCAAAGCAATTTGTAATGGATTAATCATTCCAGGTATCTCAGCGACATCTATTGTTAGAAAACTGAAACTTATAAACTGCTAGTGAATGAATGTAAAAGTAATGCCATCTTGCTTATTATTACAATTTATTATATTATTGTAAATTCAAGTAATGTTTAAGTATCAAGTTCAGTTTTTGTTTTTCATATTTTGGATAACGGATGTCATATGGACGATTGTTATATCATTTCCTTATACGGCAAATTATTCATTGCAAATATCTTGATGCATCAAAAGAAAAACGAAAAGTTGCAGAAAGCTGTAATTACGTTAGCTGACAAAGAATAACGAAGTTTTTGAAAAATCCAGAAAATCTGAACCCTCAAAATAAAAATTAGGAGGGATATATATTTTTTATTTATTGTTTAATTTAATCTAGTTTTTTGAAAATAAATGTTCCGTTCTATATTTATTTTCTTTTGCTACTATTATTATGGGACAAATTAAATTCATCAACTGCTACTATTATTATAGGACAGAGGGAGTAGCTCTTTTTATTTTTAGGAGTTATTTAAAAAAAAAAATTAGAACTATTATTATTTTCATTAGGATTTAAGTATTACAGTAATATTATATTCAACTATTTTGTGGCTAAAAAAAAACTTTTGTTTCATTTGGTTGCGGCACGCATACAACGACAATTTGCATCCAGTTATATCTAAAAACTTATTGTTGTTTTTGAAATGAAATGAGTTTGAAATCACTGACATTTAGGTTGATTTCAAAAGCAATTCTTTGTTACAAAAAAAAAAGACAGGTATCTTATAAAGGCGGGAATTGTATATAATAGAAGATATATAGATATATTGGTATCAATAAAAACTATTCCGATGGATTATTTATTTAAAAAAAAATAAAATCTAATTAGAAAATCGTATTCCTGATATTTGTCGTAAAACTGCCAAAATTGCTTTCTCCCATTACCATTTACAATCAGGCAAGTTTAAATTAAATTTTAGAGCACAGTTCTTTTCATAGAAGGCCAGATTAAATAAAATCCTGATAAATTAAATCTACGGTCCTTTTCAACATAATAATTATTTTCTTAATTCATAATTGTCATTGGACACCGTTTTCTTTCCTCAAAGAAATTACAATCTATTTCAAAACACATTCATTATAATTCATTACCTCAATTCTCTTAGTGTCAAGTGTCTTTAAGGTAGTAAGGTTCAGTGGTATTGAAGTTATTTTTAGAGATCCGTACCATATGTCTTTGCACATAAGCACTTGATATTTACAGCTTTTACGATATGTTGCACTTGATCCATCGTCACTGTAATAATCGAGTGCAATGAACCTTTGGAAGAGTGTGATGGCAACGGAATACACACAATTATTAATGAATTATTTGTAAATCAAAGAGAGAAAAACTTGAAAGGTTTTATGGGATTTTTTTTACTTATCTTCCCTTGGAAAGGGAGGATCATCAAATCAAGTCAGTCTATACATGTGTAGCCTCCCTAAAACTTTTGAACCGTTGGAAGGATTCCCTTGAAAATTGGTATGCCTATTTAAAGGCAGGAGGCGATCTACTTTCCATGTGGGTTCCTGTGGAGAAAGAAGCGCCTCAAGGCGACTCAAATTGCCTTGAAAAGGAATCGCACTGATACATTGGATTTTCGAACGTGTTCGAATGGAGATAGAGCAATTTTGTTAGAGCAGTTTCAAAATGAATGATAACAAAGAGATACTACGTACTGTTTCTAATACTTGCTGGTCAAGTTACACATTTCTTACAGTTTTTAATAAACTGTTTCAAAAATTCCACCACCAACATCATGCATTTCTAAACTCTTGTGTTGCTTGTCTGAGTTCATCGTGACGTTCCTTTATGAGCGCAAAAGCAAAAATTATGCGAGCGAGCAATTCGTCTATACTCTACGTCTGTACACTTCACTCTTCATTCAACCCCATACACAGAAATCACAGGGGGGTAAGGTCTGGAGATCTTAGCGCCGCTCGGTGGAAGAGAAGGAAAAGAACGGCCAGCAGGCACAGTGACAATTACGTGCCAAATTTCAATTATTTCGGAAACTATTCGGAATAGGACATTTTTTTGCTTAAAATAACCGATACTATCACCTCCCAAAATATTGACTTTTCTTTTGGGACACCCTGTATATGAAGTTGTCTTTCTGTATTGGTCCTTATCGAAAAATAAGTACGTACAAGCGACATAAATCCCCACAGAAGCCATTAGAACACCAGAAGCCTAGCAAAGTGAATTAATTCTTTTAATAAATCCACTAATTTTGCCCGTTTTAATATGTTAAAATTAACGGATTTAAACAACTTACGTAAGGTAATGCGAATTTAATTAATTTTCTTCAAAAATTCCGAAGTTTCTACTGATTAAATTCACTAAATATAATTAAAAAATACACGCAGTCATGAATTGAATCAACGGCCATAGACAAATTATTGTTTGCGATTAAATGAAGCGCCTTTCTAATAATGTAATTCTTCTCCTAATACTCACGGATTATATTTCTCATACTACAACAACCTCGAGATGAGATGGTCCGCTACTATATGTGGTTAATACAAGTGAATATAATTTTGTGCTAAAGCATAAATTTAAGGGCGACCCATAATAATAATAATAATAATAAAAGGAAATATATTAACGAAAGGAAAAATAAAAAAAAAGTTAGGAAAATAGGAAAAAAAAAAAAAAACCCACGCAGACATTGATAAAAAAACATTAAGAGGAAAAAAAAAAAAACAAGTAGATATAGAGATTTCGAACCGACAATCCTCAGTGTATGTGTCCTTAGCATCAAACTATAGCTGTCAAGTGAAATGAGATGGTTGCATTTCTAACCTTTAAGCTAACAGCGGAAATCCAATGAAAACAATGCCAAATATATCAAACTTGGGGGGTGCGTTGGCCCCTGATTATCTATAATTACCTATTCCTACGTTGTTTGGGCCTCTGAACACGAAGATGAAGTCCGTTTGTCGATCCAACCTACTGTTCGGGAGTTGTTAGGGGTGGACAGATAAGGACGGACGGATGGACAGGACAAACGCAATAGCTACTGATTTTTGTCGCTATCACAATAGCTCCCAAATGGGTCACTAAAAAATGAGGACAATTAGATCAGCTCTTAGTTTCATACAGTACAGTTTCGTTCCGAATAGCGATCATACTTCAAAGCAAATATGTTAGCCACATTTTCAGAATTAATTTCGACTTGAGTTTCCCCAAAATGGCTAAGATATTATTATAATACATCTATAGTTGCTGTGAGCGGCGAAAGAAAGTTTGCCAAATAAGGAAATGCCAAATCTCTTAAATCATACCTGTAAGTTCAATGACAACAGTTATTCAGAACGTAAATAAAATCAAGAAATTAATAAGTAAAATTTGATTATTAAAAAAAATAAAAGTTTAGATTTAAATTTACATACATGCGTTAAATGTATATTTATATCTGAATAATAATATGAGCACTTCTAAGGCGTAGGGATATGTAATAATATACAACATAGCATTATATTTACAATCATTCAGAAACAGTTTACATTACTTCACTTTGCGAACAATAGGTGTCGCTGTGTAACCTGGAATGGCTAATCCATTAGCAATTGCCACGCCCCTTGTATATTCTTTTCTAACTGAACAATGATTGATACCATTAAATATTAATGAGAGCTACAATTTACTTAATAAAATAAAACACCCTAAATTGATTTACAAAATCTCCGCTTTTTTAAATAAATAAGAGCTTAATATAAAGGAATATATAAAAGTTTTAAAATGTCCTATATCTCGAGCTAGTAGACTAGAGGAACCTAATCTTATTGGTCCATGAAGCCCTTAGTGAACCAATTTCAATAATTTTTTTTCACTAAGAGCAAAAAAAACTTGTGACCAGGACTTCGATAGTTTTCTCCAAAATCCCACCAATTTTCTCCAAGCAGAAGTTTGGGAACCACTGGCACAGACAATAAAAAAACCACATCCACCACAGAAGAAAGACAACAATACTTCTTACGTGAGATCAATATAAACTGTCTGTCATAAGGTGGACAATTCTTAGGGTAAGACATTTACAGTGCTCACGCCGAGAGTTGAAACTCCCAGAATGCAAAGCAGATTGTAGATTTTCCTTTCCTGGCCGTTCGCTAACATTCAAATAGAAGAGGTCGCTTCTCTTCTATTTGAATGTTAGCAAACGGCCAGGAAAGGAAAATCTATAATCTGCGTTGCATTCTGGGAGTTTCAACTCTGGGCGTGAGCACTTTAATATGTTATTTCCGGCGAATAATGTACAACTGACATATGAATTCGTAGTCCAATACTAACAAGAATTAAAAAAGAAATGAGAATGCTAAGTTTTACGAGATGAACTTAATAACAAAGAACTGTAATAATTTGGCGCCAATGACCATGTTTTCCTGGTAGATATAATCTGTTTTTATAATTTGGCTGTTGGGGATAATAAACTACAGTTAATTATTGTTTCTTCTACCCATTGTTTTCATCCTCAAATTACAGGTGGCCATTTTTAAACATAACTTAACGTTCCAATTACATTCACTTTGAAGTTTAATGTCATTTTAAATTAATCTCTGACTTTTACGATCACTTCATAAGCATATAGTAGAGTATTTTTTTAAAACATTTTAATCGGAAAGAAAAAAATTCTTAAAACAAAAAACAAAAATTTTTAAGTCTAAATGCGGTGGTTTACGGGGCATGTTCTTCTTGTTTGGGATTAACTTAAGATCGGATTAAGGGGATGTACTACAAAAAAGATTCATAAACAGTACTCGTCAGCAAAATAATTAACTTGGGATTGCTCTATAAAATCCGATTTATATTAGTTCTCATTTTTCAATTTCTTTCCGCCATATTTAAGTTTGGAGTAAGGGGAGTAAACAGGTTTTATTTTATTTCGGGGGGGGGGGGGGGGGGCAAGGCCACTCTCAACCGGCCATCCAACCAAAAAAGCAAACAAACCAAAGGTAACAAAATAAGACCTGTACTATACATTTCGAAATTTCGGAATGGGGACGGGAGCCCCCCCCCCCTTCCTCTACGTACGCCTTGGTTAAAGGAGAATTCCAGTGAAGTTGATATTTGGAACAGCAAATATTAAAAAATAAAAATAAAAATAAAAAAAAAATTAACCAGGATTACGTTGTAATTCCAATTTAAATCATCAAGGGAATTTTATTAGGATAAGAAACAAAAAAATCCCGATGAATTTAATGTTTTTGATTGATGATAAGCTCAATCAAAGAAATAAGATGATAAACTAGCCCTTATCTACACGATAGAGCTTATCGTTTTGGAACGAAGAAATGATAAGAGTACGATGAATGTATATGTCACGTGTTCAAATTCCAGATATTTCATTTTAAAGATTCGTGAGCAAGCAATGTTATTTTAAAATGCTTCTGTCTTCGTAACGATGGTTTTAGTCTTAATTAAAATATAAAAATAGCAAGTTAAAATGTATCTCAGCAGACCGACGTTGTCGCGGGATGTAAGGCTCCTGGCGTTCCGTTAAATCCAAGAAATGTTTACAACAGGTCAATTTTTCAATGACTGATGTCTCAGAGATACCTGGGGTTGATTAATCCGTTAATAATTGCCACTTCCTTTGGTGATCTTTCATGAGCTAAATTGTAATACATATATTAATATCCAATTTTAGATATACAGTAAAACCCCGTTATTACGCTCGTCAAGGGACCATGAACTACAAGCGTAATAAGCGGGATAGCGCTATAGACGGGAAATGATTTATGAGATGGGGAAACATTTAGACACCATTTTACAGGAAAGATACTTAATTCTAATGCAAATGTGAGCTTATTTCCTATTAAACAAATCTGTGATTGTGGTTTGCCGTGTGTGTGTGCTACTGTTATGAATTATTACATTTTCAATGGGTTCAAGTAACTATTAACATCAATTGATTCACCACTAGGAGCAACACTAATATATTTTCGGAGCAGATTTAGTGCACTGCCCGCTATTTTACGCGCCTTTTCTAGAATGATTGGGCCATTTAATGGCACTGATGCATCACGGGACTGATGAATCCATTCAATTAGAATTTCCTCGGCATCTTAATATTTTCCACACTTTACTTTTTTACGTTTGCAACCACCCTTCGCTACATTGGTAATTCCATTCTTATTTTTTATTATTGTTTTCAGACTGGATGAGGGAATTCCTAGAGATTCTGCGAAATCCTTCTGACTTAGTGTAGAATTCTCGTCATACTTACGGAGAAATTTCAATTTTTCACTTATAGAAAGGTATTTCCGCTTCGAAATTTTGCACTAACTTACTATATCACAGACCCGCACTTCAAAGAATTCAAAGATTCCCTCCTACCAGGGAAAGAAAAGAATCTTTACAGTGTTACATTTCTTTTCGATACAAAATTTCCGATATAAAAAAAGCGCTACAAGCGGGATTTGATGCGTTATAAGAGGGTAAAAGTATACAGAGTTACACAGAAAATTCCAGGGACCGTACAAAAGGAGCGTAAAGAACGGGATAGTGCTATAAGCGGGAGCGTAATAACGGGGTTTACTGTATATGAGTTTCTGTGCTAATTCACTGCCTGAAAGTCAGCAACAATTGTTGACAGGCTGCAATGGTTTTCCTCTAATTTAACTGCTAATAATAGAACTTACATAAAAAAAAAAGATACTGAAAATTTTTTAATTCATTCCATCTATCCACTAATCTATCCCATTAATCAATTCTTTCTTAATTAATCAATCATTGATTACCGTTAATTAATTTTGAGTTAAAAACAAGAAATAATTAAAACGAGAAAATAAACACCTCACGCGGGAAAACATTTAATTCGTCATCGTTGCGATATTATTCCTCAGCAGCGAATAGTGTAAACCAGTGGATCTCAATCACATTTCAATTCGTGGGCTAAAAATATGGCAATTATATTTATTGTGGGCCTCAACTCAACGAAGCAAAAATTAGAAGAAAATCAAAATAAATGAATAAATAAAAAACTGAATTTTAAATAACTCTATTTATTTTCTTTTGGTTTCATTATCGGTAAGCCTATATGAGCATTACATTTCATTCTGGCTAAGAATACATGTAATAAACCGAGCAAAAACTTATTATCATATGAAGACGAAATTGCTATATTTAATATCATCCATTTATCTAAATAAAAAGATCTTTAATACGAACCACCAATTAAGATTCATTTTCCTTTATGTTTTCAGTTTTGGTTAAGTCATTAAGTCCTCTTTCAAACCGAAGTCCCATCAAAAGAAATTGTTTTTCTTGTTCTGTACGTAGATATACGAGGTCTCATCATCTCTTAATAGCGCTGTTTTGTGAAAAGCGCTTTTGTGAAGTGATTTCTCATGGTCATTTATCTGCTTACGAAGAAAACGATTAATGGAAGGTGAATTCCGAGTAAATGCATTGAGCGTCGTTGTATAACAGAAATTAAAATAAAAAGCGCTGTGAAGAATCGATGGAGGGAAAAATCAGACACTTCGACCAAATTAAAACAACAACCATAATAATAGAAAGCCTAACGAATAAACCTAAACAATTTATTAATAAATTAACTTGGTATTGCAGCGGGAGGGGAAATCAAAATAGTTAAGGTAAAAATAAATTTTGTAGCCATAGCAATTTATTAAAAATATTTTTTCCAACTTGTATAAAGGTTTGAAATGCAAAATTGCTCTTAATTCTTTTGTAATTGAAATTTTTTGAATATATATATAGCCGGACAGTGATATGAAATTTGAAGCCAATACAAAGAACAAATCACTGCCTAAAAATGCCAATACAATTTTCAGATCACTGTTTCTATGGTGATAAAACAAATCAATTCTACCACCATGTCATCAGCGGCGAAACAGTGATCTGAAAATTGTATTGGCATTTTTAGGCAGTGATTTGTTCTTTGTATTGGCTTCAAATTTCATATCACTGCCCGGCTATTTATGTTTAGTAATATAAGTTAATTTTATTCTTATATTCTATACGTTCTAAATTGCAAATGATTGATTGAAATCTTTGCTCTGTGAAACTCGAAAAGCACATGTTTTGAGTTTTACCTTCTCGAGGTATATATATTGGTTATTATTAAATTAATAATGAATAGACGGCTACCCGTCGCTTCTCTCCGGGAGCCTCGCACATGTAATGGGAAACAAAATTTTATATACCGTATTTAAAAACACAAATTACATCAAGTAAACTTAAAACTAAAAATAAATTAATAGCTTAAATTCTGAAAACTACATGTAATACAATGTTGAAATCCATTAGTAACAGTCGGAAATTTGCGCATTTTAGATGATCATGCAACTGTATTCCTGTTGCCTGACAATGGGCGTTCGTACTTACATTGTTGTGGACATAGTTGATCAATATTCCTGTTGCCTGACAACGCGCGTGCGAACTTCAGTTGTTGCGGACGTAAACGCGCGCGCACACACACATATAGTGTGACTAAAGAGCAGCGAAACGTATCAGAAAGTGCTTAACATTATATATATCGAAACCGCTTAGATCGAATTGAATTTAATTCACACATATTCAATAAAAATATTCGTTCTATGTTACTTTTCTATTGTTTTTGGCTGTAATAGAATATATTCTGATTTTCATGTATTTAAATTGGAAAATTCAATTCTATTTAAGCGGTTTCGATTTAAGCCATACCGCGTAAACAGAGGCCCCTTCACTGAATTTGATAGTATTTTTATATACCCATATAACTATTTTATATAACCATATAGGTATGGACATAAAATGCTAACGTATTTCCAATGTTGACGTAGTTTTGTGGCTGAAGTCAGAAATGCTTACGATCTGCAAACGTAATTTAAACGACCAAGAACTTCTAAATTAGTTAATTTTGAATTTTGGGTCCTTTATCTTATCTAGGTCTTGTAAATTTTCCAAATTCGTAAGCTTCAAACGGGCGTAATGATTATAAACATAATGATTAAATATTAATCAAAACTGATGGATATTATTATTTATTACATATAATCTTCGGTTTAATCTTCATAATCTTCGATGATTAAATTTGCAATCATCCAATTCGTTTAGAATTAGAATTAATTTACAAAATCTAAAATTGAACTACTACAGAAGAGTTTATAAAAACTGTAAAATGTTCCTTCGAACTAATAAATTTTACATGATAATACCTCCCGTCTGTAAATCGATATAACTAAGAATTGACTGGTTAAAAGTGTTATGGATTTCGTTAATATTCTAAACTAACTTACCTTTCCACTAATTGAAGCCTGGACTGTGACTACTTGACCAGCCCGGTGATATTCTACCACCTCCCCAGGTATAGCATAGCCTACACCGGGGTCGAACCACACAAGGTCCCCCTAGAGACAAAGAAGAAGAAAAAAATTAGGCCTATTCAACAATTCGTTCATTATATATATATATAAAAAAAAAAATAACATTTATATTTATCAAACATGATTCCACAAAATTTAGCACAACTTACTTCGCATGTCTTAGTACAATCATTTCGTAAATATAGCTGATCATCGAAATGGGAATGTTAAATTTTGAAATAATCCTTTTTAAAATGCAACTGTAAGTTTTATGATAATGTTTCTACACAATGTCAAACTTGCTATGACGGTAAGAGAACTATGGTTTCTGAGAACGTAATTCATATGTTATCTTATCGGCCTGATAAGGGCAACAAAAAAAGCTATCAGTAGATTGGTGTCGCTTTTATTGTTGAGTTCAATAGCGCTATAGCAATATGACGAAACATATTCTAAACCCAACAGTTAGGGATTCTTCAACTTTGGGTCAACTTTAAGGGTATCAATCTTTGCTTATTTGGAGAATAACCTTCTTAAAGCAAAGACACGCCTAGAACAAGTAGTATATTTTATTTATCTGGTGTGAACTGAGTCATCAAGTATAAACAAAGCATTCCAGACCTTGAAGACCGAACGTTAGAAATACCTAATAATCAGAATAACCTTGTACCAGTGAATCCTACAATAATCGAAATATAATAATATAGAATATATATGTAACTACCATAATCCATAGATAGGGAATAAAGATGAAGAGACATACATTTCGTTTTTATTTTTCACTGATGATATTTATTATAAATTTAGTTCTTTTTCTGGATTTGCCTCAACAATTTTAAAAGAGTTTTTGTCAAAATTAAAACAATTATAAAATTTAAGTAAACATTAATTTGAAGGTTTAGAAATAAAATTAATGTTCAACAACGGGAGAGACCAAATTGTTTACCAAGGGACATCCAGGCTGTTTCACGCTCTTTGGCGATCATCAGCCGGGAGTAGTCACCAGTAAACTACGAAGTCTCCGTATTGAGGCTCATTAGAATGATTATCGGAAGCACAGTGGTGTCTCAAAGAATAATAAATGAATACTCAAAATGAATAATAAAAAAACTCACCAATGAAAAATTAGTGAGAAAATTCATGTGCCAGCAGTGCGTCGGCCTCAATGAATTTTTTTAAAGCATAAAATATTCAATTATATATAAACATTGAATTATTAATAAACAACAATGAGAGAGACTAAATTGTTTACCAAGTGTTCATTTTTTTCTTTTGAGGCACCACTGCGCATCCGACGATCATAAAACTAATGTATTTCTTAAAAGTTCAACTTTTTATCAAGTTTCAAAATAAAATTTTTAATAATTACACAATTTAAGAAGACTGTGTTTTAGATATAGTTTATTATATAAATATACAAGCAGTCAATGATGAATTGTATATTTGGCTCTTGATAAATATGTATTAAGTTGATGAACAAAATAAAATCTTATACTGTGACAACTAACGTGCCCAGGAATTTTGAACGGGCTCAGGAGTTATGAGGTCTAGTTTTTTTTTTTTTTTTTAGGTTGGTTGCTTCCTAAGTAAAATTCAACAAAAAAAAAAACAAACTTGAAAATAGTTAAATACAAGAGAAAGCAATAATGAAACTATTCATTTTTTAAAAAAAATGGACAATCGAACTTAATAAATTATTTACATAATTGAGGCGTACGATGAAAACCGAAAAGTACGACTAATCCGAAATTTTTTTTAATTGAGTTTTCCAAATAGATATTGTAAGTAATTGAAGCAATTTAACTTATTCTAGCTATACAAATGTCGTATATTGTATATTAACAACTTATATGAAGTAAATAGGTGATGCATCGAACTTTGCATATATTTAAGTATGTAACAGCATGGCGGGTATTAGATATGAAAGAATTCGTTTATTCTACGCTACAAATTCTGGTGTAGAAAGGTAGGATTTGCAGCGTTCACAATTGCCAAGATTTCTAGTTATAATTGTAACGATCTACTGTGTAATCCTTCCAAATTGCAATGTTTGTCATCGATTTGCACCGGATATTTTCAAAGCTTTTCGTGATGTAATAAAAAATCAGTCTTTTGAATACATATTGTTTGGATTACGAGTTCAAGCTGCTAATACGTAATTATTTTGATATATCCTGAATAACTATTATTTCTTTTATGCTAAATCACACAAATCTAAAAATCTGTTATAAACTTACAATCCCAAAGCAAAACCAAAAGTGAATCATAACAAGGTTTAGAGAAATTGTTAAAATTCTTCCTAAATTTGATCCACAGCCAGGAAAACAAATATCAGCATGAATTTTGTGTTCTTTTAAATACATTTCATTCAATTAAGTTGCCAGAAAATGTCAATTAAATATGAAAACTGGGGGAATTTATTTGAAAAGCTGAATAATCAAGAAAAAACAAAAGACATCTAATCTAAAAGTACATCTTCAAAAGAAATCTGCATTCTTAAAAATTACAATTTTTTTTATTTCCTTTTTCTTTTTAGAATTAATATTCACTATCTCAAACTTATTATTTTAGGGTTTTATTAACATCCTGCCATTTATTTATAATGTAATGATTAAAATAACTAGGCCAGAAATTTTAAAAAAAAATCAAATTTTATTTTATGAATTTCGATTATCCTTATATATTATTTCTCAAAGGGTTTTTTTTGTCGGAACGCCGT